>CAUYUJ010004770.1:0-15000 GCA_963575745.1 Prorocentrum cordatum | reverse complement strand
GACGCCCCCACCAGGCTGGCCACGCTCTCCCACAGCGCGCCGCCCGTGCATGCCAAGTTCTGTCTCCACTGCCACGACATGATGTATGTGCGCAGCTCAGGGTTCACGGCGCGACCCTTGGCGGCCTTCAGGGTCCGCGGGATGTGCGACTTCATGTACTTCCACCGTGAGTCCATTGCCTGCGTGCCAGCCAGGCGGGACTGCCCCCTCTTCTTCTTGGCAATGAGCTTCGTGTCTGCCGCTTCTGGTGCACCACCGCCGACAGCGCGATGTTGCGGCCTGCCTTGTTCCGCTGCTCGACGATCTTGGACCAGGCCAGTGCGCCGTCGGAGAAGAGGAACACCTTCTTCTTCCTCACCAGTCTGTTCATGTTGCCCGACTTGAGATCCTCGTCCTGCGCCTCGGGCGGCGGCGCCGTGCCAGGCGGCACCACGCGGACAGGAAGTGGGGCAGCGGTCACCCTGCCACCGCGCTCACAAAGCCCCACGTAGCGGACGTGGACCATGTAGTGCTTGGGCTCCACGAACTTGCAGGACCGCTTCTTCGCCCTGCATGCCTTCAGCCTCAGGTATGCGATCGTCCTCTTCTTCGCCTCTGCGATCTCGGTCCGCCACGTCGTGCTCTTGCTGCTCACCCTGATCTTCCTGACCAGCGCGCCGTCGCCCTCGATGTTGCGGATGGGCTCGATCTCCCCGCCGAGCTGCATCGACTCGTTCTCCTTGTCCCCTGCGTCCGCCTCCAAGCCGCGCAGATACCTGTACAGGCGGTGCGCGACGTTGTACCCGCAGTATGCCGACTTGGCAGCTTTCCGCGCGCTGGCGCTGCCCTGGCCCGCCGCGTCCGTATAGGATTCGAGGAGCGACCTCAGCTGGACGCAGCTCAATTGCCCGATCAGCTTGCACGGGATCTTCGAGAACTTCATGACGCCGTGGTAGCAGTGACACCCCCAATCGTTGCAGCGGAAGTAGAGCAAGTCCTTGTTGGTGGCACCGCCCCTGGCCCGACTGCACGGGGCGTCCGAAAGGTACCCCCTCGCGCATGTCGGGCAGCGAAGAGGTGCCCGAGCGAGGAAGCCCGCTTGGACCAGCTCCTCGCGGGCTGCAACCGAGCCTTCGGCCCCGCGCGAACAGGTCTTCTTCTCCAAATTGGCCTGCAACGCGATGGCGCGCTTCTCGCTGTGGCCAGCCGAGTACAGCTTGGAGCGCTGGCGCCGCAACTTCTTGAACGACTTCGGCTGGCTCGCCCTCAGCTGGCCCGTCCTCGGCTTGGCGCTGGTCTTCTCCAAGCGGCTGATCTTCGCCTTCAGACTCTTGATGACAGCAGCGCCAGGGCTCGGGCACGTCGCCACGGTGTGCCCCGACTTGCCGCAGCAGCTGCAGCGATGGCGCTTACTCGGCGCCATGGCCAAGGGCGCCCCCGCCGCCGCGCGGCCGCGGCGCCTGCAGAGATGGCAAGCGCAGCGCGCTCGAGCCGAAGAAATCGCCAGATGCCTCGGGCAGGCGCGGGCGGCCACAACATAAACGTGTGATTTGGTTGTGCCTCGAACGCTCCTGGTGATCTCACGACTCGCAGTAGCAGCGCAGTGGTGGTCATATCGCACTTTTGCTTCGAGGTATCACGCCTCGCTGAGTTGCAATTGCGTTCGCTCGCGTCGCTGCGCCCCCCCTGTGTTGCTACTGGGTCGGAGGGCTGTTCCCGACGGCAACTTTTCATGGTCATCATGACCCTCCTCCTCCCCCGCCTCTCTCGGACCCAGTAGCAACACAGCGGTGACCATATCGCACTTTCAGTTCGAGGTCTCACGCCTCACTGCGTTGCTCTTGCGTTCGCTCGTGTCGCTATGCTGCTGCTGGTCACAGTGGCCACTGCGTAGGCGGACTCGGCGGAGCCTATGTGTATTTTGTTTCTCATTCTACCCAGGCGACCCCGATCCTCGCCCCCGAACGTACATCCTGCGAGAAAGCTCTAGGATGCCAGGCCCGTGAGCGACCACAAAGCCCTCGCGCTGACGGAGAGCGGTCAGCCCCGACCACCGCTGCGAAGTCATGCGCTAGATGTCCGAGCCCGCCCTCGCTACCAGCCAATGCCACGTGCCGACAATCGCCCTCCCCCCCATGACTTCATTACTCGCCTGGTCGTCAGCTTGGCATGGGCCAGTAGCGGGGCATCTCGAAGGTAGATTGCGCGCGGGCGCGCGGCGGGGCCCAGGCCGCGGCGCGCTCCGAGCTCTCATGCAATGGCTGCTCAATCCTCCGCCCCCATGCCTACTGGTGGGAAGAGCGGAGGACTGCTCGGCGAAAACGCCTGCGGGCTTGCCTCGACGCCAGGCTGCGTGGCCAAGCCCTCGGCCTCGAGCATCGCCCCCAGCTCCACGGCCAGGATGTCGGGCTGGCCCTCGACAAGCGACGGCGGGGAGCCCCTCGGACGCACCTCCCTCGCCCCCACGCCGTCGATGCGGCACCGGCTGCGCTTGGTGCTGGTGCGCGGTGCCGGCGGCCCCGTCGGGAACACGCAACTCCCGTCTCCATCTGGGCGCACGTGGAGAGCGATCGCCCCGCCGCTGGCCTCGGCCTCGGGGCTAGGCGGCGCCGCGCTGAGCATGGAGGCCCCGTCGCTGGCCTCGGCCTCGGGGCGCGGCGGCGCCGCGCTCAGCCTGGAGGACAACTCCATGACGGAGAGCAGCTTGGCCTGCAAGGACTCGTTGCACTCGGCGATGTAGGCGTCGGCCAGCTTGTCCCCGCGCGCGGTCACGGCACGGTCGATCAAATCCTGCTCCCTCTGCAACTGCTCGTCGAAGTTGTCGTAGAACACCTCCATGCCCTGCTTGTAGAGGTTGTAGTACTTCTTGTTGTCATTGCCCCAGTACTGCTTGTCGCGCAACCAGTCCTTCTCGATGTTGTCGAAGCTGACGCGGTGGACCACCGCGTCGGGGTCGCTGCTGGGAAAGCGAAGGTACATGGAGTGGCGACCAGCGACGCACGCGACGGTGCGCTTGAGCACCGCGACAACATGCGCCTGCTTCCACCCCGAGAACGGCTTCATGAACAGCTTCTCAGCCTCGGCCGCGGTGATAATGGTTCGGTCATCCGCGGGCGGTTCGTCCTTCTCATCGAACTCATTCTCCGCCAAGCACCGCACTGAGTTCTTCACGAACTTGGTGTCGTTGTACCTGGCCCTGGCGAAGGTGTCCTCTGCGGCGTCGAAGAAGGACTTCAGGTCATCGATCGAGAGATGCCACATGCCAGGGTCGTCGAGGAGAGTGCCCTCGGACGCTGTCCCCTGGCTGGACTTGAAGCTGTCCATCGACTTGCTGCGGCGCCATCCAGGGAGTAGATTACCGCCCGAGCGCGCCGCAGTGTAGCGGCCCATGGCCATGGCGAGCACGATGAAAGTGGGCGTCTTGCCGATGCCAGGCAAGCCAAAGAAGAGGAGTCCAAACTGCGATAGGAGCGGGAAGATGCACGGAAGCAACACTTCTGGCCACAGCGGGTGCAAGTCGAACACGCACAGGGGGAACGAGCGCTCAACCTTGGCGCACCCCGTTGCTGCCTTCGCTCGGTTGCGCACTGCGTTAGCAACTTTAGCCCACGGCCACCCCGCAATCTTGGACCCACTGCTCGGCTTGATGTTCTTCTCAATGAAGAGCCACTGCTGGTTCATGTCGTTCACGGCGGGCGCGTGCTTGTTGATGAAGTCAATGCCCTCTTCGAGCTCCTCGTCCGTGGCCTCCCATCTCTTCTTTTCGCCGTCTGTCGGTTTCGCCCGCTGCTTCTCCTCCACGCTTGCCCAATCGACGCGGTGGCCAGGGATGCGATCAAGCAACCACTGCAGGGTTTTCTTGTGGAGCCATGGGCCTTTTCTCGCTATTGGAGCATGCCCAGTCCCGATCACGAACTCCTGTGCGGTCTTCAAGGGCACCTGGTTCTGGAACGCGTAGATCTTGACGGCGACGGCGGCGCCGTTGCCGTTGCCACCGACAACGGAGTATTTGGTGCCTTCGGGGAGCTCAGCGCCTGGGCGAAGAGCAGGCGGCACGTCGGTGCACGTCTGCCCCGCGATCTGCTCCATGACCTGGTCCAGATTTTCTGGCATCGGAAACTCTTCCACGACGTCGAAGATAGACCTGGTCACCCTCACCTCGCCCAGCTTCCGCAGAGCACCGCGGGTAAAAGTGCCGACGTCGACGGGCCCGTCAATGCCCCCCGCCGCTTTGCTGGACACGGCGGCCGCGTCCAACTCCGAGTAGGTCATGTCCTTGTCCTTCAAGGCGCCCATGGCCTCGTCGATGAGCAACGGCATCGCGGGTCGAGCGGGCGCGAGCCTCGTCGGGCAACCACCGGCAATCCAACGATACAGCCAAAGAGCTTGAGCCACACGTCTTTGAACAGAAGCACGCAATCTATCGCTTATCTTGAATTTCGTGTCATTGATTGGCATAAGTTGCGCCGCGTAGCTTGCCACGCATAGGTTGCGACTCATACACGGCGCCGAGTGCACCGCATAGTCTGCACCATGTACGTTGCACCACATACCCTGCACCATGTAGATTGCGCCGCCTAGGTTGCACCTGTAGCTTGAAAGACGGGGGGTCGAGTGAGCACCCAAAAGGCCAGTAGGCCATCACATTGCACTTATCATCATCACAGCCACCACCATCACCATCAGCAAATTCACCATCATCATCATCATCACTACCATGTCCATCACTACCACCATAGTCGCCATCCTCAGCATCATCGTCATCATCATCATTACCATCATCACCGTCATCATCATCATCGTCATCATCATCATCGTCGTCTTCATCAAAAGCATCCCATCATCATCATCATTGTGACCTCGAAATGAAAGTGTAATATGGCCACCACTGTGTTGCTACTGGGTCCGAAAGTGGCGGGGGCGGAGGAGAATCATGATGACCATGAGAAGTTGCTGTCGGGAACAGTCCTCCGACCCAGTAGCAACGCAGGGGGGCACAGCGACACGAGCGAACGCAATTGCAACGCAGCCACATTACACTTATCATCATCACCGCCGTCACCATCGTCATCATCGTCATCGCAATTCATCATCATCATTACCATGGCCATTATTACCACCATAGTCGTCATCCTCATCGTCATCGTCATCATCACCATTGCCATCATCATCGTCATCATCATTGCCATCATCGTCATCATCATCATTCTCATCCACGTCTTCATCAAAATCATCCCCATCTGGCCACTGGCCGCAAGTTAGGCCATTCAGTTACACTCATCAATGTCACCGCCATCACCATCATCATCATCAAATTCATCATCATCATCATCATCAGTACCATGGCCATCATTACCACCATAGTCGTCATCCTCCTCCTCCTCATCATCATCATTAGCATCATCACCGCCATCATCATCGTCATCATCATCATCCTCGGCTTCATCAAAAGCATACACATCATCATTATGACCTCGAACTGAAAGTGCGATATGGCCACCGCTGCGTTGCTGCTGGGTCCGCAAGTGGCGGGGGCGGAGGAGGAAGATCATGATGACCAAGAGAAGTTGCTGTCGGGAACAGTCCCCCGACCCAGTGGCAACACAGGGGGGCGCAGCGACACGAGCGAACGCAATGGCAACGCAGCCGCATTACACTTGTCATCATCACCGCAACCACCATCATCATCCAGTTCATCATCATCATTACCATGGCCACTATTACCACCAGAGTCGTCATCCTCATCATCATCACCGTCATCATCATTACCATCACCGTCGTCATCACCATTATCATCATCGTCATCATCATTATCACCCACGTTTTCATCCAATCATGCCCATCCGGCACCAGCGGTAAGTTAGGCCATCAAGTTACAATTATCATCATCACCGCCATCACCATCGTCATCATCAACTTCATCAGCATCATCATTTTCATTACCATGGCCATCATTTCACCATAGTCGCCCTCATCATCATCATCATCGTCATCATCATCACCATTACCATCATCATCGTCATCATCATTATCATCATCATCGTCATCATCATCAGCATTACCATCATCATCGTCATCATCATTATCATCATCGTCATCATTCTTATCATTTTCGTCCTGGTCTTTATTTACATCATCCCCATCATCATCATCATGACCTCGAAGTGAACGTGCGATATGGCCACCACTGCGTTGCTACTGGGTCCGAACGGGGCGGGGGCGGAGGAGGACCATGATGACCATGAGAAGTTACTGTCGGGAACAGTCCTCCCAGTAGCAACACAGGGCTCCTCCTCCTCCCTCTCCCCCTCCTCGTCTTCATCGTCGTCGGCGGGGTCGGCAGCACCGGCCGTGAGATAAGGCGCCAATATACACTCATCATTATCACCGCCACCATTATCATCATCATCGCCAGCCTCATCTTCATCACATCGCCATCATCAGCATCATCCTCATCATCAATACCACCATCATCATCGCTATCATCATGATACTCATCGTCATTACCATCATCATCATTCATACCATGACCATCATCACCATCACCGCCATGACCGTCATCATAACCGTCATCATCTTCACTATTTCAAACCAATCCCAGGCGCCACAGTTGCTTGCATCGGGGCCCTCCTCCTGCAGTGACCGCAACGAGATCAACCTTTCGGCCGTCCTCGCCGCTGCTCGACGATAGCGTTGCAGTGCCTCCTCCTCCGCAGCCTCCTCCCGCATCCTCCTCCTCTCCTCTCCTCCTCCTCCTCCTCCTCCTCCCCATCCTCCTCCTCCTCCTCCTCCTCCTCCCCTCCTCCTCCTCCTCCTCCTCCTCCTCCTCCTCCTCCTCTCCTCCTCCTCCTCCCTCCTCCTCCTCCTCCTCCTCCTCCTCCTATTCCTCCTCCTCCTCCTCCTCCTCCTCCTCTCCTCCTCCTCCTCCTCCTCCTCCTCCTCCTCCTCCTCCTCCTCCTCCTCCTCCTCCTCCTCCTCCTCCTCCTCCTCCTCCTCCTCCTCCTCCTCCTCCTCCCCCTCCTCTCCTCCCCCACATCCCTCCCATGTCTAGTACTCTATATCATTCTCTTCCTGCCTCCTCCTCCGTCCTCGGTGTCCTCCCACACCTCCTCGGGTGACAGCGCCCGCTGTGTTGCTACTGGGTCGGGCCGCGGTCCTCGCAGCTGCGCGCCGCTGGCGTTGCAGCCCCTCCTCCTCCTCCCACCTCCTCCCCCCGCCTCCCCCCGCTTCCTCCTCCTCCTCCTCCTCCACCGCCCCTCCTCTGAGAGGAGGGGGGAGAGTCTCCCCCCCTCCTGCTCATATATCCCCCCTCCCCTTCTCTTCGCACTACCCAGTTTCATCCTCTCCCTGTCTCCTCCTCTGTCCTCGGCAATGCAAACCCAACGCAATGCCCTGCAATGCGACGCCACACAACGCAAAGCAACGCAGCACACGACATCTAGCACCGCATATGCTACGCGCGTTGCTGCTGCCTCGGCACCATTCTTTTTCTCAAATGCGATGCGTTCTGCAGCGTTGCGATAACGCGCCCAGTCCACGCGTTGAATATACATGCGCGGCAACCCAAACCGCGCCACTAAGGCAGCATGGCGTTGGGGCGTTCGCTGGCCATGGCCCCCGCCTGCTGGCCGATTGGCGCTGCAGACGGTCACGCGCCGCAGCGCGGGCACGTCTTGATGCTCGGCAATTGCTTCGGATTGCACACTACGCAGAACCGCTTGATATGCCGGCAGGATCCCTGTCCGTACCGCAGCGTGGCGTAGCCGCACCGCCCGCACTTAAGCAGGCGGCCGCTGCCCGCAGGAATCCTGGACACCAGCTGATCAGGTGTCTGGGATGTCCTCGCTGGGCCGCTGGGATGCACGATGCCATGCTCCTTGTCTGGGCGGCCGCGCTCCTTGCAGTACGCGCAGACCCGACCGTGTGCAGCGCCCGCAAGTTCGAGGCTCTTGTACGCGAGTCAGTCCTCGCCGCAGCTGCGGCACCGCCTCATGTAGCAGGTCTCGTAATAGTTCGACCACGCCACTGCGACCTTCGCGGCGTGTCCGCCGCGCGCAGCACGGGGCGCCATCGGTGCCCCGTCAGGCTCGTCGTCGGCGGGGCCCTCGTCCACGGCCTGGTATTGCTTGCCCGTGCCGAGACACAGTCTCATTGGAATTTCTTCCCACTTACCAGAATGCGACAGTTTTTCACACGCCTCCCGAACATTGTCCGTGCCGACGCTGGCATGCAGCTGATCGAGGAGCTTGCCCTTATCTGGGAGCGGGAGCATGCTGAACGTCACCGACGCGTTTCGCCGCAGCGACTCTGGCTTGAGCGCCCACAAGTGCACGCGGGCGTTCCAATACAAATTATAAGGGTCATCGCCCTTAGATGTCTGATGGGTCTGCAACTTGGGAGTTCGTGTCTCGTTGAAGCCTGTCACTATCTTCTCTTCTAGCTCTTTGTACTGAGGGAACGTTGACGGAGGGTGCTGGTAGCAATACACCAGCGTGTCCCTCATGCCCGAGAACGAGTCGTAACAGGAACGCACGCTGGACTCGTCGTACTTCAACATCTCGTACCGTCCCCCGGCCATGCCAAGAGTCAGGATGGTTGCGCTGGAATCCCATGGCTTCTTCTTCTTGCCCAAGGCGCGCAGAACGTGAACAAGCTGCAAGTTTATGAGGTGCCCGTGCACTTTGAGAGGGCCTCCGATGGACCGAATCTCTTGCTTAATATCCAGTCCTGGGAGCGCCGGCGCCATGGGCCGATTTGCTTTCCAGAATTTCACCATGTCGTCTCCTGCCTTGATGTTTTCCCAGAAACGTACGAACAGATCTCTTGGAGTCGGCAACTTCAAAGCCACAACGTATGTAATCAAGCCCTCGTTGCCTCGGAATGCTCGGCGCCAATGTTCATAATTGTTTTGGGCGTGTTGCAAATCAGTCGGTAGTGTCCTGGTTGTTTTCTTGAGCGCGCCCCGCCAGTACGAAACCGGTTTGATGGTGCGCCTCTTCGGCTTCGTGCCAGAAGTCTTCCCCATGCCGTCGCTGTGGAGTATGATCCTCGGCCTAGTCAAGGCCACGAACAGCAGGGCGATAAACCTCAGTAAGAATGGCTTGAGCCCGAGGCTACGGAAGGGGATGGCGGTGAGAACGGCGACAGGCTGCGCATGGCCAAGTTCATAATTCCGCTCAGCTCCCCCCGTCTGCCGAGGGTAGCGTAGCGCACAGTCAAAACGTATCATAAGGGCGCGCGGTAAGGACGCAAGACCCTTGGAGGCCGAAGTTGGGGCATTTGGGGCGCGTGTCCTTACCGTGCGGTAAGGGCGCGCGGTGAAGACGCAAGGGGTCCAAGGGTGCCCTAGGAAAAGGCGCGCGTCCTTACCATGCGCGTTGACTGTATCCGATGTTTGGCTCCCCCCCTGTGTTGCTACTGGGTCGGTAGGCTGTTCCTGAGTGCAACTTCTCATTGTCATCATGGTTTTCCTCATCCCTCCTCCGCCTCTTCTGGGCCCCGTAGCAACGCAGTGGTGGCCATGTCGCACTATCTGTCAGGCAGCCCAGCACCTCCGAGGGCATCGCGGCGACGGCGACGGCGACGGCGGCGCCGACGACGACGGCGGAGGCCCCACGCAAGCAACTGTGGTACTCGGGGCGGGGATGGCGACGGCAACGACGACGAGGACAACGTCGACGACGATGAGAGGCAGGGCGTTCCCTTGGAAGGCCGCCGATCGGAGCGACGCGGCAGGCAAGAGTGTCGGCATCGTCGTTGCCTGTGGACCCTAACTATTGCTTCGCAAGGAGCGACGCCTGCCTCCGAATACGGAGCACCAGACTCCGCCAGGCCGCCTCGAATCCGTTGGCTGCCCTTTGTCTTGAATATCGGCCGTCGCGGCGTCCGACGCTCTTGGGCGCGCCCACTGCGCTGCTACTGGGTCCGAAAAAGGCGGGGGAGGGGGAGGAGGAGGAGGAGGGGGATGACCACGAGAAGTTGCTGTCGGGAACAGTCCTCCGACCCAGTAGCAACACAGGGGGGCGCAGCGACAGGAGCGAACGCAATTGCAACACAGCGAGGCGTGAGACCTCGAAGTAAAAATGCGATATGGCCACCGCTGTGTTGCTACTGGGCCCGAGAGAGGCGGGGGAGGAGGAGGGCCATGATGACCATGAAAAGTTGCCGTCGGGAACATCCCTCCGACCCAGTGGCAACACAGGGGGGGCGCAGCGACGCGAGCGAACGCAATTGCAACGCAGCGAGGCGTGAGACCTCGAAGTAAAAGTGCGATACGGCCACCACTGCGTTGCTACGGGGCCCAGAAGAGGCGGAGGAGGGATGAGGAAAACCACGATGACAATGAGAAGTTGCACTCAGGAACAGCCCACCGACCCAGTAGCAACGCAGGGGGGGGGGGGCAAACATCGGATACAGTCAGCGCGCATGGTAAGGGCGCGCGCCTTTTCCTAGGGCACCCTTGGACCCCTTGCGTCTTCACCGCGCGCCCTTACCGCATGGTAAGGACACGCGCCCCACATGCCCCAACTTCGGCCTCCAAGGGTCTTGCGTCCTTACCGCGCGTCCTTATGATACGTTTTGACTGTGCGCTACGCCGCCCTCGGCAGACGGGGGGAGCTGGGCGGAATTATGAACTTGGCCATGCGCAGCCTGTCGCCGTTCTCACCGCCATCCCCTTCCGTAGCCTCGGGCTCAAACCATTCTTACTGAGGTTTATCGCCCTGCTGTTCGTGGCCTTGACTAGGCCGAGGATCATACTCCACAGCGACGGTATGGGGAAGACTTGTGGCACGAAGCCGAAGAGGCGCACCATCAAACCGGTTTCGTACTGGCGGGGCGCGCTCAAGAAAACAACCAGGACACTACCGATTGATTTGCAACACGCCCAAAACAACTATGAACATTGGCGCCGAGCATTCCGAGGCAACGAGGGCTTGATTACATACGTTGTGGCTTTGAAGTTGCCGACTCCAAGAGATCTGTTCGTACGTTTCTGGGAAAACAGCAAGGCAGGAGACGACATGGTGAAATTCTGAAAGCAAATCGGCCCATGGCGCTGGCGCTCCCAGGACTGGATATTAAGCGAGAGATTCGGTCCATCGGAGGCCCGTTCAAAGTGCACGGGCACCTCATAAACTTGCAGCTTGTTCACGTTCTGCGCGCCTTGGGCAAGAAGAAGAAGCCATGGGATTCCAGCGCAACCATCCTGACTCTTGGCATGGCCGAAGAACGGTACGAGATGTTGAAGTACGACGAGTCCAGCGTGCGTTCCTGTTACGACTCGTTCTCGGGCATGAGGGACACGCTGGTGCATTGCTACCAGCACCCTCCGTCAACGTTCCCTCAGTACAAAGAGCTAGAAGAGAATATAGTGACAGGCTTCAGCGAGAACCGAACTCCCAAGTTGCAGACCCATCGGACATCTAAGGGCGATGACCCTTATAATGGGTATTGGAACGCCCGCGTGCACTTGTGGGCGCTCAAGCCAGAGTCGCTGCGGCGAAACGCGTCGGTGACGTTCAGCATGCTCCCGCTCCCAGATAAGGGCAAGCTCCTCGATCAGCTGCATGCCAGCGTCGGCACGGACAATGTTCGGGAGGCGTGTGAAAAAAAACTGTCGTATTCTGGTAAGCGGGAAGAAATTCCAATGAGACTGTGTCTCGGCACGGGCAAGCAATACCAGGCCGTGGACGAGGGCCCCGCCGACGACGAGCCTGACGGGACACCGATGGCGCCCCGTGCTGCGCGCGGCGGACACGCCGCGAAGGTCGCAGTGGCGTGGTCGAACTATGACGAGACCTGCTACATGAGGCGGTGCCGTAGCTGCGGCGAGGACGGACTCGCGTACAAGAGCCTCGAACTTGCGGGCGCTGCAGACGGTCGGGTCTGCGCGTACTGCAAGGAGTACGGCCGCCCAGACAAGGAGCATGGCATCGTGCATCCCAGCGGCCCAGCGAGGACATCCCAGACACCTGATCAGCTGGTGTCCAGGATTCCTGCGGGCAGCGGCCGCCTGCTTAAGTGCGGGCGGTGCGGCTACGCCACGCTGCGGTGCGGACAGGGATCCTGCCGGCATATCAAGCGGTTCTGCGTAGTGTGCAATTCGAAGCAATTGCCGAGCATCAAGACGTGCCCGTGCTGCGGCGCGTGACCGTCTGCAGCGCCAATCGGCCAGCAGGCGGGGGCCATGGCCAGCGAACGTCCCAACGCCATGCTGCCTTGGTGGCGCGGTTTGGGTTGCCGCGCATGGATATTCAACGCATGGACTGGGCCCGTTATCGCAGCGCTGCAGAACGCATCGCATTTGAGAAAAAGAACGGTGCCGAGGCAGCAGCAACGCGTGTAGTATATGCGGTGCTAGATGTCGTGTGCTGCGTTGCTTTGCGTTGTGTGGCGTCGTATTGCATGGCGTTGCGTTGGGTTTGCATTGCCGAGGACAGATGAGGAGACAGGGAGAGGATGAAACTGGGTAGTGCGAAGAGAAGGGGGAGGGGGATATTTGAGCAGGAGGGGGGGAGACTCTCCCCCCTCCTCTCAGAGGAGGGGCGGTGGAGGAGGAGGAGGAGGAGGAAGCGGGGGGAGGCGGGGGGAGGAGGTGGGAGGAGGAGGAGGGACTGCAACGCCAGCGGCGTGCAGCTGCGAGGACCGCGGCCCGACCCAGTAGCAACACAGCGGGCGCTGTCACCCGAGGAGGTGTGGGAGGGCGCCGAAGACGGAGGAGGAGGCAGGAAGATAATGATATAGAGTACTAGACATGGGAGGGATGTGGGGGAGGAAAGGAGGAGGAGGAGGAGGAGGAGGAGGAGGAGGAGGAGGAGGAGGAGGAGGAGGAGGAGGAGGGAGGGGGGAGGAGGAGGAGAGAGGAGGAGGGAGGAGGAGGAGGAGAAGAGGAGGAGGATGAGGGGGAAGGTGGGGAGGGGATGAAGGTGAGGAGGAGGAGGAAGAGGAGAAGGAGGATGCGGGAGGAGGCGGCGGAGGAGGAGACACTGCAACGCTATCGTCGAGCAGCGGCGAGGACGGCCGAAAGGTTGATCTCGTTGCGGTCGCTGCAGGAGGAGGGCCCCGATGCAAGCAACTGTGGCACCTGGGATTGGTTTGTAATAGTGAAGATGATGACGGTTATGATGACGGTCATGGCGGTGATGGTGATGATGGTCATGGTATGAATGATGATGATGGTAATGACGATGAGTATCATGATGATAGCGATGATGATGGTGGTATTGATGATAAGGATGATGCTGATGATGGCGATGATGATGAAGATGAGGCTGGCGATGATGATGATAATGGTGGCGGTGATAATGATGAGTGTATATTGGCGCCTTATCTTACGGCCGGTGCTGCCGACCCCGCCGACGACGATGAAGACGAGGAGGGGGAGAAGGAGGAGGAGGAGCCCTGTGTTGCTACTGGGTCGGAGGACTGTTCCCGACAGTAACTTCTCATGGTCATCATGATCCTCCTCCGCCCCCGCCCCTTTCGGACCCAGTAGCAACGCAGTGGTGGCCATATCGCACGTTCACTTCGAGGTCATGATGATGATGATGGGGATGATGTTAATCAGAGCGTGAATTACCTCCCCCGCTTTCGCTTCCAGGCAAAACCAAGCCATACCACGCGCCTCCTCGTCAAGCAGCCTGACCAGTACAGGCCGCAATTTGGCATCGTTTGGTATCTCTTGGAAGCGAGGGTGGTCAAAAGCGAGGTAGGTTTGTTTTCCCCCGAGTTAATAAAGACCAGGACGAGAATGATGATAATGATGACGATGATGATAGAGATGATGACGATGATGATGGTAATGCTGATGATGACGATGATGATAATGATGATGACGATGATGATGGTAATGGTGATGATGATGACGATGATGATGATGATGATGATGATGATGAGGGCGACTATGGTGAAATGATGGCCATGGTAATGAAAATGATGATGCTGATGAAGTTGATGATGACGATGGTGATGGCGGTGATGATGATAATTGTAATTTGATGGCCTAACTTACCGCCGGTGCCGGATGGGCATGATTTGATGAAAACGTGGGTGATAATGATGATGACGATGATGATAATGATGATGATGACGACGGTGATGGTAATGATGATGACGGTGATGATGATGAGGATGACGACTCTGGTGGTAATTGCGTTCGCTCGTGTCGCTGCGCCCCCCTGTGTTGCTACTGGGTCGGAGGACTGTTCCCGACAGCAACTTCTCTTGGCCATCATGATCTTCCTCCTCCGCCCCCGCCTCTTTCGGACCCAGTAGCAACGCAGTGGTGGCCATATCGCACTTTCAGTTCGAGGTAATAATGATGATGGGTATGCTTTTGATGAAGCCGAGGATGATGATGATGACGATGATGATGACGGTGATGATAGTAATGATGATGATGATGATGAGGAGGATGACGACTATGGTGGTAATGATGGCCATGGTACTGATGATGATGATGATGAATTTGATGATGATGATGGTGATGGCGGTGGCAAAGATGAGTGTAACTTAATGGCCTAACTTGCGGCCAGTGGCCAGATGGGGATGATGTTGATGAAGACGTGGGTGATAATGATGATGCTGACGATGATGACAATGATGATGACGATGATGATGGTAATGGTGATGATGACGATGACGATGAGGATGACGACTATGGTGGTAACGATGGCCATGGTAATGATGATGATGAATTGCGATGGCGATGATGACGATGGTGACGGCGGTGATGATGATAAGTGTAATGTGGCTGCGTTGCAATTGCGTTCGCTCGTGTCGCTGCGCCCCCCTTGTGTTGCTACTGGGTCGGAGGACTGTTCCCGACAGCAACTTCTCATGGTCATCATGATCCTCCTCCGCCCCCGCCTCTTTCGGACCCAGTAGCAACACAGTGGTGGCCATATCACACTTTCAATTCGAGGTCACAATGATGATGATGATGGTGATGCTTTTGATGAAGACGACGATGATGATGATGACGATGATGATGATGACGGTGATGATGGTAATGATGATGAT
>CAUYUJ010004769.1:545411-557911 GCA_963575745.1 Prorocentrum cordatum | reverse complement strand
GGAAGGAGCGCAGCGAGGAAGCGAGGACTGCTCGGGGCTCGGGAGGGGCTCCCGTTGTTCTGCCCGAGCCGGTTTTCGGGGAGCCTGGCTCGTGGCCGAGGCGCGCCGTCGCAACGGGAACGCGCTTGTTCAGGAGGGAATTACTCCGACGGAAGGACCCCACATGAGAATCCTCTGGGCGAATCTGGGAAAAGCCCTCACCGTCGTCCTCGTGGTTGGTGAGGCGTCCTGGCTTGTCTCTTCTGCGTATATTTCGAAACGAACTAACATGATCTGCGGGCCCCATAGGGAGGGGGCTCCCGCCTGAGACTTCCTCGCCATTCACTCACAAACGATGCTCCCGCCTGAGACTTCCTCCATATTCAGGCCTCAGGAACCCAAAAGTGACGACAGTTATAAGTTTCCGATGACCCGCTCGGATTAGTAACATGATCTGCGGGCCCAATAGGGACGGGGCTCCCGCTTGAGACTTCTTCGCAATTCATTCACAGACGAGGTTCCCGCTCGAGACTTCCTTCATATTCAGGTCTCAAGAGCCCAAAAGTGACGACAGTTGCACGTTGCGGATGACCCGCTCTGATTCGAACATGAAGTGCGGGCCCCATAGGGGGCTCCCGCCTGAGACTTCCTCACAATTCACTGACAGACGAGGCTCCCGCTCGATACTTCCTCCATATTCAGGCCTCAAGAGCCCAAAAGTGACGACAGTTACACGTTGTGGATGACCCGCTCGGATTCGAACATGAAGCGCGGGCCCCATAGGGAGGGGGCTCCCGCTTGAGACTTCCTCGCAATTCAATCACAGACGAGGTTCCCGCTCGAGACTTCCTTCATATTCAGGTCTCAAGAGCACAAAAGTTACGACAGTTGCACGTTGCGGATGACCCGCTCTGATTCGAACATGAAGTGCGGGCCCCATAGGGAGGGGGCTCCCGCCTGAGATTTCCTCACAATTCACTCACAAACGAGGTTCCCGCTCGAGACTTCCTCCATACTCAGGTCTCAAGAGCCCAACAGTGACAACAGTTGCACGTTGCGGATGTCCCGCTCGGATTCGAACATGAAGTGCGGGCAACATAGGGAGGGGCTCCCGCCTGAGACTTCCTCACAATTCACTCACAGACGAAGCTCCCGTGATACTTCCTCCATATTCATGCCTCAAGAGCCCAAAAGTGACGGAAGTTACACGTTGCGGATGACCCGCTCGGATTCGAACATGAAGTGCGGGCCCCATAGGGAGGGGGCTCCCGCTTGAGACTTCCTCGCAATTCACTCACAGACGAGGTTCCCGCTCGAGACTTCCTTCATATTCAGGTCTCAAGAGCCCAAAAGTGACGACAGTTGCACGTTGCGGATGACCCGCTTTGATTCGAACATGAAGTGCGGGCCCCATAGGGAGGGGGCTCCCGCCTGAGACTTCCTCACAATTCACTCACAGACGAGGCTCCCGCTCGATACGTCCTCCATATTCAGGCCTCAAGAGCCCAAAAGTGACGACAGTTACACGTTGCGGATGACCCGCTCGGATTCGAACGTGAAGTGCGGGCCCCATAGGGAGGGGGTTCCCGCTTGAGACTTCCTCACAATTCACTCACAGACGAGGTTCCCGCTCGAGACTTCCTCCATACTCAGGCCCCAAGAGCCCAACAATGACGACAGTTACACGTTGCGGATGACCCGCTCGGATTTGAACATGAAGCGCGGGCCCCATAGGGAGGGGGCTCCCGCTTGAGACTTCCTCGCAATTCACTCACAGACGAGGTTCCCGCTCGAGACTTCCTCCATATTCAGGCCTCAAGAGCCCAAGAGTGACGACAGTTACACGTTGCGGATGACCCGCTCGGATTCGAACGTGAAGTGCGGGCCCCATAGGGAGGGGGTTCCCGCTTGAGACTTCCTCGCAATTCACTCACAGACGAGGTTCCCGCTCGAGACTTCCTCCATATTCAGGTCTCAGGAGCCCAAAAGTGACGACAGTTGCACGTTGCGGATGACCCGCTCGGATTCGAACATGAATTGCGGGCCCCATAGGGAGGGGGCTCCCGCCTGAGACTTCCTCACAATTCACTCACAGACGAGGCTCCCGCCTGATACTTCCTCCGTATTCAGGCCTCAAGTCAGCGAGTAGTGATGATGATGACGATGGTCGTTCGATGCCGATGATGGTGAGTGATCGTGCGATGGTGATTCTGATGGTGATGATGATGATGATGAGTGGGGAGTGATGGTGATGGTGATGATGATGCGGAGGAGGAAGCAAAGAGGAGCAGAGGACAGGGAGGAGGAGGAGGAGGAGGAAATCCTGCGCGGAGGGTGTGCAGAGAAAACAGGAGCCCCACTTAGGATGTGGGGAAAACACACACAGACACCATGAGTCGTCGATTCCCATGAAAAGATTGGAAACTATGGAAGTGGGGGGGAAGACAAAAGCCCAGAAACGATGGAACAATCTGGGGGATCCTGCTATTTGTTTTTTTTTGTGCCCTAGGGCCCCTTCAACCTGTCATTACCCCCGGGGCCCAGAAGTCAGGTGCACTGTCTGGTGCATTGCAGTGGACGCCCCTGCCAAGAAACATCCTGCGTGCCTCCAGGGTGCCCTGGGCGTCTTGGGCTCCGATGGTGCTGCTGTGGATGGCTTTAAGTCAGGCCTGTTCCTCTCAGACAGTCAGTGTGCCGTGCATCCTGAGGACGCGTAGGCAATGCAATTGGAAACTTAGGGTGGTGCGCCAAACGCGTCCCAATGAAGGTTGGTTCGCCAAACGCGTCCCACGTACAACGGCAGCAGTCCGCTAAACGCGTTTCGATGATGTTGATGACGATGATGTTGATGATAATGATGTTTGTGATGATGATGGTGATGATGATGATGCTGATGCTGATGCTGATGCTGATGCTGATGATGATGATGATGATGATGATGATGATGATGATGATGATGGTGTGACGTGGTCAACTATGTCTGACTCACAAAGGAAGATACGCCATTGCAAACACTTATTGTGCACATTGTTGTCTTGGTCGCCCTCTTCGGTGGTGGCGGTCCCATTTCTTCGGTGCGGCGTCAACATTACAAACAAGTTGTCTTACTAAATCATGGCCTGGTCGCGTTGCAATATTATTTTACATAATTGTTTGTTCATTACCCAGAATGGCAGACAAAGGCTTCCTACCCGCCCGTTCCAAAACAATAGCGTTAGATACTTGTGGATAATATGAATGAGGGATGCCCAGAATTCTCCGCAAACAACTACAGTGATACGCGTCCAGCTTATTGTTTGTCTTATTTGAGCAACCAGCAAGGGTCCAGTGTATATAATCATTTGGAACCACACAGCTCGAATCTATGTGCAACGTTCTTTCTGTGCTTCCCAATTGATGCATGCGACCAAATTGTCTGAAGCTGTCTGAAAAGATGTCTGCTTTCTCTGATCCGCCAGGACACTTCATGGCATGCACGCCCGTCGCAAGACAGAAGACCCACAAAGTATATCGCATCCCGGATGGGTTCCCCATTTGGTTGCTTGACTACACATTGGTTGCAAATTTGGATGTGTACGGATTTGTCCCAATTCAACTCTATTCCATATCTTTCTCCCTCCAAGACTGTTGCGTCCAGCATCTGCCGCAAATTCCCAGGATCATTGGATACCAAAAGCGTGTCGTCCGCGAAAAGGATATCCCGGGTAACGATGTAGTCTGGCTCTTCTGCGAGTGCAAGATGTGCCACAGCGTCGTGTAGAAGAACAGTTTGCACAGCAATGAAGAGGTATGGGGACAACGGGCACCCTTGGGCAATACCTGCCTTTTGAGTACGTTGTGAAGACCGTCCGCAATGATCTACTACCGTAAAATACCTATGTGAATATATGCCTTTGATGATGTTTACAGCGGGGGCAGGAAGTCCAACACGTACTAATGCTTTGCAAAGGCAGTCCGGTTTAAGTCGAACAAAAGTTGCAGCCCAATCTAACAATAGCAATATTAGCACATGACCTTTGTTTTGATAAGCTGCATTAATCATTAATCATCCTTCTGGCCATCATTAGTGCGTCTGCCGTCCCACGTTTCGGCCGGAAGCTAAATAGAGTACTCCTTCTGCTGATTCTTCTGCTAGTTATTCTGCGTACTCGGCAGTTGGAATGTTCAAAAAATAGTCTGGGGACTATTGTGTTAATATTTTTGGACCATTCGGGAGTACTTTTTGAGTATGCTTTTCCCAACCATCCTGTGGTGTTGGGTCTTCGTTTTGAAGAGACGGTGCCCCGCGTCTCCTCTCCTCTCCTCTCTTTCCTTCCTTCCTTCCTCCTCCTCCGCCTCCTCCCCCTCCCTCCTCCCTCCTCCCACTATCACGGCACACCCCTCACGCGTTTCGTGGCCCCATAGGGGGCTCCACCGAAGGCCCCAGTGGCTGCGTTCGCATGGCGGCGCCGCACCCATTTCGGCACACCCCTCACACGCTTCGTGTCCCCATAGGGAGCTCCACCGAAGGCCCCAGTGGCTGCGTTGGCATGGCGGCGCCGCACCCAATTTGGCACACCCCTCACACGTTTCGTGGCCCCATATGGAGTTCCACCGAAGGCCCCAGTGGCTGCGTTGGCATGGCGGCGCCGCGCCCAATTTGGCACACCCCTCACACGTTTCGTGGCCCCATAGGGAGCTCCACCGAAGGCCCCAGTGGCTGCGTTGGCATGGCGGCGCCGCACCCAATTTGGCACACCCCTCACACGTTTCGTGGCCCCATAGGGAGCTCCACCGAAGGCCCCAGTGGCTGCGTTCGCATGGCGGCGCCGCACCCAATTTCGGCACACCCCTCACACGTTTCGTGGCCCCATAGGAAGCTCCAACGAAGGCCCCAGTGGCTGCGTTCGCATGGCGGCGCCGCACCCAATGTGGCACACCCCTCACACGTTTCGTGGCCCCATAGGGAGCTCCACCGAAGGCCCCAGTGGCTGCGTTGGCATGGCGGCGCCGCACCAATTTCGGCACACCCCTCACACGTTTCGTGGCCCCATAGGCGAGCTCCACGAAGGCCCCAGTGGCTGGTTGGCCTTGGCGGCCGCCGCATCATTTCGGCACATCCTCAAACGTTTTCGTGGCCCATAGGGAGCCCCACACCCCTCACACGCTTCGTGGCCCATAGGGAGCTCCGGCTGCGTTGGCATGGCGGCGCCGCACCCAATTTGGCACACCCCTCACACGTTTCGTGGCCCCATAAGGGGGGCTCCACCGAAGGCCCCAGTGGCTGCGTTCGCATGGCGGCGCCGCACACAATTTAGCACACCCCTCACACGCTTCGTGGCCCCATAGGGAGCTCCACCGAATGCCCCAGTGGCTGCGTTGGCATGGCGGCGCCGCACCCAATTTGGCACACCCCTCACACGTTTCGTGGCCCCATAGGGAGCTCCACCGACGGCCCCAGTGGCTGCGTTGGCATGGCGGCGCCGCACACAATTTGGCACACCCCTCGCACGCTTCGTGGCCCCATAGGGAGCTCCACCGAAGGCTCCAGTGGCTGCGTTCGCATGGCGGCGCCGCACCCAATTTGGCACACCCCTCACACGTTTCGTGGCCCCATAGGGAGCCCCATCGAATGGCCCAGCGGCTGCGTTGGCCCAAATGGCTGACGCCCGCACCCCATTCTGGCACACCCCTCACACGTTTCGTGGCCCCATAGGGAGCTCCACCGAAGGCCCCAGTGGCTGCGTTCGCATGGCGGCACCGCACCGGCACACCCCTCACACGTTTCGTGGCCCCATAGGGAGCTCCACCGAGGGCCCCAGTGGCTGCGTTCGCACGGCGGCACCGCACCCATTTCGGCACACCTCTCACACGTTTCGTGGACCTTAGGGAGCATCCACCGAAGGCGCCAGTTTTCCGGCGAGTTGGTATGGCGGGCCGCGCCCAATTTGGCAATCCCCTCAGCAACGTTTCGTGGCCCCATAGGGAGCTCCACCGAAGGCCCCAGTGGCTGCGTTGGCATGGCGGCGCCGCACCCAATTTGGCACACCCCTCACACGCTTCGTGGCCCCATAGGGGGCTCCAACGAAGGCCCCAGTGGCTACGTTGGCATGGCGGCGCCGCACCCATGTCGGCACACCCCTTCGCACGCTTCGTGGCCCCATAGGGAGCTCCACCGAAGGCCCCAGTGGCTGCGTTGGCATGGCGGCGCCGCGCCCATGTCGGCACACCCGTCACACGTTTCGTGGCCCCATCGGGAGCTCCACCGAAGGCCCCAGTGGATGCGTTGGCATGGCGGCGCCGCGCCGCCCCCAATGGCAAACCCCTCACACGCTTCGTGGCCCATAAGGAGCTCACCGAAGGCCCCAGTGGCTGCGTTCGCATGGCGCCGCCGCACTCATTGTCGGCACACCCTCACGCTTCGTGGCCCCATAGGGAGCTCCACCGAGGGCCCCAGTGGCTGCGTTGGCATGGCGGCGCCGCGCCCAATTTGGCACACCCCTTCACACGTTTCGTGGCCCCATAGGGAGCTCCACCGAAGGCCCCAGTGGCTGCGTTGGCATGGCGGCGCCGCACCAATTTCGGCACACCCCTCACACGCTTCGTGGCCCCATAGGGAGCTCCACCGAAGGCCCCAGTGGCTGCGTTCGCATGGCGGCGCCGCACCCAAGTTGGCACACCCCTCACACGCTTCGTGGCCCCAATAGGGAGCTCCACCGAAGGCCCCAGTGGCTGCGTTCGCATGGCGGCGCCGCACCCAAGTTGGCACACCCTCACACGTTTTCGTGGCCCCACACACCCATTTCGACACCCCTCACACGTTTCGTGGCCCCATAGGGAGCTCCACCGAAGGCCCCAGTGGCTGCGTTGGCATGGCGGCGCCGCGCCCAATTTGGCACACCCCTCACACGCTTCGTGGCCCCATAGGGAGCTCCACCGAAGGCTCCAGTGGCTGCGTTCGCATGGCGGCGCCGCACCCAATTTGGCACACCCCTCACACGTTTCGTGGCTCCATAGGGAGCTCAACCGAAGGCCCCAGTGGCTGCGTTGGCATGGCGGCGCCGCACCCAATTTGGCACACCCCTCACACGTTTCGTGGCCCCATAGGGAGCTCCACCGAAGGCCCCAGTGCTACCGCCCTCATGCGTCCCGCGCGCCCAGGACAGCGTTTCGTGGCACGCCTTTCGTGGCCCCTTAAGGAGCCCCACCGACAGCGGCACCCACAAAACGTTATTCACAATTGCATTTGGTTGGGTCCTTCGCGATGATAATTTTTTGTCGTCGAACATCCCCCTGTAGGGGGGGCAGGCCCGACCTAAGGATAGCTCTCCTCCTCCTTCTTCCAGACCGTCCGCCCCAACATCCCGCCCCTTTCTTTCTGAAAATGCGCAAGGTTTCCATGCGTTTCGAGGAGCTCTTCCGCACCTTCCGCGGACGTCAAAATGTATCCAAAGTAGAGGTGGAGGGAGGGTAACGTACCCACACTAAGAATCAATGGACGTCCTCTGGTCTCAGGGTTGGGCTTCTCGTGGACGGTTTCTTGTGGACTGGCCTCCACTGCAAGGGCCCCCATTGAAGTTTCGACCACTCCCAGAGACCGGCCTTGCATCCTGAGTAGTTATGTTGACAGTCCTGTGGCCCGTGGAGGGCCCGGAAGAGGCCGAAAGCGGCGCACAGCATGTGTCGTGTTTTTTCCCATTGTCTGGGAGCTCAGGGTGCTCAGCCTGTCCGGTGGTACGGTAGGTTTGCGTCGTGTCGACCAGCGGCGACCCCAGCGCGGGCGTTCAAGGTTGAACGCCGCTGGCGACCCAGAATCGATCGATGTTGAACGATCGGACGTTGCGGCAGCGGCCGATCGTTCAAGGTTGAACGATCCCTGGGGTGTCAAAAACCAAGGCTGGGGTCGGCACGACACGAACCTGCCGTAGCAGGATGGCTGGGTCTCCCCCCTCGAGGACACGCTGGCGAGGATGCTGGTGCAGGGCGTGGTGCGCGTGCTGCAGAACCGGGTGTCCGAGGCAGCGCGGGCGCAGAGAGAGCCCCGGTCGCATCGTGGGCACGCATCGCGACGGGGATGTTGTTTTGGGCGTCTTCGGCCGCGAAGGTGTTTTCGAGAGTGTTTTCGAGGAGGAGGGGGAGGAGGAGGAGGAGGAGGAGGAGGAGGAGGAGGAGGAGGAGGAGGAGGAGGAGGAGGAGGAGGAGGAGAAGGAGGTGTTTTCGGCATTTCGGACGGTGTTTTCGAACGCCTTCGCGAGATCTTGCGGGCGTTCCAGCCTGGGAATGCTTCCCAGCAGCTGCGCCCCGGCGAGAGCGCTCTGGGGATGCCAGTGTTGTTCCGAACGGCTGCCGGGGGCCCGAGTCGTGGCCCGAGAGCTGACGTCCCCGCTTGGTGGAGCGATCACCTTGGTATCGCTCGGACGTGTGCATTTTCTCTCGGCGAGAACCATCGAGGACCATCCTGGACACCATCGAGCCAACAAACACACGCACGAAACCGAAACATGCACGGGGAATGGACGTCCGAGCGATGGCAAGCCAAGGGAGGGGGAGCACAGGTCCGGTAGCGTGGCGGTTCGCGTTGGCGCCGCCCGGGAGGGCCCAGGAACGGCGAGTTCCCGGACGGCGCCAGCACGAGTCGCGGCGTCAAGTGCAAGGGGGGGGGGGCCGGGGCCGGCGGCGAGCGTCATCGCGAACATTGGGGGGGCGCGCAAATGGGGGGGCTACGAATTCACTGGGGGGGCGGCGAGGGCTGCATCGACATTGTCCTTTCGGACGCCCCCAAAAGGGCCCCCTGGGGCCCGAAAAGGGGGGCCTACAGGGCCGGAAGAGAGCATCTTTCTTCCCCCCTCGGCTAGCTCGCCCCTCCATGAAGCCGAGCCCACTGCACTGCAATACGTGTGGGGACGGGGGGAGAGGAGGAGGGAAGGAGGGGGAAGGGAGGAGGCAAGCTAGGTGCGCTCGCGTCATATCTGACATCCTACCCTTCCCTCCCATCCCTTACCATGGCGCAGATCCCCTCTCTACTCGCACAGTCGGATGTCGAGCAGGGCAATGATCCCGAAAAGGTGCGCGATGCATTGTAGAGCACGGCATAACATGGCGTAGAAGAGCACCGCGAAGCGTAGTATCAACCTGGCATTGCATTGCATGCCGTTGCATGGCACGGGAAATGACGCCAGCGCTGCAGCGGGAGCACGAGTCGAAACGAGCGGAAGCGCGGAAATGAGGCCAGCGCTGCAGCGGGAGCACGATTCAGAACGAGCGGAAGAACGCCGGAATCGGCCCAGGAGGCAGAAGCAGAAATTCACCATTTTCAAAAGAAAAATATGTATTGGAATGGCCTTTTTTCGGCGCCGCCTCGGAACTCGATTTTCCGGCGCCGGCCGGAACCGGCTCCGGACCCCGCCCGAGCGCCGGCGCGGGCGCGGGCTCAGGCGTCCGGCCAGGGCGCCGGCTCGGGCGCCGGCCCGGGCGTCGGAATCGGCCGGGGAGGCCTCCCGGGCGCCGGAAGCGGAAATTCAGCATTTTCAAAAAAAAATATTAGAATTGCCTTTTTTCGGCGCCGCCTCGGAACTCGATTTTTCGGCGCCGGTCGGAACCGGCTCCTGACCCGGCCCGAGCGCCGGCCCGGGCGCCAGCTCGGGCGTGCAGCCCGGGCGCCGGCGGAAATGAGGCCAGCGTTGCAGCGGGAGCACGATTCGGAACGAGCGGGGCCCGAAAATGAGGCCTGTGCATCAGCGAGAGCAGCATTTTGGAAAACATGCAGGCGAAAACCTAACTCCGGGGAATCCTGTGTGTAAAATAAACAGTACGCGGGGGGGGGTCGAATATTTTCAGAGCACTTTCAAACCGTCATCAGGGGAAGAGGGAGAGTAGTATTCATATTGAGTACTTGTGGAGGAGGGGAGGAGGAGGAGGAGGAGGAGGAGGAGGAGGAGGAGGAGGAGGAGGCGGGAGGCGGAGGCGGAGGCGGGAGGAGGAGAGGAGGAGGGAGGGAGGAGGAGGGGGGAGGGGGGAGGAGGGGAGGTGAGGGGAGGGAGGGGAGGAGGGGGAGGGAGGAGGGGAGGAGGGGAGGAGGGGGAGGAGGGAGGAGGGGGAGGAGGAGGGGCGGAGGGCAGGAGGGGGAGGAGAGGGAGGGGGCGTCCTCCGCGAAGAGCAGCAAATACAAAGCCTGCGCCCCGCCAGGGCAGAGGGCCTGCCCCCGTGGCCAGCCTCGAGGAGGAGTTCAAGGCCCTGTGGAAGGTGCCCTTCAACCTGCAGCAGGCGGGCGAGACGGACGCCGTGTCCTTCTTGAGGAAGTGGTCCAACAAGGCCTCGGGGGAGGGGAAAAACACACACGCAGACGCAACTATATCATCGTCGCTTCCCCAGAAAAAAAAGGGGGAACATATGGGCAGTGGGGGGACACAGAAGCTCAGGAAAGATGGGCAAACATATGGGGAATCCTGGGATTTGTGTGTAGTTGTGTGTGTGTGTGTGCGCGCGCGCGTGTGTGTGTGTGTGTGTGTGTGTGTGTGTGTGTGTGTGTGTGTGTGTGTGTGTGTGTGTGTGTGTGTGTGTGTGTGTGTGTGTGTGTGCGTGCGTGCGTGCGTTCGTGCGTGCGTGCGTTTGCGTGCGTGCGTGCGTGCGTGCTGTGCGTGCGTGCGTGCGGCGTGGTGCGTGCGTGCGTGCGTGCGTGCGTGCGTGCGTGCGTGGCGTGCGTGCGTGCGGCGTGCGTGCGTGTGTGCGTGCGTGTTGCGTGCGTGCGTGCGTGCGTGCGTGCGTGCGTGCGTTGCGTGCGTGCGTGCGTGCGTTGTGCGTGCGTGCGTGCGTGCGTGCGGCGTGCGTGGCGTGCGTGCGTGCGTGCTGCGTGCGTGCGTGCGTGCGTGCGTGCGTGCGTGCGTGCGTGCGTGCGTGCGTGCGTGTGCGTGCGTGCGTCGGTGCGTGCGTGCGTGCCGTGCGTGCGTGCGGGCGTGCGTGCGTGCTGCGTGCGTGCGTGCGTGCGTGCGTGCGTGTGCGTGGTCGCGTGTGCGTGCGTGCGGTGAGTGCGGGCGTGGGTGGGGTGGGTGGGTGGGTGGGTGGGTGGGTGGGTGGGTGGGTGGGTGGGTGGGTGGGTGGGGGGTGGGTGGGTGGGTGGGTGGGTGGGTGGGTGGGTGTGTGCGTGTGTGCGTGTGTGTGTGTGTCCCTGGGCCCCTTTGAAAGGCCTCGGGAGGGCCAAGTCGGGCCTGTCCCTCTGCACCGAAGAAGGAAAATCGCCATAAACATAAACTTTCGGCGTGCTCGCGGATTTCTTGGATCCGCGCTGGGCCCCCCGGCAGCGCCTCTGGCGCCGCCCCTTGGCGCGCTCCGCGCGCCAGGGAGGGGGAGCCGGGGCAGATCCAAGAAGTCCACGCGGAGCGCCAAAAGTTTATGTTCACGTAGTTTGTGTTATGATGCTAGTCTCGGGAGGACTAAGTCGGGCCTGTTCTTCTGCAGGACAAATATTCCAGAATTGTCAAAAGTTAGTCTGGGGACTGTTTTTCGACTTCTGTTTACGCTTCGCGAATCCCCACTAGCCCATTCAGAAGCCCTGCCCATGAGAGAGCTGTCGGGAAATGGAGAGAGGAGACACAAATTGGGCTGGCCTCTGGCCAGTGCCGCCGATCCGGGGGGGGTGAGAGCGAGCCGTCTTGGACATTGTGAAGGCCCAAGGGAATAGGTCTATTTGTCAGTCTTTGGGCATTCTTCGGAAGTGTCGTGAGGGATCCTGGGGACGTCTTGGAGGTTTCTGGAACTGTCTTCCGGGCATCTTGGGTGGTTCGATCGATGTTTCGGCGATTCGGGGCCCTCTTGCATTGTCTAAGGGGCCTCTGGGGTCTCTCTTGGCTTCCTCTTGGGCGGTCGGGGCTCCGGAAGTGGAGTTTTCTATACTCCCCTGTCCCCGGGTACCGAAAAACGTCGGAAATGACGTCGGAAATATCCCCGTGTACCGAAAAACGTTGGACATGACGTCCGAAATAACGTACCCCCCCCCCCTGCAGAGCGAAGCTTGAGCGAGCTCAAGTTCACGCTCTCAGAAACTCACACGCCGGATCGGCGGATTGCGAAACATAGCGTGCAATGAGAGGAGAGGAGGGAGAGTGTTGAGCCATCTTGGAGGCTATCTTGGAGCATCGGAGGCCTTCTTGGAGCTACGGGACTGTATTGGGGGATCTTGGGGTCCTCTCGGAGCTCTTTTGTGGCAGCTTGGGGCCCTCTTGGGGCTCTTTGGGCCTCTTGGGGCTCTTTGGGGACGCCTTGGGGCCCTCATGGGGCCCTCTTGTGGCTCTCTTGGGGCCCTTTTGGGAGCTATGGAGTGCCTCCTGGGGCCATCTGGGGGTCCTCGATTTCCCTCCCCCCTCCAGGGCCATCGACATAGCCTCTTGGGGCGCCCTTGGGGCCCTCTTGGGGCGATCTTGGGCGCTCTTGGGGCAGTCTTGGGGGCCTCCTGGGCCCTGCTTGGAGCGCTCTTGGGCCATCTTAGGGACATCTTGAGGCCTCAAAAGCGCATCTGAAGCGAAACGGCGGGAAGGCACCAATCAGTG
>CAUYUJ010004769.1:460411-540411 GCA_963575745.1 Prorocentrum cordatum | reverse complement strand
AGGCCCCCCGGCAGCGTCGGATATCTCAGGGTTTGGGCGGGGCTCGGTGTCGGTGTCGCCGTGAGCGCTGGTCCGTCCAGGACGAGCGTCGCCTGTCTTGCAGTGGCGGCTGCCGGCTTGCGAACCTGAGGTCCTTCAAGCAGTGGCGAAGCGTCTTGGCTCGCCTATAGCCCTACAAAAGAATGTTCTAAGAACCTTTTGTGGTTTCCACGAAATGTTCTTAGAACATTTCTGGCGGAGTCCGTCTTGTTTTATCGCATCGGGTTTAATGTTCTAAGAACCTTGTTTTTGTTATTAAAACATGTTGGGGTTCTAGGAACATTTCGCGGTAGGACTATCGGAATGCTGGGACGGTCGGTACCTGCTCAAGTTTTTGCGCGATCGACTCCGAGTGATTCTAACCTTAGGTCGGGCCTGTCCCCCTACAGGGGGATTTGGAGCGAAAAATGAAAATACTCCCAAAACATTCCCCGAGTGCTCGAAAGTGGCAAAAGATCAGTCCCCAGAGTATTTTATAGTTTTCGAATATTCCTCCTGCAGAGGGACCGTTCCGACTTCACGATAACCCATGCCGACATTCCTGGCCCCCTCGCCGGATGCTGGGCGTGAGCAGGGGCACGGACGCAGCGTCGCTCGTCCAGTCTTGTCTCACCGAGCGCGCTCCACGACTCGCACAGCGCCTACTCGCAAACGCTCGAGAAGCACATGCCCGCTTTGATGTGATTTACCGTAGGTCCCCCCGCGGTGGATCCAGGCCATCTGCGAGTACTTACTTTGCGAGTAGTGGAACGCGCTCGTCTACAGTGGGGGCGCGCATCAAGAAACCATGTGCTGTTCGTCAGGGTATCCTGGGTTTCTTCGCTCCTCGCGCTGCGCGGTGACTCCCCGCAGCCGTTGAAGGAGCTGCTGCGTTCAGGGTGCTCCAGGCTTCCCCTCGGGTGCACGTCGCGCACGGGTTCTCAGGGTTGGGCTTCTTGCGATGGTTTCTTGCGGCCGCGCCCGCACTGTATTGTCTTGGGGTGCGCTCCGGCCAAGCTCTCGACGCGTACCCGATCCCCCGCAGGTCGAGGTCTCGAAGGGCCCCGACGGGGCCTTCGTGGTGCAGCTGGCGAAGAAGGGCGCCGACAAGGCCACCCTGGGCAGGAAGCGTGCTCCTCCTCCTCCTCCTCCTCGTCCTCCTCCTCCTTCCTCCCTCGCTCCCCTCCATCCCTCCCTCCCTCCTCCTCCTCCTTCTCCTCGAGGCCCCGTGGACATTCACTCGATGTCATCTCCTGGGGGTCTCAGTTTCCGAATCCGTGGCCGAAAAACCCGGCCCCATCTGGCACAGTCCCGGCCAATCCCGCTGGATTCGCCTCCACTGGACTCCTTCCTGGGCCCCATCTGGGCTCAACCTCGGGGGCGGCCACGAGGGAGGCCTGGGGGTGAAGATGACAGTTGAGGCTTATAAGTAGGTCGCCCCTGCCAAATCAAGGGTGCTCTTGCGTCCTGTGTTTGGCGACGCATGCCTTCCAAATTCCAGTGGCAACGTGGCCCTCGGAAGGGTCTTGTGTCTTCTCGCGTGTCCTCTTTAATCAGCCTCGACTGTAGGGGGGGCTGGATATCGTTGCTGGGTCCAGAAGATCTCCCTGGATCTCGTGGCCCTTTCATCTCATGTTCAGCATGTCCCCTGGTCCCCCCCCCTCCCCCCCCCCCCCCCAGCCGCTCACTCGTTGTACCCATGCGCACCGGGCGCCCTTCGGCTTAAGTCGGGCATGTCCCCTCTGCAGGAGGAATGTTCAACATAAGGAAACGTACTCTGGTGACGACGTGTCTACTCTCTGGGGCGATTGTCGTGGCATGTTTTGCGTACGTTCGTTTTTTTCTCCCAAAACCGCAGGTCGGAGGGCATGCCCGACCAAACCCTCGGCTGAGGGCGAGGGGGGGGGTGGGAGGCCATGATTTGCGACCCCCCTCGTAGCCCCCCCCCTCCTGAACGGCCCCGGCTCATCAGGCTTAATCCTGGGCCTAATCGGGTCTAGTCCGTCTCGATGGCACTAAAATCGGGCTTCGCACCCCTCGGTCGTTCTCACGAGGACCTCCCAGGAGTTGCCTCCCATGCTGCAGGGCGCCCTCTGCGCGGATGCCCCCCGCGCGCCACGCGTCCATGGGATCGCGCACCCGTGGGCTCTCGCCGCGTTGGTTGCCCAGGTATCTCCGACGCCCTGAGCTCTCCAGAGCGAGGTCGCCCGCAAGTCCTGGCCGGCCCCTTCAGCAGGGCCGGCGCTTCCGCCTGAGTCTCGGGACGATCGAAGTGGGTAGGGAAAGGAGGGGTACGCTGCCCACCAGCAGCTCCTGTTCCTGTTGCACAGGACTCGCTCGCTGTCCGCGCCGCCGCGGACGTTGTCCCCTGAAGACAAACAGCCGCCTGCCCAGCAGCGGCCGCTGTCGGTTTTAGACAACGTTTGTTGTTGGGCACTGTGCCCACTTTCTCCGTGCCCATTCCTCGGAGGTGGACAGACCTCCTACGCTGACAAGTCCATCGAGGAATTGGCCGTTTTCGGTTCGCGAGAGGGCGTCGCGGCCGTCATTTTTGCGGGTCCAGGTCCGTCGGTTTCGGTCCCAGGCCGCTTTCATTACGGGGAGGTTTACTAAAGGGAGGTTTGTCCACCGCCGAATGTCGGGCGTCCAAAGAGTCGCTCCTCGGGTGCCTGTCCAGAGGGGGCAGGACCAGCCACGCGCAGAGGGGGGCAGGGGGAGGGGGAAAGGCATCTTAGAAGCTCAAGGCCTCCCAGATGGGGCCGGAGCAGATGGGGTCGGAGGATCGCGCCGCACCGCCGATGCATCTCCGATGCGGATCGATGTGTAGCCCGATTTGCTTCACGTCAACGTCGCCGATGCATTGGCGATGTCGACGTTGCATGGCCGGTACATCGCCGATGTATCGGCGATGCGGCGCGATTCTCCGACCCCATCTACTCCGACCCCATGTAGGCGGCCTCTAGAAGCACCCCTGATTCTTAGAAGGCGGGGGCCGGCGCCTTCTAAGAAGAAGTCTCCTGCTAAGAGGTTTGCCCACCATCCCCTACCCACCAGTGCTCGCCGCCAATCTGAATCCTGAGTCTCTTTTGACAGCCCGCTTGCCCAGCAGAGGCAGGAAGGAGCAAGCAATAGTCTACACACGAACGCAACGAGACACGCCCGCCAGGTCCTCTTCACGGGCGCGAGGAGGTCAGGGTCCATGGGATCGCGCCTTTGTATCCAGACCGCGAGAGCACTGGACGTGGTAATGCTCCCCACCCGTGAGTCGAAGAAACAGTTGCAGAACCATGCACTATCGGGGCTCCGCTGGGATGTATTGGATCTACGTTGGACCCCCCCTGCGCGGCGCATGAGGCGCCGCCTCTGGCGCGCTCCTCACGCCCCCAGAGACCAGGAAACAGGTAAACCAGGACACGGGAAACCAAATACACAACACCTTTTCTTGCAACGTCACAGTTTTCAGCACCTGTGTTTTTTTTTGTTTGCTGCACTGCAGGATTCGGGTTTGTGTCCGGGTTTAGGGGGTCTTTCAGATTTTTGGGGCCTGTGTCCGGGTTCATTCTGGAAATGCCACAGGTTGGGAAGTCGGGGCGTGAGTGCACCGAGCTCTTTGGCCAACCAGACAGCCTGGAGCATACGTCTTTCCCTTCCCAGGGATCCATCTTGGCACGTGCCCGAAAGATTCCGCAGACCCTGGTATTTATCGACATGATGTTTTCGATCCGCGGCCGTAGAGATCCCGACCTTTTCCCCGGGGGTAGTTACTCGTTCTGGGGTTATGTTTGACTGTCCCGAGACACGAAAACGCCCCGCAGAGGGCTGACCGAGAGGAAAACCCGCCGGTCGAACACACCATATGAGCGACGCAATACAAACATGGTATTCGAGTGCGTCGACAATCCTGCGTAAGGTCGCGTGTGAGCGCCCTCGTTTCCAATGCAGCGTGCCGCGCTGGCGGCCCGCGTGAGCCACCGCGTGAGGCCACCATACAGCCCGGCGTAGGTCCCGCTTCTCTTCTCTAGGTCTCCCAGATGGGGTCGGAGGTCGGAGCAGAGTGGGTCGGAGGATCGCTCCGCATCGCCCATCCGCCGACGATGCGGCTCGGTATGCAGCCATACTTTCTCCACGTCTATGGCGCCGATGCGTTGGCGATGCGACGCGATCCCGGGACCCCATCCATGCAGGAGGCCCCTCTGCTCGTCGTCGCTCCACATCGCCAGAGACCGTGGGTGGGACGCTGATGTGCCCCCAGACGGCATCTATACACCACCACCGTGTTTTGCGGGCAATGTCTTTATCCACATCCAGTGCGTCTTGGAGTTTCGGACACTCTTCCCAAGAAACATGAGGCGCACTGGATATGGATTATAATCTGCCTCCGAAAGGCTCAATTTTTATCCATATCCAGTGCGCCTCGGCCTTGCGGCGCCCCTTCCAAGAAAGTCCAAGACGCACTGGATATGGATATAAATATTGCCCGCATGTTTGGCCAGGGCCATCCTGGGCACCACTGGTGTATACGCCCTGCTGGCCTCGACCAGGAGGGCGTATACACCATGCCAGGGCCCAGGCCGGCCCTGGCCAGCCACGGTGGTGGAGTAGAGCTCACCACCCACCAGCCCGCCCCGACCCTGCCCGGAGGCCCCGATTTGCCATCCATTTCCAGTGGGGTGGGTGGGTTGGGGAACATCGAAAAGACAACCCCTCCCAACCCAACCCCCCCAACCCCAGTGGAGGAGTGGAGGGGGGGCCGGGGAACATTGAAAAAACACCCACACTCGAAGTCCGCCCCCCCCCCCCTCCCAACCCGAACTTCGGATCTTCGGGTTGCGCCCGGGTGGTTCGGCAGGCAGTCCGCAGCTGCCCTCTGCGTGCCGTGCCCCCCGGGAGCGCCGGCGAGGCCAAGGCCGGGGCGGCCGCCGCGGAGGCGCCGCCGCCCGCCAAGGCCGCGGCCGCTGCCGCGCCGCTCGCGGCCGCGGCCCCCGCGGCGGCGGCCTCCGCGGCCGCCCCCGCGGGCGCGGCCGCCGCGGCGGAGGCGGCGGCGGCGGAGGCCCAGGAGCTCGCCGCCGCTGGGGCTCGAAGCATCGGGGGGTGCAGCGAGGGGGTCCCGAGGGACGGGGTCCTGAGGGACGAGGTGCCTCAGACAGCCTGGATCCATCCTTGGATCCCTTCTTGACCTCAGGACCTCATCTCTCAGGACCCCATCTTCGAGCTAATTGTTCTTTCATCTATAAAAAAACGCCATACACGCAAACTCGAGCTGCGGCATGCTCGAGCCTTACGTTTTTCTGACTGAGGAGCGACCGCGGCTCTTCGAAGAACACAACAGGCATGCACATAAACTTCTGGCGCTCCGCGCGGATTGCTTGGATCCGCGCTGGGCCCCCCCTGGCGGCGCCTCTGGTGCCCCCCCTGGCGCGCTCCGCGCGCCAGTGAGGAGGGTCAAGCGTGGAGAGTTTCTCCGATGGGCTTAGGCGACCCGTCCCGCCTCCTCCTCCTCCTCCTCCTCCTCCTCCTCCTCCTCCTCCTCCTCCTCCTCCTCCTCCTCCTCCTCCCTCGTCCTCCTCCCACTCTTCCTCCATCTTCTCCTCCCCCTTCCCCTCTTCCTCCATCTTCTCCTCCCCCCACCTTCTCCTCCACCTCCTCCTCCTCCTCTTCCCCCTCGGGTCGCCTACGGCCCTGGGGGAAACCGTGCAGTCCAGCGTAGATCTAAGACATCCGCACTGAGCGCAAACAATGTTTGTTAATGCCATTCTTTCTGTTTCTGCTAAGAGTCGCGGTCGATCCCCAGTCAGGGAAACGTAAGAATCGAGCATGCGGGAGCTCGGGTTCGCCTACGTTTTCTGACGAGCGCGTTCCGGATCATTTGACGTTTCCATTCTAGTGGGATGGATGCTTGCAGCAGGAGTTCATGTCAAAATTCTGATTGGGTCTCGTCATTTTCACAATGGACCCGTGAGGCGAACCCGAGTCCCCAGAACTCGAGTCTTACGTCACCCCAGGCCAGGATCCATTACGATCCTGGTGGGTCCGATTCGATATCGATTCTGGGCGGCCCGGCCGGATTCGGTTCCGATGTTTCGGCGATCCGATGCGGCGCGATGCTTGCACTGATAGTGGCGTTTAGCATCCCGGCGTTTCCGATCCGATTTGACTTCGATTCCGTGCCGATGCAGCACGGTCCGACGCGCATTTCGGTCCGTTCCGATTCCCCGATTCGATGTTGGTTGATGCTGCGCCCAGACCTCCAATGCGCTGGAAAGGTCAAGGCGGAGGTATTTCGCCGACTTCGGCGTCCAGAGGCCATCGCCAGATCCCAGGACCTTCAACAAGGGGCTCAGGGTCAAAAGCTGGTCCCTGGGAGGAGGTGGAGAGTTCCGTGGACCCCGTATGGGACGAGATCAAGACATCGGATTTTTGGGGAGGTTCGGAATCTCCGGGCGCTTCGTGGGCTCCTGGAGACTTTCCAGCCTCGGGATGCATCACAGCAGCTGCGCCTCGGTGAGAGCGTTCCGAACGGCCGCCCGAGGCCCGAGTTGTGGCCCGAGGTCTACATCACCCAGCGTCGTAAAATCACGACCGCAGGTTTGTCGTGTTTTTTTCGGCCTCCAGGGAGCCTCACACGGGCCCCAGAGGTTCCCAAAAACAGCTGGGCATGAGATTCCAGAGGTTCCAGAGGTTCCAGAGGTTCCAGAGGTTTTTCGTGTTTTCGGCCTCCAGGGAGCCTCACACGGGCCCCGGAGGTGCCCCGAAAACAGCTGGGTGTGAGGAGCCGGCCCTGGCGCAGGGGTCCAGGGCCGGGGCAGTGCACCCTGCGAGAACCGTGACGACGCCGGATGTGTGTCGGGGGTGGACAGAACCCCCAGCAGTGACACGTCGATTAGCGAATGGTCCGTTTTCGGCTCTCGAGAGGGCGCCGTGGCCGTTATTTTCCAGGCTTGCGCACGCCAGGTTTGGGCCTCGGGTCGTTTTCACTAAACCACGTTTTGCTAAAGGGGGGTCTGTCCATCCCCGAGTGTGGGCAAGGAGATGCTCACCAAGATGCACGACATGGTGCGACGGCAGGAGGAGCTCGTCAGCACCCTGCGAAAGCTCTCCGCTGAGCTAAAGGGCTGACCAGGCGCTCGGCGGTTTCCAAAGCGGCTGCCTGATCATTTCGATGCGCACCAGTGGCTCGCCTTCTGTCTCGCCCCTGCACTTGGCACGAGCGTGTCGCGCCCTCGGTTCGACTCGACTCGATCCTGCTTGATGACGCGATGCCTCCCTTCCTCGCCCGCATCCCTCCAGAATCACCTCATACTCCCGCCTCCCCTCCCCTCCCATCTCTCGAAGAAGAACACGCCATGCACGCAAACTTTTGGCGCTCCGCGGGGATTTCTTGAATCCACGATGGGCCCCCCCTCCCTGGCACGCTCCGCGCACCAGGGAGGGAGGCTTAGCGCGGATCCAAGAAACCCGCGCGGAGCGCCAAAAGTGGTATGTTTACATGACGCTCGTTCGTCCAATCTCTCCTCCTCTCTCCCCCGTTTGTCCCCCCCGTCCCTTCATTCACCCGTGCTGCGGGTCGATCTTCAACGCCATGCTGTGCCACGTAATGCTGTGCCATGCTGGCAGATCCGACTGCCAGAATAGAGTGGAGATCCACGCCATGGGAAGGGATGGGAGGGAGGGAGGGGACGTTGGATATGACGCGAGCGCACCTGGCTTGCCTTCCTCCCCCTCCCCCTCCCCCCTCCCCCTCCCCCCTCCTTCTCCCCCTCCCCTCCCCTCCCCCCCCCCCCTCCCCCTCCCCCCTCCCCCTCCCCCCTCCTTCTCCCCCTCCCCCTCCCCCTCCTCCTCCCCCCCCCCTCCCCCTCCCCCTCCCCCCCCCCTCCCCCCCCCCCTCCTCCCCCTCCCCCCTCCCCCTCCCCCCTCCCCCTCCCCCTCCCCCCCACCCCCCTCCTCCTCCTCCTCCTCCTCCTCCCCACGAGCCTTCGGCCCGGCCCCCAGGGCCGAGAGACGCCGGGCAGGCCACAGCCCGGCGCGACCGACCAGCCGCTCCGAGGGGGCCCGATGCGCCACGCGCTTATCAGAGCCCCACATCATCAGGGGTAACTCGGGTCAGGGATAACTCGGGTTCGTTTTTCGGGAATCCAAACCCGAGTTACCCCGGACCCGAGTTACCCCGGATAACTCGGGCGTCCAGAGCCCCCGGTTACCCCGGACCCGAGTTACCCCGGATAACTCGGGAATCCCCCCGGACCCGAGTTACCCCGGATAACTCGGGCGCCCAAGCTTATGGGGCAGGTCGAGAGCTGCTCCGCCACGCGCAGAGGGGGGGTGGTCACCACCCACCAAGCCACCCCAACCCAACCCGAAGGCTCAGATTTGCCCTCGATTTCCAGTGGGGGGGGTCCGGGAACATCGAAAAAACACATATGGAGCCCATACCCCCCCCGAATCCGAAATTCGGGTCTTCGGGTTGGGTTGGGGTGGTCTGGTAGGTAGTCAGAGGGGGGGTGGGCCATCAGGTTTCCCCAGGCTTCATGGCGCCTCTTCCTAGTTCATCACGTCCCTGGCCCCCCCGCTGGGCCGCGCACGTGCCGCCAGTCACGATTTACACCCCTCCCTCCTCTTGGACACACCCCCCTCTTGGCCGCTCCCGATGTGTGGAACATGTGCAGCGGCCAGATCTCAGGGTGGGGGTCTACGCGTCGGGCGGGGCTAGGAGGAGGATAAATCCGTTTCAGCCACGCACAGAGGGGGGTGGGGGGAGGGGGGAAGGCTTCTTAGGAGCACCCCTGCTTCTTAGAAGGCGCGGGCCTTGTCTATGGATGTAGGGCCGGCGCCTTCTAAGAAGCAGCCTCCTTCCAAGAAGCCCTACCCCCTACCCCCACCCCCTTGTGCGCGCCGCCAAACTGCACCACCGTCGGGATCCCGCAAAAGGTGTGTGTGTGTGTGTGTGCCCCACTTCGGCATCGCTCGGACGTGTGCATTTGTCCTGGCGAGAACCATCGAGGACCATCGAGCAAAACAAAAAAGCACGCAGGAGACCGACAAATGCACGGGAGATGGACGTCCGAGCGACGGCCAGCCCAGGGAGTGTGTGAGTTCGAACGGGTTTCGCACCGGACCGCCCCAAAATAGGTGCCCACCAGCCGCCGACAGCTCCCGATCGTTGCCGGTAGGTGGGGCATGGGGGGGCATCTGTTTGCGGCAGTTCGGTGCACCAGCGGATCGAACTCATGCCCCCCCCCCTCAGGGTCACCCCTCTTTAGCTGGATCCCAACACCGCGCGAGTGTCCGCTCAGAGGGTCTGATCGGACGAATGGGTGGGGGATCTGGCTAGGGCATCCACGAGGGTGTGAAGCCAGTCGCGCCTCGCGGCCTGGGCGACTGCAGAGTGAGGCGCGAGTTCCCCATCCTGTTCCGGGGAGGGGGGGGAAAGGGAGGAAAAACCGTTCGGACCCGACAATTGACATTTACGAAACGGTCCTGGGCGTGTACAAACAGCCCTGCCCTGTACGATTACTCCCTCGGGTGCGTTTACTAAACGGCTTCGCTTGTCGGGGTGATTCTTATGGGGGGGATGTTCTGCCCTCTAGGGGGACGGCGCGAAATCGCGAAGATTGTCGTGCGCTGCGCGGAGCGCGGGGCGCGCAGACGTATGGCGCTCCGCGCGGAGTGCTTTGATCCGCGCTGGGCCCCCCCCCACAAGCTGGAGCCGCCCCTGGCGCGCTCCGCGCGCCAGGGAGGGGGGCCAGCTCAGATCCAAGAGAGCCGCGCGGACCGCCAAGAGTTTTTAAGTGTATGCCGTGGTTTCTTCTTCGTTAGGGAGGGTTCGGTGACAACTCGTGGGAGCCTCCCATACCAGCTTGTCGGTCCCTTGCGAATCGACACTGATCGATGTTCTTTGTTCCTCAACTTTACCCCCCCCCCCGCCCCCCCCCCAAGTCGTGTGACTGGAGAGGGGTGCCGCGGCGCCCCTGATCTCCGACGACGTGTCCTGTGTCCTTTCCGGGGGAGCCTCTTTTTTTCTGTTACGTTGCGCCCTCGAGGGCGCGCCGTCCTTTGCGCTTCGCGATTCGGCTACGCTTCGAAGTAGTGCAGCGCGAGGCGCCAAGGCCAGGCACCCCTGTTTTGTCGACCGCGGGCTGTCTCTGTGCAGCACACTTCGCTCCAACGGCATCCCAGTTGAAGCCAGCGCAGTCACCCTCTGCCTGGCCGCCGACGCAACAAAAAAAAGTCTCTGCACGGCCCCGGGGCCTGGCGGCGATGAGGGCCGCGTGGCGGGAACCAGTCAGCACAGCGCCCTGCCGTCGCGCGCCTGGCTCGTCGCAGCGCGGGGAGGGCTGCACTCCGGGGGGGCCTATGGCCCGTGCCGCTCAAGTGTGGGCAAGAAAGAGTTGGCATGATAAGAAACGATTCCGGAGTTTAGAAGCCGGCCCCGGGGAAGAGGTCGGGACTTCCAGGGGCCCCGTGTTGAATACATCAGGGCGTCGCGTTTTTGGTATCGGGGCATCGTAGCGCATCACCGATGCATCGGCGAGGCGGCGCTCTCCTCCGACCCCATCTTCCGACGGTGCGGCGCGATTTTCCGACCCCACCCACGCCTCTTCCGCACAAGTGGGTACTGTTGGATGCCCAGACTCAATGTACTCCTCAGACGCTGTTGTATCTCATGAGCTGGACGGCTTCCCTCCTTCCTCAGAGGCGGGCGAACGCCTAACTTGCTTTCAGCTCCTGCCTGCTTCATGCTTCGGCTCAGGAGGGAAAAAAACACACATACGCGGTGAATCGTCGACTCCCAAGGAAAATAATGGGAAACAGAGGAAGTGGGGTGGGGGAACACGAAATTCCACAAAAGATATCAAAATATCGAGAATCCTGGGATTCGTGTCTATTGATTTGTGTGTCCCTGGGCCGATTTGTCGGCTTACTTCTCCCGAGCGATGGGTACCGCTCCGGAGGTCCTCACGCAGTTCCTGGATTTAGGTCGGGCATGTCTTCCGACAGGCGCATATCGCAGGACAAATAAGACATAACGTACAAAATCAACACAAATATATCCAAGCATGCTCAAACCCATGGTGTCCTGCCTATTTTTCTTTGTTTCTTTTGATATGCCTCCCGTAGAGGACGTGCCCGATCTAACCCTGGATCGGCGCTGGGCCCCCCTCCCTTCTGGCTGTAGCGCGCGAAACGCGCGTAGGGGCGGGACGCTGGAGGCACCTCCAGGAGGGCCCCAGTGTTAGCTCGGGCGTGTCCCCCTACCGGCGGATTTTGGACGAAGAGTTTGTGAAAAGTGAAAAGTATTCAAAACCTTCTTGAGCATACATGTTAACATCATAAGAAAACACATGTTTTTTGGATTATTTGTGAATAGTCCCCCTGTGAAGGAACATGTCCGACTTAACCCCAGTGCCGATCCGAGAAATCTGCACGGAGTTCCAAGAGCTGCTCCGAACGAGGGGTGCTCCGACCCCACCTGGGCGGCCTCCACTGAAGAGTGTGATTGCTGGGACACCCGTTGTTTCAAACGCAGGGTCATCGCTGGTATATGCGTCCTCGAGCGCCGGCCGGATCCAGAATACTCTGACTCAATTTCGATTCAGGCCCGTTGGATATTGGGCTGAACCTTCGGCTCGATGTGGGCTAACCTGGACCAGTGGCTTGCCAAACGGGCTTGCCACCATGAGCTGACAACTAGCACACATACGGCAGGTTCGTGTCGTGTCGACCGGCGGCGACCCTGCCAGTGGCGTTCAACCTTGAACGCCGCGGGCGACCCAGAATCGTTCGATGTGGAACGATTTGGACGTTTCTGAAATGGCCGATCGTTCAAGGTTGAATGATCCCCGAGGTGTCAGGAACCAACGCCGGGGTCGACACGACACGAACCTGCCGTACTTACTGGACCCCGACCTCTCTCGGGATGTGAATCTTGGAGGACTGTTGGTACTATTGGATGTGAGCCCCCGCTCGAACGGGAGCCCCCCCCCTCGGGGTCCGACAGCTCGCACCGATACCCCATGAGTACAGCGCCTTCATCGTCGTTCCGTTCCCCGTTTCTCAACCTGTAGGTGTCAGGGCGTTTCGTTCCCCACCATCATCATCATCATCATCATCATCATCATCATCATCAGCAGCAGCAGCAGCAGCATCAGCATCAGCATCAGCATCATCATCATCATCATCATCAGCATCGGCATCATCATCATCAGCATCAGCATCAGCATCATCATCATCAGCATCATCATTATCATCATTCTCATTATCAGCATCAACGTCAGCAACATCATTATCAGTATCATGTTCATGATGATGATCATCCGCATCGGCATCAACAGCAGCAGCATCAACATCAGCATCATTATCAGCATAACACGAGCAGCAGTATCATCATCCGCCCAAATGATCCGTCTCACTTCTTACGAGTACCTCCCAGCAGTTGGCTGCCCCCCAACATCTCGGCGGCCGGAACAATATCCCGACCCAATGAAGCGAACCTTTTCCCAGGGAACCGGGGGCGCGAACCCCGGAGGAGAACAAACAAAAACAAACCGAACCCGTGAGGCAGGGGTCGCATGAGCCCAGGATGTCTGGGGCTCGCCGAGCCCGGGAAGCACAAGAGTCGGGGGTGGTCAAAACCCCCAACAGTGACACGTCGATTAGTGAATTGTCCGTTTTCGGTTCTCGAGATGGCTCCGTGGCCGTTATTTTCCAGGCTTGCGCCCGCCAGGTTTGGGCCTCAGGTCGTTTTCACTAAACCACGTTTTACTAAAGGGGGGTCTGTCCATCCTCGAAAGAGGGCGCCGGCCGCAGAAGTCTGGCGAGCTGGCTGCGGCGGAGGAGGAGGAGAACGCTGCTCAGCGCGTGCAACTGCTCGCAAAGTGCCCACTCGCAAACGTCCGGAGCAAACATACAAGCCCGTGTCTCTCTCCTTCTAAGAAGTCGTAAATCCTTGGTGGCGGATCCAGACCACTTGCGAACAGGTACTTTGTGCGGGTAGTGGAACGCGCTTGTCTGGCTGCATCGGAAATTGGATAATATACACCGCCAGTGGCGGGCTGCGTTTCAAGCACAGGACTCTGAGGGCCGGGGACGACGTCGGGGTGCATGTGTGTCAATATCTGTTCCCCACTTCCGCGTGGAACATGTATACACTGGGATCCCGCATACTGCAGAATCCAGTCTCTTGTGCAAGTGTTAGTGCGGGGCGGGAAAGAGCGTCGGTGTAAAGAGTCCTGCTCCTCGTTAGTTCTAAGGCGCGCGTGTCCCTCTACAAGAGGAGTGTTCAGCAACAGTTTCAAAACAACAACAGTCTGGGGGCGATGTTTGATTATTTCTGAATGTTGTTTGATTAGTGGTTTGAATTTCTTGGAATCTTGCTTATTTGTTCGTCCAAAATCCGCCTGTCTCGGGCCAGACGAAAGGGGGGGATTTGGAAAGGCGGGGGTACGAAATCTGCTGCATGCCGCTGGTTTCGGCCCCGCCGCCGGGCCCATTCTTCGATGCATGGGCGCCTCCCTGCGCCAGGAGGCGCCGGGAAAGTCAGCCACGCGAGCTGATTCTCAAGCCTTCCCTTTGCTATCCCCCCCCTTTCGCCCGGCCCGGCTGTCGGAGGACACGCCCGACCTAACTCAGGAGGGAAAGAAACACACAGACACAATTCATCCGCGATCCTCAGAAAATATAGGGGAAGATATGGGAAGTGGGGGGGAAGGCAGAAGCCCAGAACATATGGGAAAATAGGGGGAATCTTTCTGTTTGTGTGTATATTTGTTTGCGTGTCCTGGGGCCCCTTCACTAACGCTTGGCACGCCCGCGCAGGCGCTCGGCCGGCCAGCGAGAGGGGGGCGGCGCCTCGGCCTCGGCGGCCCCGCGGGCGGCAGGCTGCCGCCGTGGGCCGCGGCGGCGCCCGCGCCTGCGGAGCGCCGGGCACCGCGCCGTGTGCTCGGCGCGGCGGCGCCGCGCAGAGGGTCAGAGCCCCGAATCATCAGGGGTACGGTAGGTTTGCGTCGTGTCGACCAGCGGCGACCCCAGCGCGGGCGTTCAAGGTTGAACGCCGCCGGCGACCCAGAATCGATCGATGTTGAACGATCGGACGTTGCGGCAGCGGCCGATCGTTCAAGGTTGAACGATCCCTGCGGTGTCAAAAACCAACGCTGGGGTCGGCACGACACGAACCTGCCGTAACTCGGTTCAGAGCTAACTCGGGCTCGTTTTCGGGATTCCGAGCCCGAGTTATCCCGGACCCGAGTTATACCTCGGATAGTTCGGGCGTCCAAGAGGGGGAGGGGGGGTCGGCGGAGGAAAAGGTACCCATACCTCTGCCCCTCGCCCGTTTGCCCCTTTTTGGGGCCTCCTGGGAGGCCCTCGTCGCCGCCGCTGGCTTCGCCTCGAGATGCTGGTCAGAACGCACCCCCGGAGAGGTCCGGGGAGTAGCGGTATCGGTACCTTTTGGTCTCCCCAATGGGGGGAAGGCCTCTCAGAAGCTCACCTGCTTCTCAGAAAGGTGCGGGCCTTCTCTCTGGATGTAAGGCCGGCGCCGTCTTAGGAGCAGCCTCCTGTCAAGAAGCCTTTCCCCCCTCCCCCCTACCTCCTTGTGCGCGCTGCCAGTCAGCATCGTTTAGTCGACCCACCATCCCCATCCCCATCCTCACGCAGTGGCGAGGCGTCCTGGCTTGCCCGTAGGCCCACGAAATAATGTCCTAAGAAATGTTTGTGGTTTGCACGAAAGGTTCTTAGAACATCTGGCTGGGGCTGGCTCGTTTTAACACGTGTGCTTTGATCTTGATTGTTATGAGCAGATTTGTTCCCCACATGTTTCGTGGGGTTCTGGTTTTCTTCCCTGCCGCGCCGCACCCACGTCTCACACCTCCCCGCTCCCCTTCTCCTTCTCGCACCAGAGCGGGTGTGCAGGGGGGTGGTCCCTGAGCTCGGCCGCTACAGCACAGCTCGCCGCACAGCAGCACAGCACAGCACAGCACAACGCCACAGGGGGTGCGCTGGGGGTGGGGGCCCTATGCGTTGTAGGCTCCCAGGGCGTGGCAGGCGTGGCATTTCCTGGGCGCCGCAGGGGGTGCGCTGGGGGTGGGGGCTCTATGCGTTGCAGGCTCCCAGGGCGTGGCAGGTGTGGCATTTCATCGACGCCACAGGGGGTGCGCTGGGGGCGGGGGCCCTATGCGTTGCAGGCTCCCAGGGCGTGGCAGGTGTGGCATTTCCTCGACGCCACAGGGGGTGCGCTGGGGGCGGGGGCCCTGTGCGCTACAGGCTCGCAGGGCGTGGCAGGCGTGGCATTTCCTCGACGCCACAGGGGGTGCGCTGGGGGTGAGGGCCCTTTGAGGAGGAGGACGGGGAGGTGGGGCAGCAGCAGCGGCAGCAGCAGCAGGAGGAGGAGGAGGAGGAGGAGGAGGAGGACACCGAGGAGGAGAAGGAGGAGCAGCAGCAGAAGCACCGATGGTACACATGGGAAATAAAATAGGTATGTGGGGTTCCTCGGTAGCGTAATTTCGTTTTTCGAAAAACTTGGGGTTGTAAGAGCATCCCGTGGTGGCCCTATTTGAATACCGGGACGGTCGGTCCCTGCTCAGCATCCCTATTCATCGACGAAGAAACAAACACATAAGCATAATGTGTTGGTGTTTCGCGCGGAGTTCTGGGATTTGCGCTGCGCCTCCGGCGCTTCCCCTGGCGCGCTCCGCGCGCCAGGGAGGGGGGTCCAGCGCAGATCCAAGAAATCCGCGCGGAGCGCCACAAGTTTATGTTAATGCATTTTTTCTTCTCCTCCTAATCCAGACCCCACCATGTCAGCACGCCAGTTGGGTGCATACTGCTCGAAGCCAGAAGGAAACAGGCCCTATCCCCTGACTCAGCCAGCGGGGCCCAGGCCACGCCTAGGGGGAGAAGGGTCGGTTCAACGATGCTCACGTGTGCGCCGGGCCCCATATGCAGCGGGCCAAGCACGGTACAACATAAGTTCTTCCGCCATCGCGGGCGCCGTTCCAGTGCTGTTCTGGAGATTTTGCGACTTCAGAAAATCGGGGGCGGAGGTGCGTCGCCGTGCTAGACCACTCGGGGACCTCCCTGGGTTCGGGACCTCCTTGGGTTCGGGACCTCCCTGGATTCGGTGAGAGGACGCAGAATTAATAATTTGTCCCAGGGAGTGGGTCGGGACTTCTCGGGACCGCGCACTGCCACAAAATCAAAACATCACATGTCCGCCCAGCCTGCCCCGCACCTGTCCCCGTAGGGGTGCATCATAAATTGTTCGGGAGGAGCGGGAAGGACTGGGACGGCGAGGTGAAAGAAATGGTTTGTCGTCGGTGTTGTTTTTCTCTTCTCCCCATGCTCGTTCCTCGTTCACCCGCGTTCGTTCCCACTCCCCCTTCTTCGCTGGAACAGGACGTCCCGCTTCTATCTGGGCTCAAGCACCGGAGCGCAGTCATCTGATACTTTCAGAGCAAGTCAGATTCACAGCCACGCTTTCTTACAATCCACTAGCCCCCCCTCAGTGTTCGCTGGCAGCGGAGCTGCGAGCGACCTCGGCTCGCGGTCCACGGAAAACGCGCAGACGGCGATGCGGACGCATTTTCGCAGACCCCTCATTCGCTGCATTGGTACCACCATCCATCCCCTGACCAGCCTGTGCTTCCGGTTGTTCTGCATCCCTCACTGTCACTCGCCCAACTAACCCGCAAACGCGGCGAGGCCAACGCTGACGACCGAACGTGACGATGTGAGTGAACAGGACCTTGGGTGACAAATGGCCTGGTGCAGGGGTAACTATACAGCAAAGACGCACCAATGCCTCGGCCTCCTCGGAAATCACAATTTTCCGGCACTGGCATTGGGGCGCCATCGCTATACCGCACACCCGGCGAAGTGCTCGGGGCCGAACTGAGCGCAGTAGCTGCTGCTTACGTCCAAGTGAGCATACTGCGCACTCCGAGTCAAGCCTGTTCATGTACCTGCATAGCCGACGTTGCACATCATAGCGGATTTGGCTTTCGTCCCCGCGAGGTCCGAGTCCTGTGCGGCCCCTTTCTGATTCTATTGGGTAGTATCCTCATCCACTCCCTGGTCGCCTTGCTCTGGCTTGTCCGTATGATCCCTGGAGGAGCTGGACAAGGCGGAGGCGGCGGCAGGGGCGGCAGCCACCTCTTTGGTAACCCGAGCGGGGGCCAGCCGACCCGTTCCGCCAACTGCTGCAGGACCCACTTGCCTGGATCGCATTCGCCACCGACACGGACAGCGCCCAACATTCTGTCGCCGTCACCATTAACCTTGGCGGCGCCGCTTGCATGCCCACCCGTTCCATGACCTTCGCGGAGATGACAGGAGGAGGATTCTCGAATTGGAAGGGTGGGAGACTTCGTTACTCACCTTATCGGGAACCAGGTCACTAATTTGGCACCGACTGGTGAAGTGCCACTACAGACTACCCGCGAGCACTTCGAGTTCACCAGGCCACGAACCCAGATCTATGCGTGGTTCTTGCGGTTCCTCGCGCTGGAATTTCGAACGACGGACAACGGTGGAGGCGCAACGCCATGACAAGGCTACATATGGCTGAGCTGTCGGCCGCACCACCAGCCAGTCCAAGACGTCGCCCCGGCCTTGCGGCAACCGGTATCCAACTGCAGAGTTGAGTTCAATCGCCCCAAATTTCTGCGCAGGCGCGTTGGCCACATCGTGGAGCACGCTCCCAAATCAATCGCCGGCGCCCTTTCAGCGCCGCCATCTCTCGGAGGTTTCGCGGGCGCGACGAAGGCTTTCACGACGCCAGGGTAGCGGGCCCTTGGCATTCGCAAGGGCTTGGTCTTTGGGCTGCCAGCGCCGCCGAGCTCCCAGGTGCCGACGGTGGCCTCGCGCGCGCCTGCAGCTCAACAGGGCGCGGCGCCGCTGCGGGGGCATCGGGGCCAGCCGCGTTCTGGTCGTGGCCATGGCGCCCTCAGCCGTTGCACAGGGCCTCCAATGTGCCTGCGCTACCGCGTCAATCCCGAGTCTTTGAGGGCGCGTTCTAATGGGGGGCACCCCGCCTCATGTTTTGCGGCCAGATGGCGATTGACCGTTTGCAACAAAACGCGCGCCTCGTCGTCGAACGACCGAGCCCGACGTGGCGCAGCGCCGTGCAGCCCTGCAATCAATTATCACAACGCCCGCAGGTTGTCGCGGCGGTGTCCAGCCAGCGTCCGCTGGATGCCAAGGGGTCACGACGCGCCCGGCCATGAAGCCCCCTCTGGCCATCGCCGACGCCACATCTGTTCGCGCCGATATTCAACTTACGGCGCCAAGGCAACTGCGTTTGCGTCGTCAAGTGGGGCCGCAGTCAAGGCTCCAAGACGCAACGGGGCCTTCCCAAGGCGCGTGGCAGAGCGCGCGGAGCAAGGCATTTGTTCGTTGCGCCTCGAACCTTGGTGGGCAGCTTGGCCACTGTCTTGGCTGAGCTCAATCCTGCCACAGGTTCACGAGTTGGCCCATGCGCTTTCCAATTCTTCGAATGATTGGAGGCGCCGCCACCGCCAGCCAGCCAGCAGCCGTGCCAACGCCGATAGGCAAGCCTGAGGCTCGGCCAAAGCCATCGGGCGCCTCGACTTGGGCGCCAAGGCCCCCGCTGCAGCGCCAGCTGCCAAGCAGGCAGCCCACGCGCCGAACTCGAAACGATGCGCATAATGCCCGGCGCCGCCGCGGCAACCGCAGCCGCCCGGGCCCGCGACGCATCGCGGTCTCGAACAAATGCGCCGACCCAGCGGCCGTGCATGAATCGGATTCCTGCCCCGCCTGCATCCGTGACCCGCCGCGCGAACGAGCTCGCCCCGACGCGGGCAGGCGCGCGGGGGAATGCCGCTGGTTCGACGAAGCCACCAGAGCATCGCCTGCGCGCCGCGCGCGGCTACGCGGGGCTTTGTCCCGCGAGGCTCGAGCGCGGCATGCCGGCGACCCCGCAGCGCGCGCCCCTGGGCCCCGGGTGAGTCCCGACCGACGGGGCCCCGCCAGATCGGGGCCCGATCGACGACCCAGCACTGCCAGCACCACTGCGCGACGATCTTTTCGACGGCTGCGCCGCCAAATCCCGTTGCTCTGCGCCCCCCTGGAGCACCTCAACCGACACCGCGGGTCGCGGGCGCAGATGGACAGGCACCGGGGGACTGGGCGAGTCTCGACGCGACGCATTGCCCACGCATGCCACGCACAGGGAACGCACCAGATGCGACGGGCATAGAGACGCGAGCTGCAGATCCGCTCGTGGTACGCTACACACACGCAAGTGGAAAGTGCAATGATCGCAGCCCGCTGCCCCCGCCTAGTTATCCAAGTCATCGCAGGTGTCATCGGCGTTCGCCGCGAGTGCTCGGCCTCGGCCTCCAAGTCTTCACAGGCAACCGTCAGCGCCTTCGCTGGTCACGGAACTCGACCAAGATGTTGAGGGAGGCATGTTCGACGGTGAGCGCCCCATCGTGCGCGTTGCGAGTAGAGCCGCCAGGTGGCGCGAAGCACGGCCGCTCGAGGGAGATGCTAGCGACATTGGTGATCCATCCACCGAGCGTCTGTGTTCAGCCATCCAATCATGTTGGACATCTGTCTCCGGGACATCCAATATTTTGGTTGGGCGGCGAATGAGGTTTTCTGAGCCGAAGCCGTTCTTCTGTCGACGTGGCCTTGTTGCCTGAGTGCGGGCCACGAAACAGCATGCGCGATTGACAGCGACGCGCGCGACTTTCGGGCGCGCCATGCGCTGCGTGGTTGAACAGCCCGGGCACGAAGGTCTACGAGTTACCACGTCTGACTCTGATCCGACGCAGTTTTCGCCGGCGACGCCGGCATCGCACAGACACGGCTCTCGCCACGACGCAGCGATCGGCCGACGGCCAAGGATGATGCCGGATCAGTTGGCGCTCCCTGGCGACGCGGGCGCCGCTGCGCGCATATCCCACCTGTTGCTAGCGCCCCACATTGGATCGGATCGTGGGTGGGCATCGGCCATCTCGCGAACCAACCGCGCCTCAAAGACCCGCGCCATAGTCTTCGCGCCACAGACTACTAGCCAGGGGAGCTCGTCGCCTTCCACCGCGGTCCATCCACCATGGGCGCGAGCGGCCAAATGGACCAGACGCCGTCTGTTACCGCGGCGTCGAGCAGAGGTGCCGCCTTGACGATATGAGATGGTTCATAGAGTCTGTAGGACTAGCCTACTGAATCACTATGCAGACTAGGACACAGCCTGGTCAACCATGGGTGGCATTTGATCTGCATGCCCTGATATTACAAGTGTTTGGCCTTGCCGACGCCCGCGCAGCAAGGGGCGCATACAGTTGTTCCAGTGTCGTGGATAGCCGAGACGGGTCACGCCTGGCATAGTGGGGACCGAGCCTACGCGGGGGGCTGCAGACTGATGGAGCAACGCAGCTGGGCGACTCAGCCTCGTCGAGCTCTGAGGCCCAGATCGCGGCAAGTCGCGCTACCTATGGTTTGCACTTGGGACTATGGCGTCCGCTGCGTTGGAGATGCTTTGGAAGATGCGCATCAAGCGGCGGATATGCGGGGTAGGCAGTGCCAGAGCCGCTGGGGATTGCGCGCACCTCGACGCGTCTGCCAACCTCGACGGCCGACCCTCGACCATCTAGGAAGGGTCTCTGGTGGACTCGTTCGATCGGCGCGCGCCTCGTCGGTTCGACCTGGCGGGCACCCGCGACGACAGAGCAACATGCCATTATGCATGATGTATCTGCGGCAGGCGCACCGAGCTACGACTCCCTCCGAGACCGAACCACACCGCGCCCGCTTCCATTTACCACCAGTCGTCTTGGATTCGGGATTGCAGTTTCGCCGCCACTGCGCAGCGCTCGGTGCTGAACATTTCGCGCAGTGCGCGGCCACCGACGTCGGCGACGCGGACATGCTAATTCAGAGACGACACCCGGCGAGATGCACAAGCAAATTATTTGCCGCCCAGTATCTGACGGCCACTGTGCACGACTGAGGTCAGAGAAGGCTATGAACGACGCGCGCACCCATGGCGACTTCCAGGAGCACGATGCTGCAGTAGCCGCGGTGGCGCTCGAGAATCTCTAAGTCTGGGTAGCACTGCTGATCACGACAACTGCGCCGAGCCAGGAACATCCCTGACGGCAGGTGGGCGGGCGCATTATGATTGACGCGGATGTAAACGAATCTTAGATAGAACACGCGGATCAGTAGCGTTCGGATGGTTTTGCAGAGGTTTCACGGAAAACGACGCCGAGACGCCGACCTCGTCGCCACTCATGCCGGACCGTCTCGCGACACAGCCAGCGGGCGATCGTTTCGAAGGAAGCGCACCGAAGATGGACGATCGACGCGCGGGAGGCCAAGGAAGCTTCGCCAAAGGAGTGAGTTTCGAAGAGCTCGCAGAGGCGCCGGGCGAGGACCAGCGCGAAGTCGACTTGGAGCTATCCGATGATGCCGCGGTTGTTCTTCGCAGAACCAAAGAATGCCAGATCGTCTGGCCATTCGTTAAGGCCACCAGCAGCTCAGACACCACCATGGCGCGCCATCCCCCCTAGCTCCCAAACGACGACATCAAGGTGACTCATCGCCCCTGAAGGAGAATGCTCTGCTGCGCAACCGTTTGGAGGCCGCCTTTGGCGCGGACGGGCGGTGTATCCCAAGGGGCGCTCTGGGACGCGACATTCGCTTGCGAGCGGTGGCGCGTACGAGCTGGATCGGAATGACTACATGCATGCTCTGAAGTAGTCCCATCGGAAGTGTTGGGCTCTTTGGACGAGCCAACTCCGAGCACGCACCCGATGGCTTGGCCTTGCTGGTCCTCAGCCTGTTCGCGGCTTTGACGTGCGCCCTCACTTCCCGAATAGACCGCCATGTCTACGCGGCCGCATTGCAGCGCCATGCGACGGCGGCCGCGCGCGGCTGCATCCGCACATTCCACGCGTTGGTCAGGCGGGCGCAAGCTCACCCCTTTAAGTGTCACGTCCCAGCGATGAGGTGCGCAGCTTTTCTCCCCGTCCAATCCGTCGCGGCGCGTCGCAGCGAACCACCGGGTGGCGCACGTGCAGGTCGCGCCTTACGCGGCGCAGCATTCCGCGCGAGCGGGCGCCACATCTTCACCATCAAGGCAGGTGTCCTTCTCGGGCAGCGTCCCCTGCCATCTTGGGCACGCAGTGTGTTAAGTCGTTGAACAGAAGCACCATCGCGAGTGAGTTTGTGGCGGCGATCTGGTCTGCGGACCAGGGCCTGGTTCTCGCCGCCGCGCTCCGCGAATTGGCCCAAGGGCGGCGAGGTCCACGCGCCGCGCGGCGTCGGCGAGACGGGCCGCAGGCTTCGGCACTTCAGCTCGGGCTTTGCCTGGGCCCCGCGGGCGCCGTCTCCGCTGCGACTACCAAAAGGCCTGAGCCTCCGTCTGAGCACCCACTGCCGCCGCATCTCTTGTGGCTTCGAGACTCCCTGATCGCCGGCCAGTCAATCGGCCTTGAGCTGGGAGGATGCCGGCGACAAAGGGCTGCGTCTACCGCGCAGCATTCCACTCTGTCTCCAGCGGCCGCCGTTGGGCGGGGCCACATTCCACGCGCCGCCGCCCCCGGCGCCGCGGCCAAGCTCGCCGCGCCATCTTGTCACGAGCGCAGGCCCGCCGCAGGAGGGCTAGCGGCCGCTGCGACAGCCGTGCCCAAGTCCTGCCTGGCCAAAATCGGTCTTTTCTTCCTAACTCCCCGCTTGGAGGTCGACTGGCCCACTGCGCGTTTCGCGTTGGCCAGGGCCGGTTCGCCCATTTTACATGCATCGCGTTGTCTCGACTGAGGACTGAGGTGAGTGGCGCGGCAAGCGCAGCATCGGGTTCGTAGTAACGCCATTAAACATGGAAGTGTAGGTGTAGCAGCGCGCGATGCGATGCGCGTGCGACATCCGCTGCAATTTGCACGTTCAGTCCGCAGGCCGCGCGCGGCGTCGACTTTATGCGAGCTGGCCTGCGCCAGCGGCCCTGCGCGCGCGCCCGGGCCAAACGGCCCGCCGCGAGGCCTGCGTTCGCGCCCGGGATGGCAGGGGGCGACGCGCGCGGCCGCGCCCGAGGAGAAGGCGTCCGTTGCGACCCAGCGGCGGGCGCCCCCGTCGTCAGAGGCGAGCGCCAGCTGGTCGCCGCGGCGCAGGAGTTGAGCGCCGGCCGAGAGCGGTCTTCCCAAGCCTGGCATGCTACCCATGATGCCTCTATCACCAGCGACAGAGTTAAAGCACCATCTCACACCACGTCCACCGCCTTCGCATCCACCTCCAAATGCGAAGAATGCCCCCGACGCAGCGGGGCCCGGGCCTCGCCGAGGCGCTGCGCCACCACGGCCGCGAAGACGACGAGGTCCTTCCGCCTCCCGGCGCGCGCCGCCGCCAGCGCAGCCTTTCGGCCATGCGCGTCCGCGGCGGCGCCGCCCCCGGCCCCCGGCGCCGCCTCGGCCGCGGCCATCCCCGCGGCTGGCGCCCCCACGGACGGCCGCGATGAGCAAGTCGAGGGCGCCTGCGCCCCCGCTGGAGGCGTTCGAGGAGGCCTGCGCGCGTTCGGCGGTGGACAAAAAGGCTGCGTTTTATCGCGCAGAGGAAGTGACCGCGTGCTCTCCCTCGCCCGACAAGCTGTTCGATGCCGCCGAGGTCGTCTCGGGCGCCCGCGGCGACCGGCGCGCGGGCAGGCCCCTCCCAGATCGCATCTCGAGGCTCGTGCTTTTCGCCGACCAGCGCGTGGACCTGCATCGACGCGTGGCGCGTGGATCGGAGGCGCACATCGGGAGCGGTCAATGCACCGTCGACCCCGACGCGCGATCCGTGATCGCGAGGTAGATTGGCGGCGCGCTGGATCCGATCACTGGCCCGCGAGCGCCGCCCCGCGCGCCGCTCGCGCCAGACGCTCGCGGCCGAGCCTTCCCAGCCCTGCGCCGGCGAGGATCCCCGGCTGGCCCCGGGCGCCCAGGCCGAGGGGCGCCGACCGCGCTCGGTCGCCCGAGCCCGCGCTCAGGCCGCCCCGGCCAGCTGTCGCAGAATTAGGGGCAAAGCCTCCGCGTCCTGGGTCCACCACCAGGGTTCGCTGCGCCGCCGCCTGGATACCAGAGGGCGTCGACGCGCGCCCGCGCCAGCGCCCCGACGACCGCGGCGCCGCGAGCTGTCGCCGCTGCCCAGTTTCGGGCGCGCCTCGGGGCCCCCGGCGCCCATCGGCAGCTTCGGCCAGGCACGGCGCCAGCAGTCCAAGCGCGGCCAGAAAGGCGACGAGGGCAGAAAGGGCAGCCATGACAAGGAGAAGGGCGAGCAGACGGAGGATCCCGCGGCCGAGCCCGCGAGAGATCCCAAGAAAACCCGCCGCGGTGGTCTCGATGGCAAGGTGACGCGGGGCCCGAAAAGCGCAGCCGCGCGCCAGAACGAGGACGCAGCGGCCGACGACGCGGGCTGGGGAGGCGCCCGGGCTCGGGACAGTTTTGGCATTCCCTCTCTGTCCCTCTCGCTCTCTCTCTCTCTCTCTCTCTCTCTCTTTCTCTCTCTCTCTCTCTCTCTCTCTTTCGGTTCCTTTGCGCCGCCAGAGCTGTTCGGTCGCCCGCACAAGCCCGACTCGAATCGGATGCTTTGCTGCCACCTGGGCCCCAGCACGGGGGCGCATGCATCTGATCTGGTACGATATGGTCCGATGTAGCGCCGCCGCGGCTTCTTACGAGCCGCCACCACCCGCAATTCCAGATCGTCCTCCTCGCTCCTCGCTCCTGTTCCTCGTTCTCCTCGGTCCTCGTTCCTCCTGTTTCCTCCTTCGTCCTCATCACCCGCGTCCTCGTCGCCCCTCGTTCCTCCTTCTTCCTCCTCGCACTTATGGCTCATCTGGTTAGGGGGAAGGGCACAGCTGGACCTAAACGGTGTTTTTTTCGATTTCGTGGGCCGTTTTCGTTTCGATTTCGCCTTGCGGGAAAAAAGCGGATTCGAGACAAAAGCGATGGAATCCGAAAAGAAAACGAAACGAAAAAAACGTTTAGGTCAAGCCCTGGGGAATTGCAGTCGTCCAAGTTTTGGCAGTGCGTGGGCCGTTCCACGGGGAGCGCTCCAGAAATAGCCCCCCGCCTTCGGCGCGTCCCGCCACGGTGGGATCGGGGGCGTTCGTCCCAGGGCGGCTGGAGGGTCCATCCGGGCTCGGGCCAAACGTTGGTTTGGCGATCTCGAGGTCTGTTTTGCTCGTTTTTTGGGCGACGTCTTGTGCAGGGAAAAATCGAAAGGAAACGATAATTAGCAGCACGAACACGGAAAACAATGTTTAGGTCGAGCCCGATAGTGCAAGACCCCCACCTGCCACCGTAGGGGCAACCGGCTTGGGACAGACGCGCCCGACGGCGGAGAAGTTTCTGTTATACCGTTTCTCGCCCGCGCACTCGCGGGGAAGGCCGTTTTGGCTCGTCGGCGCGGCTGGGCCGTCGTCGGCATGGTCAGGTCCCCCCCCTCTTTCCATTCCTCGCTCGCCGTTCATACGAGCTCGTCCGACGTTTCCAACACATGTTGGGTGGTGCTCGGGTCCCAGAACGTGCTTCATTACAGCGGAGGCCAGTCCACAAGAAACCTCCCACAAGAAATTGAACCCTGAGACCCCAGGAAGTTTATTGGTTTTTGGTGTGGGAACGTCACGTCTTCCATTTCAAACACATCGGAACCCAAGAAACCCAGAGCACCCTGGAGGCAAGCTGGGTGTTTCTTGGCATAGTTCTCCATTGTAGCTGCGTCTTTCTGGGGGGGACCAGAATCGCCTCGGAGCGGCCGCCGGAGGCTAGCAGGGCCCTCGGCGAGCTCCCAAAAGAGCCGCGAGAGTGGCCCAAGTGGGCCCCCAGGGGGGGATATAACCAACGCCTCGAGGTACATACGCCACCCCCCTGAGATCCTTCAGCTAAGCGATCTGGCCCCAGGAGCGTCTCCACGGCGAGGATTACTGAACTCATGGGTTCCGGTATGCCAGGACACCGAAATCCAGCAGCTCAGTCATCCTCGCCTCCCCAGTCGCTATGGAGACGCTCAAGGGCCAGATCGCTCCACTGAAGCATCTCAGGGTGCGTAGCTGGGGCCCTCCGGGAACCTTCAAGGAGCCCCCTCGGGGCCCCATCGCGGCCCAATCGGGGCCTCGTGGGCCCGATCCAGGCACCGAGAGTTGACCTTCGTGCGCCGTGAGCGGAAGCGGGCGGGGAGGAGGAGGGAGGAGGGAGGAGGGAGGAGGGGGGAGGAGGAGGAGGAGGAGGAGGAGGAGGAGGAGGAGGAGGAGGAGGAGGAGGAGGAGGAGGAGGAGGTCACCAGGTGTGCCCCCCCTTCCTCCCCGGACCCCTCGCGTCTCGGGCCAGTCTAGAGGCTCGTCTGGGGGACTCTCTCCTGGGGCCCACCTCACAACTCAATTCGACTCTGGCTCGACCCCAGTTCGACTGAAGCTCGACTCAGGTTCGACTCGGGTTCGACTCGAGGTCCACTCGAATCGACGGACTTTCGACGCAGCTTCGACGCACGAGTGGAGCGAGTGGCTCCAGGAAGGTCCCCAGGACGAGCAGCCAAACACGTTATACAAAACATGAACATCAAGTTCTGGAGGCCCCAGCGGGTTTCCTGGGATGGCGATGGGCCCCCGGTCTTCGCTCCTGAGGTGCCGCCAGGGGGGTCAGCGGCGATCCTCCGAAATTCTATGACCATAGTGTGTTTAATTGTTCTAGCTCAGTGGCAGCAAGTATCCACATAAAGTGTTTGGCCGTTGTCTGTCCTCCGTTCTTCGTCTCCCCCTCCCTCCCCCTCTCGTGCTCCCCACCTTCTCCACTCCCCCTTCTCCATTTGCATCGCCCTCATTCTCCACGCTCTCTTCCTCCATCCTTCCCCTCCTAAGTCCACCATCCCCTCTCCCTCCCTTGCTCCTCCCTTCCTCCTCCCTTCCTCCTCCCTTCCTCATTATTGCTCCGCCTTCTCAACCGTGTCCGATTCCTCCACCCCCCCGACCCCCCCGCCCTCCTCCTTCGAGGATTCCACCTCCTTGTCGTCTTCTTTCCGATTATTCTTTCCTCGTCTTCCACCCTCCCTCCTTCCTCTTCATCATCCTGCCCTGTCTGTCCCACCCCCCTTCCGCTCACCTTCCTCCTCGCTTCATCCCGTCTGTCGTCTCTTCCATTTTTTGCCTTTCTTCCTCCGCCCTCCTCCTTTCCTCTCTCCCCCGATTACGTCCTGAAATTGTCCCGCCCTCTGCGTGCAGTTTTACACATGGTGTCAGCAAATGCGCTGTCTTTTTTTTGCGCGTTGACAGTCGGAGCGTCACCGGCGTTTCACAATGGCGTTCCCGCTGCAGCGTGGGCCTCATTTTAGGATCGGCGTTTTGCTCCTGTCGTTCAGAGTGATTCTCTCGCTCCAGCGCGGAGAACTGTTCAGGATCCGAGGCGTTCCTTACCGTTGTCACCTCGCACTTCCCGCAATTCCTGCCCTCCGCTGGTCATCCTGCTCTCGCCGCTCCTCCCACACCTGCTCCTGCGTCTGTCGCTCTTCCTAGTCCTCATCCTCGTCCTCCTCCTGCTCATCCTCTCGCTCGCCCGCAAACTCCTCCATTGTACGCAGCTCATCTGTTCTGATGGCGCAGAGCGCATAAGGTGATGGGGTTCTTTGGGGGTCACAGGTTTGCCATGACAACAGTCGGTGGATAGAGGTAACATCAGCACAATGGGAATGGAAGGGTGGGATGGACAGGGTGTTGCCAGATAGGGGGTGCGAGCGCACACAGCGTGTCATCCGTCGCTACCCGCACCCCACATTTATAGACATCACGAAGCCACATGCGGCAATTGCTGCCCTCTTCGTGATCATTCCTACCCCCTGCTCCTCTCGCACCCAATCGCTATCCATTCTCGTCCTCGAGTTGTTCTCGCTCCCCTCTGTTCCTTCGCCGTTTCAAGCGACACGAAGCCAGCTTCCCCTCGCTCCTGAAGCCGGGGAGGCGAGCGGGGGGAAGCAGCGATACCAAGCGAGCGATCGAATCCAGCTTCCCCTCGCTCCTGAGGCCGTCCAGAAGATCTCCCGCCCCCTTCCGCGTGTTGGCTCTCACACGAGAGCTGAACAGTTGGTGTGATGTCGTATTCCCAAGGGCTCCCTCGAGGGCGCGAAGTTATTCGCGCTTCGCGCTTCGCGGTCCTCGTTCCTCCTCCCCCTCCTCCTCGTCCTCCTCTTCTCCCTTTGGGGGGGCGGCGCGAGAGCGCGAAGTTATTCGCGCTTCGCGGAGCGCGAAGCGCGAAGTTGGGAGCCCTAGTTGTTCTTGGTGGTTTGCATTGGTGTTCCAGCTGCTGCGTGGTCCCATCCACTTTCGGGCCGGCCTCGCCGTTCAGAAAAGGCCTCCTCGCCCCGACGGCGGGCCGCGTTCCTGGATCTGGGTCCTGCTTCGCTGGGGTGCCCCCCCCCCACCATCTCACACCTTCCACCTTCTCCCTGGTCCTTCTGCTCCTCCCGCTCCTTCACTCCAGTTCCCGCTGCTACTGTTCGTCGCGCCCCAGCGCGGGCCACGTCTCTGAGTCCGAGTGTTCATTCATGGTGGTCGCCAACCTCATTTCCCCTCCTCCGCCTCCCCCTGGTCCTCCATTCCCTTTCCGATCCTTCCTGTTGTTGCCATTTGTCCTCGTCGTGCTCCTCCCGCTCATCCTCCTGCTCCCACGCCACCTCCTCCTCCTCCTGTGCCCGCAGCTCCCCTTTGCCCGACTGCGCATAACATGACGTGGTCTTCCTCGCAGCTCACTCACAGACGAGATCTCAGCTCGAGACCTTCTGCAGATTCAGGCCTCGGGTGCCAAGACGTGACGACCGTGCAGAATCCGTACGACACGCTCGGATTACTAAGATGACGAGGGGGTCCCTCATGGGAGGGAGCTCAAGCTCGAGACTTCCTCACGAGTCCATCACAGACGGGGTTCCCACTTGAGACTTCCTCCAGATGAAGGGCCTGGAGTTGCGACGTGACGATGGTTACAGGGTGTGTTTGACCAGCTCGGATTGCTAACATGACGTGCGGGCCCGCTATGGAGGGAACACCCACTGGAGACTTCTGCGCAAGTCACTTCAACACGAGGTTCCCTCTTGAGGCTTCGTCAGGAAGCGTGTGTCAATGAGGGTGTGAATGTGTATGCGAGGGTGAAGAAACCGTTAATGATGATGATGATTATGATGATGATGATGATGATGATGATGATGATGATGGTGGTGACGATTCTGATGATGATGATGCTGGTAGTGGTGATGGTGCTGATGCTGGTGCTGATGATGATGCTGATGCTGATGATGATCATGCTGATGATGCTGCTGCTGATGATGATGATGATGATGATGATGATGATGATGATGATGATGATGATGATGCGGAGGAGGAGGAGGAGGAGGAGGAGGAGGAGGAGGAGGAGGAAGAGGATACCGTCGGGGCGCTGAAGCAGGGACCCTTTGCGTCGGGGAGGAGCTCCGTGTTCCCTCAGTCGTGTCTCAGCTCGCCTTCGGTGTCCCTTAGGTGTTCGATGGGAGAATCGAAGTCCAACTTCTGGAAAAAGGGGGCCTTGTTCCTTATTTAGGGTTCCTCAGGTCAACTCCCCGTCTGCACGGAAGGATGGCAACAAGGAGGACCAGCGGCAGCAGGAGCAGGGGCGGGAGGAGCGGGAAGAGCAGGATCACCAGGGAAACGACTTGGGCGACAACAAGGAGGACACACACACACACACACACAGCGATCCAGAAAAGCTGCCCGCACTGGAGCAAGAACGCCGAGCAACGGGAGCAACACGCCGATCCTAAATTGAGGCCCATGGTGCAGCGGGAGCGCCACGGTGAAAAGCCGGAAACGCTCTAATGGAAAAAGACAAACACAACACATAATGGTGCGACATTTTGTTAGTGGAAAGTTGTATGTATCGTGCGGAAGTTTGTCAGAACTTATTCGGAGTAGATCGGGGAGCAGTGCGTATTTGTAGTGAGTACTTGTAGAGAGCGGGAGGGACGGGAAGGGATGGAAGAAGGGGAACGGGGAGGACATGTCTTCCCAACGTCGTGGAAAGTCACGTGGAGAAGCAAGCATGGATTGAGGCGCGTGGATTCGCGTCGGTTTCCGTTTCCACGCTGAATCGACGCGTTCCTCTGCTAAGTGAGGTGGATTTGGCCTCATGTTTTGGGTTTCCCCCCCCGGTCGGTGAATCTGGCGCCCTCGCGCCCGATCCACGGATCCGTGATTCGTGTCAGCGTGTGCCAGTTTTCTCCACCCCCTCATGACAGGGATCGTCGTGAACATCCCGAAAGAGTGCGCTCTGCGGGAAGTCGCGGCCTGGAGTGTCTGGGTCGTCCTGTCCCCCCGTCGTCGCCCCACCTCCGTCCTCGGCCCGATTGTCCCTCGTGCCCCGCCGGATGCTTTTCCTCGTATGGTGTGATGGGCATGTTTTCTTCCACCACCACCATAGTTGGAGTGGGAGGGGGCCCTCCTCGTTCCTCCTCCTCCTCCTCCTCCTCCTCCTCCTCCTCCTCCTTCTCCTCCTCCTCATCCTCCACCTCCTTCCCCCCTCCAACTTATGATGGTGGTAGTGGAAAACAGGCCCACCATGGTGTTAGCATCGGCAGTACCGACAATTCTTTGGGATTTGTGACCGCGTCGTAAAGCAGCGAGCCATCCCAATGTTGTCGGGACGCCACCGTTACCGCCACTTCATGCTGAGCTCGGTCCAGTTGAGGCATGCATTTTCAGTATAGGTGCGATGTGTCGCTTACCATTGGCATCTTTGATTGTTCTGTACCTAGTCGCAGGCCGTGGCAACCCTCCGTACGAGCTTCCGAACGATGGAGCGTTGGATTTTGATCTCACAGCCTGGACCAGGTGGGGGCACGTCGGACAATTTGCACCTGTTCCCGTTCGGTTCCGTTCCTTGCTGAAGAGGGGGGGAGGAGCATGAGGGAGGGGGTGGGAGAGAGGAGGAGTGTGGGGGACAGGGGGGGGAAAGAGGAGGACGCGGGTGGTTGGCCACTGGCCTTTTCTTCTCGTCGATCGGAGGCACCGAAGGAGGAAGAGGAAGAGGTGAGGGAGGGCGAGGAGGCGAGGAGGAGGAGGAGGAGGAGGAGCGCACAGAGGAGGATCTGTTGAGAATCCCCGAGCGCAGGCGCGGGGTCTTTCGCCTGATATTTCCCGTCGTTGTAGTTCGTGTCGTTGCGTGTCATTGGGAAGCGTCGTCGAACGTGTTACCGTGCGTATCGGATTCAGCGCGGGCCATCCTCGACCTACGCTCAAGGCACTTGGGGGTCAGGAGTGGCTCTGGTTTTCTGCCGTTCCTTGGCTCTGGTTTTCGGCTGTTCTGGAGGTCGGAGAGCCTATGGGTGGCAGAGGGTGGCCGAGGCCAGGCAAAAACAGCCTTCGTTCCTTATGCGGCGTTCCTGATGGTATGACAATGGCTGGCCAGCTCTCGAGTGTGGCACTTGCGCGGGTCCGTATCGAACACATGCTTCTGGCGTTGGTCACCGCGCGAGACGGTGTCGCGTCTCTGCCCGCAACTGTGGCTCCTGCGGCCTCTAACTCTTGCTCGATCGCCGTGTAACGTCTGTTTCTCCTGGTGACGGCCCTTGCGTCGAGCCGCCCTCAAGTCTTGGTTTCTGGCTGCAGGCCTCGCCTGAGGCACCCTCGAAGGCCTGCTCCTGACCATGCCACTCGTGCGAGGCATCTTCGAATCCCACGTCCGCGCGACAGCTCGCGCCCGAGGCACGCTCTGGCGCCCGCTGCTCGCTGCGCCGCCGCCGCAGAGGCTCCCCCGCGCGAGGCATCCCCGAGCTCGCCACGCACCGCCCATCCGCGAGTCCCGGCTCGCGATTGCGTTGTTCCCCGCGCGGGGCAGCCTCGAGCCCTCATTCTCGGCTGCCGCCGCTGCCGTGCGAGTCATCCATGGCAATTTGGTCCTGCAGTCTGATTCGATACTCCAGATTTCGTAATAAAAGGGAGGGGGTCTGGACCCTCCAAGACAAGCCATTTCAGACCTCCCCCGTGGGAGAACCCTCCAAAACATCGTCCCCAGACCCCCCAGGCCCTCCAAGATAGCCTGGAAGAGACCCCCCCAGAAATGAGACCCCCCTCCCTTTATTACGAAATCTGGAGTATCGGTCTCGGCTGGCCCGCTCCGAACCGATTCCCGTTTGCCAGTTGTCCAATGTGGTTCGATCTTGATACGGCGGCGGTGCACCTTGGCGTGGCCGAGCCCAGTCGATTCAGATTCCGACGCACATTCCGACTCGATGGTCATTGGGCGACCATTTGCCCCGCACGACGCAGGGTCACGGGTACATTTGCCCCGCACGACGCAGAGATTGATTCCGACGCACGAGATGTTTTTTCCGATTCGATGATTCCTGGACGCGGCAGGCCTCTCGGGCCTGTTGGGTACTCGGAGGCCAGTGTTTGGTCTGGTCCGGAGGCCGCCAGAAGGACCGAGGCGGCGTGATAGCGGGGGTGTCCTGGAGGGGACGAGGGCTAGGGAGATATGCATATCATGGCCGGGGTCCGGAGTCGGGAACTGGAACATGTAGTTCATGTTCAAGTGGCGGGCTGTTCTGCAATCCCTGGACTTTTGAGGGTCGGGGGCGACGTCGGGGTGGTGTGGTGTATACTTGTTTCCCCGTTCTCCTGGGAAGACAACGAAACATGTATACACCAGGGTCCCGTAACACCATAATCCGCTTCCTGTGCGAGTTCCAGCGCGGGGCCGGAGAAAGTGTCGGTGTATAGAGTTCGGCTCTTTGACTTAGGCTCCCCGACTTCATGGCCCTGAAGCTCGACTTAGGCTCCCCGACTTCTTTGACTTTACTTCGGATGTATTGTGTTAGGAGGGTAAATTCAGCATCAGCGCTGGTATGTGCGCGGTGGACAACCAGTATGATGCCGTTCAGTGTGGTCGAATCTTGTTTCCGTGGGTTGAAGTCGTCGTTCAAGCCAGCCTAATCTGGCTCAATGGCCGTTCATCGGGCAAATCGTCCCTGCGAAGACCTCCCAGGAGTTGCCTCCCGTGTTGGGAAGGGCGACTCGTGCTCATCGCGGCCGGGCACAGTGCAGGGGGCCTGCCGTTCCGCCCTGCTATTCCCCCGTCGCCCCGCTGGCAGGCCTCGGGGACGACGATGCCCGAGGTGAAGGCGGCATCATTATCGAGGAGTCACTGTTTCTTCCTGCCCCATTGCTCGGAGGAAGGAGGGGCGACACCGCCACCTCCAGCGAAGGGGGGCCACGATGCGTCTGCGAGCTGGAGGTGTCTCGATCGGGAGGGCGGGTTGGTGTGTGTCTGTGTTGGGGGGGGGCACACCGCCAGGGAGGGGCCCGCTGGTGGTGTTGGTGTCGCCATTCCTTTTTCCTAGCTCCTCATCCTCCTCCTCCTCTTCCTCCTCCCGCTCCTCTCCCCGTCCCCCTCCTCGCCCCCTCCCCGTCCCTCCCCTCATCCTCTTGCCTTCACCCTCCTATCCCCCTTCCCCTGCATCCCTACTCGCGGCCTCCCATGCTGTCTCCGGTTGGTTTGCTCGCCTGGGCCACTGCTGACACGCAGGCGCTCTGGCGCCGCCTCCGCTGCGCACCCATGGCGCCACGTGCGCGGAGCCGGTTGCCAGTTGTCTTCCAGGGCTGGACCTAAACGGTGTTGCTGGCGATTTCTCTGGCCGTTTTCGTTTCGATTTCGTTTTGCGGTAAAGGCGGATTCGAGACAAAAGCGAGTGAAGACGAAAACAAAAGGAAAACGAAAAACACCGTTTAGGTTCAGCCCTGTTGTCTTCCCGCCCCCTTCGCATCGTATCGTATCCGACGCCGCCGCTCTGACCCGCAGGGCCGTGGTGCTTGAATGCATCAACAACGCAAGTGGAGACCCACATGCTATATCGAGCAACCACGTTGCGCAGCAGAACTCTCCCCTTGGTTATTCTTATCCTCATGCAGGCCTCCTCCCGCCTGCCCATTGCCACCCCCAGAGTGCTCCCGTCAGCGTTTCCCATTTCGGTTGCCTGGCCTCGTGCTGCACCATGACAGCCGCCTGTGTGTTGGCACAGAGCTGAACACGTGTCAAAGCCCACCTCTCGCACATCAGCAGTGACAGTAGCAGCCCTGATTCGATGCACACATGCCTATGTTTCCCCCTCCTCCCTCTCCTCAGCCTCGATCTCTGTCTCGTCATCGTCCTCATCTATCCGTGTTCTCCTCCGTCTCCGTCCAGCCGCCCCGCCTGGCAGCAGCGAATTCTTCCTACGACAGCGGGAGACCCCCAGAGGACTGGAAGCCTCCGGAGGCCTCTGCAGGGCCATCAGGAGACCCAACATTTTCGAAGAATCGAAAAAACAAAAACGGCATACACATAATGTTTTGGCGCTCCGCTCGGACAATGTATGCAGAAATCGCGCTGTCGCTTGGGGCTTCCTCGCCATGTATTTTGATTCCGCGCCCTCGGCACTCAGGAGTCCCGCTGTCGCTGTGGATGTCATCACGTTTTTTTGGGGAGGGGGGAATCGCGCTATCGCTCGAGATGTATTCGCGATTCATGCAGGAGGCATGCTTCAGCAACCCGCCTGCTCGACCTGGCCGCCTGGGCCCGCCTGCCCGACCCGCCCGTTAGGGTTTACCCGCCCGATCTGCCCGTCTGGTTCTGCCACGTGTCGTCTCTTCCTAGCGCCCCCCTCCCGCTTCTCTTCCTTGCTCCATGCTCCTCCCTCCCCCTTGGCCCTTCCGTCCATTCGTCCTCTCCTCCCCTGCCGTAGGGGCTGCACGAAATACACGTTGCAGGTAAGAGATGTAGATCGCCAAGGGGGTACGATCGAAGACGACGAGGGCGGGTATCTAGGATTCGGGATATACGTTTCGAGTGGCCCCCGAGCAGCTTAGAGCGAACCGTCTGAAACATATTGCTGTTGTTGTTGTTGTTGTTGGTGGTGGTGTTGTTGTTGGAAGAGGCGCGCGTGGGAGCCCCGGCCGCCCCCCCCCCCCAGCAACCGAGCAACCCTCTGGGGGTCTCCTGGGGGCGCCACGGATTCCCGAATATGATTTCCTAGGAGTTCATAGGAATTCGATGGGCCTCCATAGGAGTTCTATAGGCCTCCATAGGAATTTTATATAAGCCCCGATCGGAATTTTATTGGCCTCCATAAGAACGCTATAGGCCTCCATAGGAATTCTATAGGCCTCCATAGGAATTCTATAGGTCTCCATAGGAATTCTAGACGCCTCCATAGGAATCCTAGAGGCATCCATAGGAATTTTATATCGGTCCCCATAAGAATTCTATTGGCCTCCATACGAATCCCATAGGCCCCCATAGGAATTCTATAGGCTTCCATAAGAGTTCTATGGTGATGATGAGGACGACGTGGATGAGGATGATGATGATGACGATGATGCTGCTGATGGTGATGATGATGATGAATAAGACGAGGTGGACGATGATGCTTATGATGCTGCGTAGGAAAGTTACTCCGACGGTAGGACCCCACACGAGAATACGTTTAGCTTACCCTTTGCCCTTTCCTCCTCCCCCTGGCGGACACCCTCTCCTCTCGCCCCCTGCACTGCCCTCTCCTCCCCCTTCTATTTCTCTTCCTCCTCCTCTTTCTCCTCCTCCTCCTCCTCCTCCTCCTCCTCCTCCTCCTCCTCCTCCTCCTCCTCCTCCTCCTCCTCCTCCTCTCGCGCCACCTCCTCCTCGTCGTCGGCCTCCCCCATGCCCCTTCCCTCCTCATCCCCCTGCCTTTTCTCCATGTGCACCTCCCCTTCCCCCTCGTCGGGGCAAGCAAATCAATTTTCCTCAGCGCCGTCGCCGCCTCGGCCAGCGCGCGCGCGTCTGCCGACGGCTAGATCGCGAAGCCGTCGGGACAAACCCTTCGGGCTGGGCCGTAGGCTCCCGCTCGAGACTTCCTCCATATTCAAGTCTCAAGAGCCCAAAAGTGACGACAGTTGCACGTTGCGGATGACCCGCTCGGATTCGAACGTGAAATGCGGGCCTCATAGGGAGGGGGGCTCCCGCCTGAGACTTTCTCACAATTCACTCACAGACGAGGCTCCCGCTCGAGACTTCCTGCGTATTCAGGTCTCAAGAGCCCAAAAGTGACGACAGTTGCACGTTGCGGATGACCCGCTCGGGTTCGAACATGAAGTGCGGGCCCCATAGGGAGGGGGCTCCCGCCTGAGACTTCTTCAAAATTCATTCACAGACGATGTTCCCGCTTGATACTTCCTCCATACTCAGGCCTCAAGAGCCCAAAAGTGACGACAGTTACACGTTGCGGATGGCCCGCTCGGATTCGAACATGAAGTGCTGGCCCCATAGGGAGGGGGTTCCCGCCTGAGACTTCCTAGCAATGCACTCACAGACGAGGCTGCCGCTCGAGACCTCCTCCATATTCAGGTTTCAAGCGCCCCAAAGTGACGATAGTTGCACGTTGCGGATGACCCGCTCGGATTCAAACGTGAAATGCGGGCCTCATAAGGAGGGGGCTCCCGCCTGAGACTTCTTCACAATCCACTCACAGACGAGGCTCCCGCCTGATACTTGTCCATATTCAAGCCTCAAGAACCCAAAAGTGACGACAGTTACACGTTGCGGATGACCCGCTCGGATTCGAACATGAAACGCGGGCCCCATAGGGAGGGGGCTCCCGCCTGTGATTCCTCGCGAGTCATTGTTAAGTGCGGGCCCCATAGGGAGGGGGTTCCCGCCTGATACTTCCTCACAAGTCACTCAGAGACGAGGCTCCCGCTCGAGACTTCCTCCATATTCAGGCCTCAAGAGCCCAAAAGTGACGACAGTTACACGTTGCGGATGACCCGCTCGGATTCGAACATGAAGGCCCCATAGGGAAGGGGCTCCCGCATGAGACTTCCTCACAATTCACGCACCGACGAGGTTCCCGCTTGATACCTCCCCCATATTCAGGCCTCAAGAGCCCAACAGTGACGACAGTTACACGTTGCGGATGACCCGCTCGGATTCGAACGTGAAGTGCGGGCCCCATAGGGAGGGGGCTCCCGCCTGAGACCTTCCCGCAATTCATTCACAGACGAGGCTCCCGCTCGAGACCTCCTCCATATTCAGGTGTCAAGCGCCCAAAAGTGACGACAGTTGCACGTTGCGGATGACCCGCTCGGATTCGAACATGAAGTGCGGGCCCCATAGGGAGGGGGTTTCCGCCTGAGACTTCCGCCTGATACCTCCTCCATATTCAGGCCTCAAGTCAGCGAGTATTGATGATGACGATGATGATCGTTCGATGCCGATGATGGTGAGTGATCGTGCGATGGTGATTGTGATGTTGATGGTGATGATGATGATGATGAGTGGGGAGTGATGGTGATGGTGATGATTATGCGGAGGAGGAAGCAAAGAGGAACAGAGGAGAGGGAGGAGGAGGAGGAGGAGAGATCTTGCGCGGAGGGTGTGCAGAGAAAGCAAGAACCCCACTTAGGATGTGGGGAATAAGAATGACGATGAGGGTGAGGACGACGAGGATGACGAATACGTCGATGCGGGATCGAGGGTGAGGAGGACGAGGACAGGGTGGATGAGGAGAACGAGGACACGGTGGATGAGGCTTGGGGCGAGGACGGTCGTCGTCGTCGCCGTCGTCGTCGCCGCCGCCGCCGTCGTCGTCGTCGTCGTCGTCGTCGCCGCCGCCGACGTCGTCGTCGTCGTCGTCATCATCGGTGCCGTCGCCCCGCGTATAGGATCCTATACAGTTTGTATCGGATCTGCACAGGGAACCGATACAGTCTGTATCGGACCTCTACTGGGTCCTATACAGCCTGTACCGGATCTGTGTAGGATCCTATACAGTCTGTATCGGATTTGTATAGGATCCTACACAGTCTGTATCGGATTTCTACAGGGTCCCATACAGTCTATATCGGATCTGTATATGGTCCTATACATTTTGTATAGGAACCTATACAGTCTGTATCGGGTATGTATAGTGTCCTATACAGTCTGAATCGGATCTGTAAAAGATCTTTGTCAATCTGCATCGGATACGTGCAGGATCCTGTACAGGCCTGTATCGGATTTGTATAGGATCCTATACAGTCTGTATCGGATATGTACAGGGTCTTATACAGTTTGTGTCGGATCTCTACAGGATCCCATACAGTCTGTATCGGATCTGTATACGATCCTATACGGTGTATATCGGATCTGTATGTGGTTGAATACACTCTGTATTGGATATGTATAGGATCCCAAACAGTCTGTATCGGGTGTGTAAAGGATCCTATACAGTCTGTATCGGATCTCTACAGGATCCCATCCAGTTTGTTTCGGATCTTTGTAGGATCCTATACAGTCAGTATCTGGTCTGTATAGGATCCCATACAGTTTGTATCGGATATCTACAGGTTCCCATACAATCTGTATCGGATCTGTATAGGACCCTATACAGTCTGAGCCGGATCTGTATAGGATCCCATACAGTCTGTATCGGATCTTTAAAAGGATCCCATACAGTCAGTATCGGATCTGTATAGGGTCCCGTACCGTCTGTATCGGATCGGTCTGGGATCTCATACAGTCTGTATCGGATTTGTGTAGGATCTTATACAGTCTGTATCGGATCTGTACAGGATTATATACAGTTTTGTATCGGATCTCCACAGGATCCCATACAGTCTGTATCGGATCTGCACAGGATCCCATACAGTCTGAATCGAATTTGTATAGGATCCTATACAGTGTGTATCGGATCTGTACAGGATGTCCTATACAGTGTGTATCGGATCTGCATAGGATCCTATACAGTCTGTATCGGATCTCCACAGGACCCCATACCGTTTGTTTCGGATCTGTATGGGATCCTATACAATTTGGATCGGATCTGTATAGGACCCCATCCAGTCTGTATTGGATAGCTACAGGATCCCATACAGTCTGTACCGGATCTGTGTAGGATCCTATACAGTCTGTATCGGATATGTATAGGGTCCTATACAGTCTGAATCGGATCTGCATAGGATCCTTTACAGTCTGTATCGGTTCTGTATAGGATCCTATACGGTGTGTATCGGATCTGTATAGGGTCCCATACAGTCTGTATCGGATCTGTATAGGATCCCAAACAGTCTGTTGCGGACCTTTAAAGGATCCCATACAGTCAGTATCGTATCTGTACAAGATTCCATACAGTCTGTATCGGATATCTACAGGATCCCATACAGTCTGTATGGGATCTGTATAGGATTCTATACAGTCTGTATCGGATCTGTATAGGATACTATACTGTCTGTTTCGGTCTTTACAGGATCCCATACAGTCTGTATCGGATCTGTATAGGATCCTATACAGTGTGTATCGGATCTGTACAGGATCCTATACAGTGTGTATCGGATCTGTATAGGATCCTATACAGTCTGTATCGGATATCTACAGGACCCCATACAGTTTGTATCGGATCTGTATTGAAGCGGCGGCACGCCGGCGCGCATACGTTTTTCACCCATAGGACCACGTCAAGGTCCGTAAGGGAGTCCAATGGAGTTCCAGGATTTGTTTTTTTTTCTCGGTTGCTGGTTGCTGTTGCTGTTGCTGGGGGGGGTCAGAAAAGCGTCCACGGGGCTCTGAGCGCAGCCTTCGCAATAAGGCGAGGGCGGGTCCGGACGGCTAGAGCTCACGGGGCTCTCACGCGCGCCTTTTCCTTGCTTTTGTTATTGTTGCTGTTTTTGTTGTTGTTGTTGCTGTTGAATCTTATTACTTCTAAAGAATAATTATTGTTGGGCCCCCTGGTGCACGCCCCCCTCGCCGCGCCTAGGCCGCAGCCACATTTTCATAATTTTCGTGAGGAAGTCTCAGGCAAAACGGGGGAGTCCGGATCCGGTTGTTTTGTTGACGCCCGCTTTCCCTGTCAAAAAACAATATAAAATGACATGTCTTGTTCTAACATAACCAAACTTCAAGAATCCTTTGCAAAAAATGACACGAAGTGCACACTCGCGCGCGCAAGATGAAATCCTTCCAAAACCTTAGTTTTCGTAGCGATTTTAACATAAAAACATGAAAAACCCAATGGTTTTTCAAAACAAAAGTTTCAAAAATTCATCCCGCGCGCTCTTGCGGATTTCTTAGGAAACCCAATACTTTTTCAACATTTCTGTCAAACGGGCTCTTGCGAGCAACTTTTTCACGTGCTTCGAACTTCTGCAACAACGGTTGCGCGCCTGCCAGGGCCATCATCCCTGTCAAATAATACCATATGGGACACATTCGTTTTTTCTTCGCGCGCGCACGCCGAAATCTTCAATTGCAGGGGGAAAAGTCGTATACTAAGCTAGCTTACAGAAAATGTTACCACAACAAGTCATTGTACCCATGCGCCAGTGTAGTAGCCAAGGTCGTCCGCAGGCCACGAAGTGAGGTGTCCGAACGTCATAGGGCGGGAAGCTGGGTGTGGGTGGTGGCGAAGAGTCGTTTGGAAATTTGGTAGAGCTTGAACCGGCCCCCCCACAAAGTGGGGGTATTGCCCGCCTCCTATGAAAACCCTGGCACTGGTGAGAACGGAGTGTCCCCACGTGCTAGTAATTGTTGTTGTTGTTGTTGTTGTCGTTGTCGTTGTCGTTGTCGTTGCCGTTGTTGTTGTTGATTCATTTCTCAAGAGCCACTATTGTTGATCCACCCGTCGGGTAACCATTGTACGTTTCTATTACAGTGCTCCTCCCCGGGCTCGCACCCTGCTTCTTTACATGGGAGAGCGAGGGGTCACCAAGCCTCGCGCTTGGCCCCCCGCTTGCAACAACAGCAGCCCCCGCCTGATTCTCCCTCACATGGATTCCCAAATCGTGATCTCGCGCGGGACGTCCTCACAATGGGTGCAGAAATCACGCTGTCGCGTGGGGCTTCCTCGCCATGTATTTTGACGCCGCGCCCTCGGCACTCAGGAATCCCGCTGTCGCTGTGGATGTCATCACGCTTTTTTTTGGGGGGAAACGCGCTATCGCTCGAGATGTATTTGCGATTCATGCAGGAGGCACGCTTCAGAAACCCGCTTGCTCGACCTGGCCGCCTGGGCCCGCCTGTCCGACCCGCCCGTTAAGGTTTAAGCGCCCGATCTGCCCGTCTGGTTCTCCCACTTGTTCTCTACTCCCTCTCAATTTGCTCCATGCTCCTCCCTCCCCCTTGTTCCGTCCTTCCATTCGTCCTCTTTTCCCTTGCCGTAGGGTTGCACGAAATACATGTTGCAGATATGAAGACATATACCCCTAGAGGGTTGCGATGGAAGACGAAACGTGCGGGTACCGAGGGTTTGCGATCTACGTGTTGAATGGCCCGCGATCAGACAAGAGCGAACAGTCTTAAAAGTGTTGTTGTTGGTTGTGGTGGTGTTGTTAGTGGTGCTGTTGTTCTTATTGTTGATGGTGTGGTTGTTGCTGTTATGTTTGTTTTTGTTGTTTGCTGCTTGTTGCTTGTTGTTTGTTGTCGTCGTCCCGCCTGGGTCAGGCGCCTCCTGGATGAAACGGGAGCCTCGGGGGGGCTCGAGGTGCCATCTTGGTAGCAAAGGCTTGCAATGTCAGTTCGTATTCCCCCTCTTAGGCTTTCATGGAGCCCTCTTAGAGTCCTCCAGGGGCGTTTTGGGAAGCCTCTGGGGCTGTCTTTGGGCCCTCTTGGGCCGGCTTTGGTGCCGCCTTGGAGGCATCATGGGCCGTCTTGGGACGCTCTTGGGGGCAATTTGGGTTGTCGTGTTCGCTGTCAGCACGTAGACTGCGAATGTGCTGAACATGTTCGTTGTTCCAAGGCGAAAGGATGATTTTGGCATCTCGGGGCCCTCTCGGCCATCGCCCCGTGGGCCATCTTGAAGCCATCTTGGATCATCTTGGGGCTACCTTGGGCCGTCATGACGCTCTCTTCGACTGTCTTGGCGCTCTGTCTGGTACCCGTTGGGCTCCCTGTTGGCCTCCGAAGGCCTCGGGGGTGCGTTGAGGAGCTCGCCCCCCCCCTAGAATGGCAGAGTGGCATGTTGGACCCCACGGGAGGGGGTAAAGGGGGGGGGGGGACAGTCAAGGAGGCTCCCACACGCCTGCTCATCCCGGGCAAGCGGGGGTCGGCGGATTCCTATGGAATCCGGTTTAGAGTTGCGCTTGGTCCATCCTGCTCTGGGTTATCAAAGGTCTCTCTCACTCGGGCCTGGCAGCCTTTCGTCGCTCTCTTGACGACCTCCCAGGAGTTGTTTTCTAGGAGGAGGAGGAGGAGGAGGAGCAGGAGCAGGAGGAGGAGGAGTTGTTTTCGAGGAGGAGGAGGAGGAGGAGGAGGAGGTGGAGGAGGGAACCTCTCAGAGGCGGAGGCGCCGGCGCCGCCCGAGAGCCGCCTCGCTCTCGCCCAGGCGTGCGTGCTGGCACTGCGCGTGTGCGTCGGCCTCTCGGCGGCGACGCGCACGCTCAGAGCTCTTGCAGCACACGCTCCGTGCTGGGCGCGCTGGTGCCCTGCCGTGCAGGGAGCGCCCCGCTATACCGTCGAGTTATGTCTATGTTCGGGTCGGGCGCGCGCCTTCCGCATGCGGTGGAGGCCCCTGCCACGAGACGCCCTGCCTGCCTCCAGGGTGCCCTGGGAGTTTCTCGGTTTTCGATGGCTTTGCGACTCCAGGCGCGACGTTCCCGCGCCCGAAATCATTGGGCGTCCTGGGGTCTCGGGGTGGGGCTCCTTGTGGAAGGTCTCTTGTGGTCGGGCCCCTACTGCATGTCCCAAGACGCCCAGGAGCTCGACGACGACCCTGCGGAGGGCGGCGGCGCCGCCGCCGAAGCGCCTGTCGCTGCCACGGCGCCCGCCGCGCCCTCCGCTGCGGACCCGCGCCGCCCCCGCCTGGCGGACCAGGGGCAACGTGGGGAGTGCTTCCCGAGTGGTTTTGGGTCCTCGTCGCTCCGAAGAGACCGCACCCCGCGTCCGGCCTCACTCCTCCTCCTCTCCTCCTCCCCCTCCTCTGGCATCGCTCGGACGTGTGCATTTGTCCTCGGCGAGGGCCATCGAGGAGCATCCTCGATCATCTGGCGACAAAACCACGCACGAAACCGACAACAAAAACACAGGGAATGGACGTCCGAGCGATGGCGAGCTTCTCCCATCTCTTCCTCTGCCATCCCAAATGGCTCCGTCTCGGCACGCCCCTCACACGCTCCGCGGCCCCATGAGGAGCGCAGCCGAAGGCCCCAGCGAGGGTCCGCGTGCGGCCCACCGCCCCTCCGGCACACACGCTCGCACGCGTCGTGGCCCCACAGAGAGCTCCACCCAAGGCCCCCCCAGCGGCACAGTCCGCATACGTTCCCCCGCTCATGTCGGCCCACCCCTTACACGTTTCGTGCCCCCGTAGGGAGCTCTACCAAAGGCCCCAGTGGAACAGTCCGCATGCGCTCGCGCCCCCCAGCGGCACAGTCCGCATGCGTCCCCCCCGCCCAGCTCGGCGCCCCCCTCTCACGCTTCGCGCCTCCATAGGGAGCTTCACCCCCGCATGCGTCCGTCCGCCAGTTCCGGCACACCCCTCACACTCACACGCTTCGTGTCCCTATAGGGACCTCCACCCAGGGCCCAGTGGCACAGCTTGCATGCGTCCGCCCGCATACTGCGGGACTCCCCTCACCCGTTGTCCCTATGTGGAGTTCCACCCAAGGCCGCAGTGGCACAGTCCGTACGTGTCCACCTCGCCCTTTCGGCGCACCCGTCTCACGCCTCGTGGCCCCAGGGCCCCGTCCAGCCAGGGCACTAGTGGCACAGTCCGCATACGTCCGCCCGCATATTTCGGCACACCCCTTGCACGTTTCGTGGCCCCATCGGGATGTCCACCCCAGGCCCCAGTGCCAACGTCCGCATGGTGTTGGGGCAGCGTGGCTCCTTCTCAAGGAGCCTCTCGTGCCGCTGCTGCTTCTCTTCCCCGCTGGTGCAGACCGCCGGATTTAAGTGGTGTCGCAGGGTCTGATTCACATCTGCACGTGGTTGGGTCTTTCGCCAGGAAGGCGTGACATCTGGCTCTCGAGAGGTGGTCAACGTTTTGCAAGGCTGCTGAAGTCGTCGACGCCCAGGGTGGCTTCCATCGGCTGCGCCTCATTCTTGGCATCGCTCGGACGTGTGCGTTTGTTTCCTCGGCGAGGACCATCGAGGAGCATCCTGGATCATTTGGCGACAAAGCCACGCACGAAACCGAACAAAAGCACACGGAGTGGACGTCCGAGCGATGGCGAGCATTGATCAGAGCGTGAATTACCTACCCCACTTTCGCTTCCAGGCAAAACCAAGCCATACCACGCGCCTCCTCGTCAAGCGGCCTGACCAGTACGGGCTGCAATTTGGCGTCGTTTGGTATCTCTTGGAAGCGAGGGTGGTCAAAAGCGAGGTAGGTTTGTTTTCCCCCTAATTGAGAGTGTTCCCTGGGCTGCCGGGATCGTGCCGAGCAGCCGTCCGAGGCCCGAGGTCGAGAAAATGGGCATCCCCGCGCCGTGGCCACAGGTTTTCTCGGCCTCGGGGGGTGCCCCGCCTGGGAGGAGGAGGGCAGGCCTCCTCCTCCTCCTCCTCCTCCTCCTCCTCCTCCTCCCCCTCCTCCTCCTCCTCCTCCTCCTCCTCCTCCTCCTCCTCCTCCTCCTCCTCCTCCTCCTGCTGGGTGATCCGCGGGTCTCTCCGCACCTCTCACCGCCACGTCCCGCCCGTGGCATCGGTCGGATTCAGGCATACTTGTGTTCTGTGGGCGTCGTTTCCCGAGTGGCGAGGCGTAGACTGAAATACATCGCATATTGCGAGCATCGTCGCGGGCGTGATCTGGGCATGCCAACGATGTACCGTGTGGCGTTTTTACGATATGTTCTGGGCAGACGTCCGCCTCCAAAGGCGAGCCCACAGTTCTAGTACCTGGTACCCGTCGCTTGTTGACAGTAGGTGTTGTTGGATTCCAATATCGCGATCTTCTTTAGGCGCCTTCTTTCTTCAAGAGTCGAGCGGTGTTTCCCTCTTCCCTTCTCTTCGGGGCGCGGGCGGAAACCCAGTCTACCCCCAACATATTCCTACTTCATGCTTCTACCCATTTCTGCCGACCGACGGGTACGTCGTTATGCGTCCCATGACATCCTCGCGTCGTGAGACAATAGGGGTGGTGTGGCACACTTGACGCCATCGCGCCGCGAATAAGGGTCACAACGGGAGGTTTTTTAGTAGCAGAGTTTGGCCGCCCAGGGCCTCTGCCGGCTCCGGGGCTTTCAGAAGACCACTCGGGATGATAATCAGGAGGGGAAACAACACAGACACAATGGGAACATATGGGAACATGTGGGAAGGGGGGGAAGACGACAATCCACGAAATATGTGAACATATGGGGGATCCTGTTATTTGTGTGTATTTTTTTGTGTGTCCCAGGGCCCTTCTCCTATATTTTCTGGGTTCTTGTCCTTCCCTCCACTTCCCATATTTTCCCATATTTTCTGGGAATTGACGATTAATTGTGTCTGTGTGTTTTCTCCCCTCCCGATAGAAGCCGGTCGATGGGGGGGAAGGGAGAGCGAGAGGAGGCGGGGAGGGAGGGAGTAGTAGGAGGAAGTGCCTGTGCGGGGTCGCCTGCTGCTGCCCAGCTTCGGAGGGGCAGCAGCGATGCCAACACCACCAGGGGGCCCACCTCCAGCGAGGAGGTCCACAGTGCCTCCCCGAGCGGGAGGCCGGGGATGTCTCGAGCGAGAGGGGGGCGGGGCCACACCACCAGGGAGACCCCTCTTGCCTCCGCGCATCTCCTCGCCCTTGTGAGTGCCGCTTCCTTGTTCCTACAGCTCGCCTCGCTGCCATGCTTCGTGTCCACGCCCAGCGTGCTGATGCATGCTGCACGAAGGCCTCGTCGCATGAGTTGTTGTCTGCTGGCATCGTCTTGTTTTCACGCCGCAGAGACGCGTCGGTTCCATCCGAACCTTGTCCGGCAAACGTCGAGAACGAAGGAAAGCGAGGTTGTCGATACGAGTCGAGGGGGAAGGGCAGAAGTGCCTTTGCCGTCGCCGTGCCGCGCCAGCAACACACCGCCTCTCTCCCTGCTCGTCGGCGCGTGTCATCTTTATCCGCCTGGCTGCGGCAAATCCGCCGTGCCAGCGAAGCACTTGTGTTGTGAGCATTCATGCACCGTCCAGAAGGCTGTCACATGTGGCACCTCTCATCTCCACTTTGGTATGGTGGGGCATGCGGCACTCTGTGATGATGAGGGGGTTCCTTAGAAGACCTGCAGAAACTTTACCAGACATCGCTTGGAATTCTGCGGCGCCTCGTCGTAGAGCATAGTCATCATCACGTCATTCTCAGACAGTGCAGGGGGGGGGAACACACAGAAACAGCACGTCATCGAAGGAGGGGGGGCGTTTTGGTGCCCGAAGGGGGTCTCGAGGTTCCTTGGGTCTTCCCTGGGGCTTCCTCCTGAGGTTCTGTGTGCACCTGCGGCGAGCCCCCCCGACAGAAAACGAAACAACTGACAGACGAGCATCGGGAGGGAAAGAAACACACAGACACAATGAATCGTCGACTCCCCGGAAAATGCAGGAAACTATGGGAAGTGGGGGGAAGACATGTGAGGAAATATGGGGGATCCGGTTCTTTGTGCTTCTTTGTTTGTATGTCCCTGGGCCCCTTCAGAGCACCTGGCCGGCTGCACCCGCCCTCGGCCGCTCTGCACGGCCGCCCCTGTGAGCACGCTCGGGCGCCCGCGCTCCTCCCCCTCGGTGCCCCGCCAGGACGCGCGAGCCGCGCCGGCGGCCGCTCCGCCGGCGGCGGCGGGGCCCGGGGAAGGCTTCACGTACAGGAGCGCGCCGCGGCGCACCCTAAAACGACGCGAAGATCTGGACAAAATCGGATCGGGATAACTCGAAATCTCTGAGGATCGGCGGGTTCGGAGGATGTATTGGGCGCCGCGGCCGCTCCAGAGCGTTCCGGAACGCTCTGAGAGCGCTCCGGAACGCTCTGGAGCGATTTGTCCCGATCCCAGCCCTGTTTTACACCCGGTGGCGTGCCGGCCCTGGGCCTCCAGCGTGCTGAGATCGCCACGGAGCGGCACAGTCCAAGAATCGGGGGAACGCAAGACCCGGGTTTGCCAGGACTCGGGTTCGCCATCGTTTTTTGACGACCGCGCCTCGGATTTTGACGAGGAGGAGTTTCGTGGGATGTCTGCAGCGGGAGGCCTCGTCAAAATGCAGGCTCGGCCTCGTCATTTTTTTGACGACCTCGTCGGGGATTTCCGAGTCCCCCGTACCCGGGTCTTACGTCTCCCCGAAAGAAGGCGCACAGATAAGAAGGTGTTAGGAGGGAACTCCTGGAGGCCCAGCGCGGAGCGCAGCAGTAGTCTTATCTAGGCCACACGTCAGCTCCGTGAGCTAGGGGTCGACGCTCGTGCGGCGATGCTCCAGAGTCAGTCCGACGTGCATCCGACGTAATTCGAACCCGACGTAAATCCGACGTGGATCCGACGTAAATCGGGTCTCCAGTTGCCGCGCGAGGCCTCCAGGATTTCCTTCTCATAAAAATTGGATACGGAGTCAGCCAGCAGTTCTTGCCCATTTGGGGCAGGGCTCGTCGTCGGTGTCGCCGCGGGGTGTGGTCCATCTGGCACGCAAGGTCGCCTGCCAGGCAGCTGGCGCCGTCTGTTTTGGGCAGCATTCCCTAGTGGTCATCGTGCCCGTGTTTTCCGTGCACATGTCGGGCGTACAAGATACAGCAGATGGGTTTTGGGTGGAGCGGGTCTTGGAATCTTGCTCGCCGTTTCTGGCCACTCCCGGGCCCCTGGACCATCAGAGCACGACTCTCTGGGGGAAGGCCACCGTAGGACGGGGCTAGGACGAGGATGAATCCGTTCCAGAGCGTTCTGGGACGCTCTCACAGCGTTCCGGAACGTTCTCAGAAGGCCGCGGCGCTCGATACAACCTCCGGAGCCGCTGGATCTCAGGGATTCACGATGTACCCTCACCCAATTTTTATCCTCGCCCTGGCTTCGTCGCACACTGGGTCCAGGACCCGTAACTATCCCGTTGGTCGCCCTGGGAGGCGCGAAGGTAATCACTCAGGAGGGGAAAAACCACACAAACACAATTGATCGTCTACTCCCAGGGAAAAATGGGAAAATGTGGGAAGTGGGGGAGAAGACGAGAATCCCAAAAATCTGAGAAATTATGGGGAATCCTGTGAATCTGTGTCCCTGGGCCCCATCAATCACGCTTCACTCGTCGCGGGCCGGGCCACAGCGGCTGCCATTCTCTGAGGCTGGGGGGCGGGGCGGAGGGGGGCGCGCGGGCGCGAAGAGACGTGGCCGCGCGTCGCGCATCGCGGGTCCCGATGATGCGCGAAGTGACGCGGCCTGGTCCGTATTGCATGTTTCAGCGGCGAGCGAGGGGGGGAAGTGAGAAGGAGAAGGCCTTCTCAGAAGGCGGCGGGACCTCTCAGAAGCCCTGGCGCTTTCTGAGAGTTTCTCGTGCTGGGCCTCCGAGGAAGGCCGAGGAGGCTTCTCAGGAGGTCGGGCGACCTCCGAACCTTCTGAGGAGGGGCCGTCTCCTTGTCACCTGCCCCCCCCCCTCGCTCGCCGCCGACGTGCTGCCTGTTGGAGACAAGCAGCACGGAGGCTCCCCGCCGCTCTTGGTCTGCCTCCCGAGGGGGGGGGCCCCCGCCGGGGCCCGCGCCCGCCAGAGGGCACCGCGCTCGGGTGCACGGGCCGGCTCCCGCGGGAGAGGGGTCGGCGGGCTGCCGGGGGGGGGTCCCGTGCCGAAGAAGCTGACGGTAGGTTTGCGTCGTTCAGAGCCCCGAATCATCAGGGATAACTCGGGTCAGGGCTAACTCGGGTTCGTTTTTCGGGATTCCGAACCCGAGTTATCCCGGACCCGAGTTACCCCGGATAACTCGGGCGTCCAGAGCCCCAAAATCATCAGGGGTAACTCGGGTCAGGGCTAGCTCGGGTTCGTTTTACGGGAATCCAAACCCGAGTTACCCCGGACCCGAGTTACCCCGGATCAATCGGGCGCCCAAGTCGTGTCGACCAGCGGCGACCCCAGCGCGGGCGTTCAAGGCTGAACGCCGCCGGCGACCCAGAATCGATCGATGTTGAACGAGCGGACGTTGCGGCAGCGGCCGATCGTTCAAGGTTGAACGATCCCTGCGGTGTCAAAAACCAACGCCAGGGTCGGCACGACACGAACCTGCCGTAGACTCAGGTCGGGCCTGTCCCCCTACAAAGGAATCTTCTGCGAACAAAAACAGAAGATACACCGAAGATGCCCCAAACTTGGCAAACATTGCTAAAAGAATAGTCCCCAGACTATTGGTTGATTCTTTTCCGATTAGTTTGGGGTTATTATTCATTTGTCGTTGAAAATCCCCCTGTAGGGCGACAGGCCCGACTTAAGCCTAGACTCGGCGCGCCCCCAACATACTTCTACTATGTGTTCGTCGCCCCCCCAGGGGCGACGCGCGCACCGAGAACTCTTATAGTGAGTGCGTCGTGGCGAGCGCTTTCTGGCCACACCGCTCGAGAAACGATATGCTACAATATTTGGTATACTATATGTTCGGGTCGGGCGCGCGCCTCCAAGGCGGACATATAGTATCAGTCTGTCTCTGTGCGTCCCATAGACGACGGCCCTGCGTCGGAAGACCTTGAACAGGTAGTTAGACGGGGGGCCGCCATGGGCTGCGATCCAAGGGGCCCAGCATCCCTCACCGCGCACTCGACTAATCAGGCAGAAGCCTTACGGTTGAGTGGGGCATGTCCCTCCACGGGAGGAATATTCAAAATCGTCAAAGACAACATTTGGAGACGGTTCTAATATTTTTGAGTACTGTTTCAAACATTTTTTGATTATCTTCATGTTCCCTCCGAAACCCGTCTGTAGGAGGACATGCCCGAGGTGACCTTGCGCATGTGCTGGGGGCGATGTGCCAAATCCGCGGCCAGAATTTGCCACAGGACCGCCCGGAGGGGCCCATGCTCCGGGGCCCCAGGGCGCAGCGGCTGTGCCTGGACGCCTCGGGCCTCTCCCCGAGGGCCCGAGGATGTCCACGCCGCAGGTCCGCTGCCTCCCAGGACGTCGTTTCCCCAGGCTGCCGACGTCTGCGAGTTCCCTCCGGTGTCACCCCCGGCGGCCCGTCGCTGGTTACAGCCATCGTGTGTTGACCAGTGCGCCTCGTGTAGACGCCTTCTCTTGTTCCACCAGGATGTTTTGCACATGCGCATTGCTCCTCACGAGAAGTCCCAGCCTGGAAACTCCCCGCTGGATGCCTTTGTCTGCGTTTCGTGGCCACGGGCTGTGAATATGGGGTGATCGGTGGACGGTTGGCGCGGTGCGTGTGTCTTTATTTGCCGCTAGTCGGTTGCCATCCGTTGCCGCTTATTCCTGCGAATCCGCCATCGTCGTGACAACGGTATGCTCCATAACAACAAACTTACAACATGGTGTGGCACCCTATGGCGAGAGTTCGACCCACGTCTGGGCGCACGTGTCTCGAGCGCTTGGCCCTCAGATGGCTGGGGTGTGTGACGCCCCTCCGCGTGTATGTATCTTGCGCGTGGCCTCCACACGTGTCCCGCGTGGGAATCCAACCGCGCGCGTTTCCAGCCTCTCGTCGCCGACTGCTGCGTTCCATGCCGCTAGCGACCCTGGCGACATGTGTGGTCGATCCCGCCAGCGATCCTTCTCTTGTTCCTCGTTTTGCCGATCTGCGCGGGCCCTCGCACACTCCCCCCCCCCTGGAGCAGATCTTGGCTGTGTTGGGCGCCTCGTCCGAGCAGGCAGAGTCTCCCCCACAGCACGCACCGTTGCAAACCGTCGGCCGCGTGGCGCACGCGCGCGCGCGCCTGCGCGCGCGCGCGCCTCCCGAGGACGGTGCGGCCGTCCGACTTTGTCGAGGCGGTGCGCGTGTGCGCGGCGTGCCGCTGCGAGCCGCTGCTGCGCGACAAGGCCCCAGCCGCACCCCGGGGGCAGCGCGGGGGCCGGCCTCCTCCTCGGAGGGGGCGGGCCCAGGAGGGGCCTCCTCCTCCTCCTCCTCCTCCTCCTCCTCCTCCTCCTCCTCCTCCTCTCCCCTCCTCCTCCTCCTCCTCCTCCTCCTCCTCCTCCTCCTCCTCCTCCTCCTCCCCCTCCCCTCCTCCTCCTCCCCTCCTCCTCCCCTCCTCCTGCCCCTCCTGCTCCTCCTCCCCCTCCTCCCCCTCCTGCTCCTCCTCCCCCTCCTCCCCCTCCTCCCCCTCCTCCTCCTCCTCCTCCTCTTCCTCCTCCTCCTCCCCCTCCTCCCTCCTCCTCCTCCTCCTCCTCCTCCTCCTCCTCCTCCTCCTCCTCCTCCTCCTTCTCCTCCTGCTCCCCCTCCTCCTCCTCCCCCTCCTCCTCCCCCTCTCCTCCCCTCCTGCTCCTCCTCCTTCCTCCTCCTCCTCCCTCCTCCTCCTCCTCCTCCTCCTCCTCCCTCCTCCTCCTCCTCCTCCTCCTCCCTCCTCCTCCTCCTCCTCCTCCTCCTCCTCCTCCCTCCTCCTCCTCCTCCTCCTCCTCCTCCTCCTCCTCCTCCTCCTCCTCCTCCTCCTTTCGCTGACGCTCCCGCACCAAAATTCAATGGACGGCCTGGGGTCTCAGGGTTGGGTTTCTGGGGGAAGGCTTCTTGTGGACTGGCCTCCACTATTCTAAGCCGCTCGAGGCGCAAAGTTCTTATGCCCCAGCGCCTTACTTTGCTTTGGGGCATAGAAACTGATATGGCTGCTGATGGTCCCTCTCCCCCATCCCCGTGCCGCCACAGCGGAACTTGACGCAGCAGCGCTTTCGGTTCAGCCCCGGCTGTGGCGACGCCAGAGGCAGGACGACGACGACGACGACGACGTCGAGTTCGACGACGACGACGAGGAAGTCGAGGGCGAGGACGAAGACGACGGCGACGACGTCGTTCTGTTGTCAACGATTCGGCCTTTCCGGAAGGGTCGCCAGGCTTTGGCATCGTCAGAGACGGTCTTCTTCTTCCTCCTCTTCCCCCTCCCTCCCCTTCTACGCAAAGTCAGCCGGCAAGTGCGACTCATCGCGCCAGCGCCAATGAGACTTGCAAGCCGAGACCAGATCCAGATGCAATCTCTGGGCCGGACGAGCCAAATCAATAGGACGAACCAAACCAACCACAGCCAGTAGAGCAAGCGCGGCAGACCAACCCGGCGAACAAACCAGACCAACCAGACGAACCAGACCAGACAGACCAACCAGACCAACCAGATCAGCCCGACCAAGCAGACCAGCCAGACTAACCAACCAGACCAGACCAGCCTGACCAGCTGACCAGGCCCGAAAGAAAAGACCAGACCAGCCAGACGAACCAGTCCAGCCAGACCAGACCAGGCCAGCCAGACCAACCTGACCAGCCAGACCAATCAACCAGACCAGACCCGCCAGACGAATCGGACAAGCCAGACCAACCAATCAGACCAACCAGATCGACCAGCCAGACCAACCAGACAAGGCAGACCAACCACCATCGTCCTCGTCGTGGTCGTCGTGGTCGTGGTCGCAGCCCTGTCGGCGTATCCATTTTTATGACGACAGGTTCATTTTGGGAAGCAAGATTCAGCTGAAGTTGTCGTGGCCGTCGTCTTCCCGGTCGTCGTCGTCGTCGTCGTCGCGGCTGGTCTTGGTCGCGGTCGCAGACCTGTCGGAGTATAAGTTTTTATGGAGACTGGCTCAGACGGCCCCAAGACGGCCCAAGAGGCCCCCAAGACGGCCAAAGAGGGCTCCAAGACGGCACCAAGAGGGGCGCAAGACCAGCGAAACCAACCAGACCAGCCAGACCAACCAGACCAGCCAGACCAGCCAGACCAACCAACCAGATCAGACCAGCCTGACCAGCTGACCAGGCCAGGCAGACCAGACCAGATTACGTAGACCAGCCAGACGAACCAGTCAAGCCAGACCAGACCAGGCCAGCCGGACCAGTCAGACGAACGGGACCAGCCAGACCAATCAACCAGACCAACCAGTTCGACCAGCCAGACCCACCAGACCAGCCAGACCGACCGGACCAGACAAGCCAGACCAACCACCATCGCCCTCGTCGTGGTCGTCGTGGTCGTGGTCGCAGCCCTGTCTGCGTATCCGTTTTTATGACGACAGGTTCACTTCTTTGGAAGCAGGATTCAGCTGAAGTCGCCGTGGTCGTCGTCTTCCCGGTCGTCGTCGTCGTCGCGGCCGTCCTGGTCGGGGTCGCAGCCCTGTCGGAGTATATCTTTTTATGGAGACGGGCTCAGACGGCCCCAAGACGGCCCAAGAGGCCCCCAAAACGACCCAAGAGGCAACCGAGAGATCCGCCACCGCGCTTGCAGCGGTAGGTGTGTCTCAGGTCCAGTCGTCGTGGTCCCAGACGTTCGTGCTGCAACCTCCCCTAAACCACTCGCGCCCGAAGCCTAAGGATAAAGCTGCAAGACGAAGCTCAAACCAGACCCACCAGGCCAGCCAGACCAGATGCAAAAAAAACTGCAATGCACAAACAACTGCAATGCAAAAAAAACAGTTTTCGTGTCGTCGTGGTCCCAGACGTTCGTGCTGCAACCTACCCTGAACCACTCTCGCCCGAAACCTAAGCTAAAGCTGCAAGACGAAGCTCAAACCAGACCCACCAGGCCAGCCAGACCAGATGCAAAAAAAAACTGCAATGCACAAACAACTGCAATGCAAAAAAACAGTTTTCGTGTCGTCGTGGTCCAAGACGTTCGTGCTGCAACCTCCCCTAAACCACTCTCGCCCGAATCCCAAGCTAAGGCTGAAAGACGAGGCTCAAACCAGACCAACCAGACCAGCCAGACCAGATGCAAAAAAAATTGCAATGCAAAAAAACTGTCGCTGTTCGGTGGTGGTGGTAGTGGTTGCCTCCCCGGACCTCCCCTAAACCACTCTCGCCTGAATCCTAAGCTAAAGCCGCACCAGGCACAAACCAGATGCAAAAAAAACTGCTTTTCGGTGGTGGTGATAAAGGTTGTCGCTGCCTCCCGGGACCTCCCCTAAACCACTCTCGCCTGAATCCTAAGCTAAAGCCTCAGCACCAGGCTCAACCAGACCACCGAGACCAGCCAGACCAGATGCAAAAAAAACTGCAATGTAAAAAAAACTGCAATGCAAAAAAAACTGCAATGCAAACAATAACTGCTTTTCGGTGGTGGTAGTGGTTGTCGCGGCCTCCCTGGACCTCCCCTAAACCACACTCGCCTGAATCCTAAGCTAAAGCCTAAGCACCAGGCTCAACCAGACCACCGAGACCAGCCAGTCCAGATGCAAAAAAAACTGCAATGCAAACAAAAACTGCAGTGCAAAAAAACTGAAATGAAAAAAACTGCCTTTCGGTGGTAGTGGTTGTCGCTGCCTCCCCGGACCTCCTCTAAACCACTCTCGCCTGAATCCTAAGCTAAAGCCTCAGCACCAGGCTCAACCAGACCAGCCAGACCAGATGGAAACAAAAATAACTGCAATATAAAAAAACTGCAATGCAAAAAAACTGCAATGCAAAAAAAAACTGCTTTTCGGTGGTGGTAGTGGTTGTCGCTGCCTCCCCGGACTTCACCTAAACCACTCTCGCTTGAATCCTAAGCTAAAGCCTTAGCACCAAGCTCAAACCAGACCAGCCAGACCAGCCAGACCAGATGCAAAAAAAATTGCAATGCAAAAAAAACTGCAGTGCAGCAAAGACTACAATGCAACAAACAACAAAAAACTGCAATGCTTTTCGGAAGGGGTAGTGGTTGCCGCTGCCTCCCCGGACTTCCCCTGAACCACTCTCGCCTGAATCCTAAGCTAAAGCCTCAGCACCAGGCTCAACCAGACCACCGAGATCAGCCAGACCAGATGCAAAAAAATCTGCAATGTAAAAAAACTGCAATGCAAAAAAAACTGCAATGCAAACAATAACTGCTTTTCGGTGGTGGTAGTGGTTGTCGCGGCCTCCCTGGACCTCCCCTAAACCACTCTCGCCTGAATCCTAAGCTAAAGCCTCAGCACCAGGCTCAACCACACCACCGAGACCAGCCAGACCAGATGCAACAAAAAACTGCAATGCAAAAAAAACTGCAGTGCAAAAAAAACTGCATTGAAAAAAAACTGCTTTTCGGTGGTAGTGGCTGTCGCTGCCCTCCCGGGACCTCCCCTGAACCACTCTCGCCTGAATTTTAAGCTAAAGCCTCAGCACCAGGCTCAACCAGACCACCCAGACCAGCCAGACCAGATGGAAACAAAAATAACTGCAATGTAAAAAAAACTGCAATGCAAAAAAAACTGCAATGACAAAAAAAACTGCTTTTCGGTGGTGGTAGTGGTTGTCGCTGCCTCCCCGGACTTCCCCTAAACCACTCTCGCTTGAATCCTAAGCTAAAGCCTTAGCACCAAGCTCAAACCAGACCAGCCAGACCAGCCAGGCCAGATGCAAAAAAAATGCAATGCAAAAACAACTGCAGTGCAACAAAAACTGCAATGCAAAAAAATGCAATGCAACACATTCTGCTTTTCGGTAGGGGTAGTGGTTGTTGCTGCCTCCCCGGACCTCCCCTAAACCACTCTCGCCTGAATCCTAAGCTAAAGCCTCAGCACCAGGCTCAAACCAGACCAACCAGACCAGCCAGACCAGCCAGAGCACTCAGACCAGATGCAACTCCGACCAGCTTGTTCTTTGGAAGCTTGGCGTCCCGCCGTGCGCTAAACGGCTGAGAACTTGATCATCGCTCGGACGTGTGCATATTTTTTTGTTTTGTGGGGGCGAAGGTCCTCGATGCGCATGCTGAGATCATCGGGCAAAAACACGCACGAGACCGAAAAAGGCACGATGAATGGACGCCCGAGCGATGGCAAGGTTGAGGATTTGGAGTCGGCAAGGTCGAGGATTTGGAGATTTTTTGGGGTTCTGAGGTGGCAAAGCTTTGGTCCTTGTCAGCAAGAGGGGGGGGTCGAGGTTCTGGTCTCGAGCGTGAGTTCTGTTGCCTTGTCCCGTCGCCTGGGGCAGCTTTCTGGACCCAGCGCTTTCACAAAGCTCTTCTGGGGCGAAAACATGGAATACACCAGATGGAACCTGGGAGGGGTCTGGGTACCAGTAATGAGTTTGAGCGGAATTGCGCTCTGGACAGCGTCGTCGGCGTCGTCGTCGTCGTAGGCGTAGACCTTAGTGGGCCCTGGGAACGACAGGGCCGTTTTTTTACTGGATCCGTTTTGCCGTTTTCTTGCCGGTTCCGATGCCGTTTTTTTACCGGTTCCGTCGCCGTTGTTTGACTTGTTCCGGCTCCGGTTCCAATCCTGGAGCCGTGTTTTTTGCCGTTTCCGGTCGCCGTTTTTTTTTGCCGTTTCCATTTTCAATGGGCATTTTTCTGGAAACGGTGAAAAAACAGGCCTGCCGTTTCCGGGGCCCACAGAGGCGTAGACGTAGCCGTAGGTTTAGTAGTATAATCCCCCTGGACCCCCTCTCGCGAGCACCAGTTTTTTCATCACGAGCAGTGGTGTGTGTGTGTGTGTGTGTGTGTGTCGGACGGCCCCGGGTATCCTGGCGAGGGCCCCCAGAGGCGGGAAGCAGTCCGAAGCCGTCCGTGGTGCTTTCTTCGCAGCGCAGAGGGGGGTGCTCAGGTGGCCAAGTACGGGAGCTCCTGTTCGGCCCACAGAGATTCTCAAATGATTGTTTGGTGGGATTTCGTCGGAGTCAGTGGGTTCTTCCGTGGGCGCTTGGCTGGTTCTGGTGGGATTCACAGGGGTCGCAGGTGAGTGTGAGTGGGATCCAGTGGCTGTTGTGTGGGCCACTGGATCTGACTACCTAGGCGCTCGTGCGACGACCCGAGGCTCCCATGCCTGGCCACCTCAAGGGTTCGGAAGCCGGGCGAGGGCTGCTAAATCCGTGGCTGCTAAAATCGACCTCCGGGAAGTTGTCTTCTTCCTCCCGGGCAGAAGCCCGTCGACTGTTTCGCGTGCCGCGCCTCATTCCGGGGAGTTGCTTTTTCCTTCCGGGAGGGCCGTTTCAGCAGCCACGGTGTTAGCAGCCCTCGCCCAGCTTCCGGAGTGTGCCCGAGGGCGAGGGCCTCCCCCCGCTCCCCTCGGCAGGTCTCCTTCGACGCCCACCTCGCGGGCGCGGGGGCCGGCGTGTGCCTCGCCGCGGTCCCGTGCGCCGGGCCGGCCAGCCTCGAAGGACCAGGGGTGGGGGAACTGACGTTCGATGCACGATGCATCGTCGATGCGGCGCGATCCTCCGACCTCCGACCCCATCTGCAGTCGGGGCGCTGAAGAAGGAACCATTTTCGTTTGGGAGGGGCTCGGTGTTCCTTGCTTGTCTCGCAGCTCGCCTCAGGCCATCCTGAGGTTTTCCATCGGAAGTCGAAGTGTAACTTGTGGGAAGATGGGGTCTCGTTTCATTAGGTCAACGGCCCGACGGTACTCGGACCCCATCAGTCCAGCAGTGGCGAAGCGTCCCGGCGTGCCTATAGCCCTACCAAACAATGTTCTAAGAACCTTCTGTGGTTCCCACGAAATGTTCTTAGAACATTTCTGGTTGGGAAATGTCTTACTTTATCACATCGGGTGTATGTTCTAAGAACATCGTTTCGTCCTTAGAACATTTGTGGGTTCTAAGAAAATTTCTGGTAGGACTATAGGAATGCCCGGACGGTCGGTCCCTGTGAAGTCGGGCATGTCCTTCCACAGGAGGAATATTCAGAGATAGTCAAGAAACAGTCTGGGGGCGATTATCCTTCTACGATTTGAAACTGGTTGGGAATGTGGTTTGACCGTGTTTCATTATGTTTCCAAGATCCGCCCGTAGGAGGACATGCCCGACCTAAAACCAAAAGGTACCGATGCTGCTACTCCCCAGACATCTCATGGGGTGCGTTCTGACCAGAAATCTCGAGGTGACGACAGCGGTGGGGACGAGGGCCTCCCAGGAGGCCCCCAAAAAGGCGAACACGGACGAAGGGCAGCGGTGGTATCAGGACCATTTTGTTCCTCCTCCGAAGGGGCTCCGTGGTCGTCGTCCGTCCGAGGTTCCCAGGCCCCGTCGGGTCACCTCCTCCTTCTCCTCCTCCTCCTCCTTTCCCTTCACCTCTTCCTCCTCCTCCTCCTCTTCCCTCCTCCTCCTCCTCTTCCCTCCTCCTCCTCTTCCCTCCACAATTACACAATATGAAAATACTCTCCCACTTCCCCTGATGGCGTCCCGAAGATGGCCGACCCCCCCCGCGTATTGTTTTTTATACAGGATTCCCAGGGAACGGGTTTTCGCCTGCGTTTTTTCCAAAATGCTGCTCTCGCTGAGGCGCCGGCCTCATTTCTGCTCCCGAATCGTTCCGAATCGTGCTCCCTCTGCAGCGTGGGCCTCATTTTCGGATCGGTGTTTGGCCTCCGTCGTTCAGGATGGCGTTCTCGCCCCAGCGCGGGCCTCTTTCTCGCGCGCCCATCCGCCCGCCACCACCGCGCCGCACCACCACCACCACCACCACCACCACCACCACCACCACCACCCACCACCACACCACCACCACCACCACCACACCACCACCACCACCACCACCACCACCACCACCACCACCACCACCCACCACCACCACCACGCACACACGCACGCACGCACGCGCACCACCACCACCCACTACGCACGCGCGCGCGGAGCCACAGGTCCGCTACGACACGCGTCCGCGGATAGAGAAAATCAGCGCCATGGTAAGGGATGGGAGGGAGGGGTAGGACGTCAGATATGACGCGAGCGCACCTAGCTTGTCCTTCTCCCCCTCCCCCTTCTCCTCCTACTCCTCCTCCCCCTCCCCCTCCTCCTCCTCCTCCTACTCCTCCTCCCCCTCCTCCTTCTCATCCTCCTCCTCCACCTCCAACAAGAGATGCTGCGGCGAGGGGCTGCTGGCTGTCGTGGGCATCACCCGGGGCCCCCGCCCTGGCGCCTTGCGTGAGCGTCAGAACCCCCTCGGGGGGGGGGCCTTGCGCCGGGCCGCGGGGCCCTCAGGGAGTGTCTCGGGAGGCGGACGGTCGGCCCCGAGGGGCGGGGGCCAGGACCTCCTCCTCTTCCTCCTCCTCCTCCTCCTCCTCCTCCTTCTCCTCCTCCTCCTCCTCCTCCTCCTCCTCCTCCTCCTCCTCCTCCTCCTCCTCCCCCTCCTCCCCCTCCTTCCCCTCCCCCTCCTCCACCACCTCCTCCTCCTCCTCCGCCTCCTCCTCCTCCTCCTCCTCCTTCTCCTCCTCCTCTAGGGGTCTGCGCCGTGGAAAGATCGGCGCCCGGTGGCTGGGTGACCGCCGGCCTTTTATCTTGTTCGACGCAAAAGGGGATCCAGCGACAAGGGGGAAATCCAGAGACCCAACGTATCGAAACAATCAAGACGGAGTTTTTGTTTAGTTTTCGGCCCTATAGGGGCCCCCGCCGGGCCCCAGGACAGTCAAAAAACGCGTCAGGATGAAAAGCATGTCTCTGGGAATGGGTCGAGATATTTTCTGCTGACTCACTAGCGACCGCGTATTGAGAATTAGCCTGGCGAAGGACCCAACCATATGCAGATGTGAGTAATGCTGGTGTGAGTACCGTCTTCGGTGGATCTCCCTATGGGGCCACGAACCGTTTGAGGGGTGTGCCGAAATGGGTGTGGGGGCGGCATGCGAACGTTGCCACTGGGGCCTTCGGTGGAGCTCCTTATGGGGCCACGAAACGTGTGAGGGGTGCACCGAAGTTGGTGTGGGGGCGGCATGCGAACGCAGCCACTGGGGCCTTCGGTGGAGCTCCCTGTGGGGCCACGAAACGTGTGAGGGGTGTGCCGAAATGGGTGTGGGGGCGGCATGCGAACGCAGCCACTGGGGCCTTCGGTGGAGCTCCTTATGGGGCCACGAAACGTGTGAGGGGTGCACCGAAGTTGGTGTGGGGGCGGCATGCGAACGCAGCCACTGGGGCCTTCGGTGGAGCTCCCTATGGGGCCACGAAACGTGTGAGGGGTGTGCCGAAATGGGTGGTGGGGAGGCATGCGAACGCAACGCAGCCACTGGGGCCTTCGGTGGAGCTCCCTATGGGGCCACGAAACGTGTGAGGGGTGTGCCAAATGGGTGGTGGGGAGGCATGCGAACCCTGCCACTGGAGCCTTCGGTGGAGCTCCCTATGGCCACGAAACGTGTGAGGGGTGTGCCGAATGGGTGGTGGGGATGGATGCGAATGATGAGATGATGCCGAATGATGATGATGACGATGATGATGATGATGATGATGATGATGATGATGATGATGATGATGATGACGATGATGATGATGATGATGATCATGATGATGATGATGATGATGATGATGATGATGGGAGGAGGGAGGGGGGGGGAGGAAGAGGAGGTGAGGAACGCGGGGCGCCGTCTCTTCAAAACGAGGACCCAACACCACAGGATGGTTGGGAAAAATCAGGACCTCGGGACAGACCCATTCTCAGAAGATGAAAAGTCTGGTTGACCCAAAAGGGGATCCAGCACAAGGGGGTGGTGCAATGGATTGGGTGCGATAGACTTGCGGGGTTGCCACCGAGTTGGGGCGTGCAAAACATTTCGGTGCGCAGATGTATGGCCAACTCTCTTGACGCGTCGGCGTATCACAGGTGGGGCCACGAGGTGGGTGCCCCCAGGAGGTATCTTGTATTTGTCGTCCAAAAATCCCCCTGTAGGAGGACATGCCCGACTTAGATGACTGTCGGCGCGCCGCCTGGAGGGTGGCCGTCCCAGAGAGCGCGACGGGCTCGGTGCCCTGCTGCAGCGCTGCCCGAGCCCCCCCGTCGGACGCGGCACGCGTGCGCGGGCCAGCCGGCTTCTTTGCGACGTCCCAGACAAGGAGGTCCTGGACAGAATTCAAGCAGTGGCGAAGCGTCCCGGCTCGCCTATAGCCCCACCAAGCAATGTTCTTAGAACATTTCTGGTTGGGATTGTCTTGTTTCAACACATCGGGTTTATGTTCTAAGAGCATTATCTTTGTTCTTAGAACATTTTTGGCCTCTGAGAACTAACATTCCGTGGTATGACTATAGGAATGTCGGGACCGTAGGTCCCTGCTCAAAGAATGCAGGGGGGGGGGGCGCGCATCAAGAACCCATGTGCTTTTCGTCAGGGCAGCCGGTTCCAGGGGGGGAGGAGGAGGAGGAGGAGAGGAGGAGGAGGAGGAGGAGGAGGAGGGCATCTGCTTTTCGTCATGGGTTTTTCTTCGCTCCGCTCGCTGCGCGGTGACTTCCCGCGGCCGCTGAAGGAGCTGCTGCGTTCAGGGTGCTCTGGGCTTCCTCTCTTCCTCCTTCTCCTCCTCCTCCTCCTCCTCCTCCTCCTCATCATCCAACTCCTCCTCCTCCTCCTCCTCCTTCTTCTCCCGCTCTGCCTCGCGAGGAGCCTCTGGCCTCGGCACCCCCTTTGCCCGCCTCTCGCGCGCGGCGCCGCCCGACGCAGGCGCACCTCGCGCGCGGGTTTTCAGGGTTGGGTGTCTTGCAAGGGTTTCTTGCGGCCGCGCCCGCGCTGTACTCAAGGGAAGAACTGCACCAGAGAGAACCCAACTCAGTGGATGGTTTGATCGATGGCGAGCTCGATCGTGGGATTCCGAAGTCGGCCCAGAACCAGAGACCGGGAACCTGGGAACCCGGGACCGGGAACCCGGGCCGGCCCGGAACGAATAACCAGGTTCCCAGGAAACCGGAACCGGGAACCATGGAACCCAGTCGGCTATCAAAATCGGCAGGAAATTTTCGCTTATTCTTTCAGTATCCTCTACGACCCCTTCAGTGCAAGCATTGATTGGGGAACAAAGCACCCGGACGCGGTAATTGGTTTTTATACTGAACGGTCTTGGGAATTTTTTGCGAGGGTTTCTATCGGCCGCGTCCGCAGCGTGACTTGGCATCGCTCGGACGTGTGCATGTTTTCCATGGCGAGGACCATCGAGGTGCATCCTACAGGATCACCGAGCAAAAAAAACACGCACGATACCGAAAAACAAGGACCGACCAGAACGCTGTTTAGCCTGGTGTCTGGCCCTCGTTCGTATTGGCTCAGTCTTCGTTGTTGCCCCGCCTCTTTTATTTCCACTGTTGACCACCACGCCCCGTTCCGTCGCTCGTTTCGTGTTTGCACCGGCTTCGTTTTCAAACGTTTGTTTTATTGCGGGCCTCGTTTCGCTATCGGGGGTGGAAAAGAGGGGGGTGATGACAAGGGGGGGGTGGATATGATGGCGGGGGCCATGATATTTCCTCAGATTTCATGGCGCCTCTTCTTATTTTATTACGTCCCTTGCCCCCCCACTGGGCCGCGCACATGCCGCCGGTCATGATTTGCACCCCCGCCTCTTGGACACCCCCCTCCTGGCCGCTCCCGATTCTCGTATTCAGCGCCCTTTCGTTGCAGACATCGGTGTGGCCGGTCCTCGTGGACGTCCCAGCGGCGGCCAGGCGAGGCCGCCGCAGCTCCGGGGCGCCCGCGGTCGCGGGGCCCTGGGGGGGGGGGCCCTGCGCGGTGCCGCCCACGGCACCGCGACGGGCGACCGCCGGCACGGGCGACCTCTCCCCGACCCTTTCCGATCTTCCTCGATACGTCGTCGGCATCGTCGTCGTCGTCGTCGTCGTCGTCGTCGTCGTCGTCGATCTGGAGGGGCCAGGTCCATGCGTGGGCGCTTCTGCCCACCCCAGGGTAGCGCTCGCTGCCCGGGCCAGGCCGCCCCCCTCCCTCGGAGGCCGCGTATTCTGGGGGCGATAGATTGTCAGCCACGCGCAGAAGGGGGTGTGGGGAGGGGGGAGGGCTTCTTATAGAAGCACCCCTGCTATTCTTAGAGGGCGCTGACGTTTTATCTGTAGATGTGAGGCCGGCGCCTTCGAAGAAGCAGCCCTGCTTCTAAGAAGCCCTCCCCCTCTCAGCACCCAAATAATCTTCTAAGAACCAGCCTCCTTCTAAGAAGCCCTCCCCCCTTCCGTCTAAGAAGCCCTCCCCCCTCCTTCTAAGAGGCCCTCCCCCCTCCCAGCACCCCCTTTGCGCGCGCCACCAAAAATGAGGTGGGGCAGCGAGGGCTGCAGAAAAGAGGCAGTTTAGGACGCCCGAGGGGCCCCTCTGGGGCCCTACAAGGAGCCTTCAGGGCCCCTCAAAAGGGCACCTCTCTCCCCCCCCCCCCCACTATCGCCCCCCATTCATTCGCGCCGAACCCCTGGGTAGCGCTAACGATCGTACTGCAGGCGGTGGCCTGGACAACACCCCCACTACATGCCGTGGTGCACACAGGCGATCGATGCGCCAGAGGCGCAAACGCACCCTGACGGGTGCACGCCGCGGCCGCCGTTACCGTTACCTTCCCGCCCGGACCCTCGCCCCTTGCCCACGAACGACAAAAAGGTCTCTACCGAGTGAGTCCATACGGAGTACTCGGTCTCTGTCTGGGCTTCCTCCGTCCGGTGCCAGGCTCTCGTGGTACGGTGCTAAGAATCCATACGGAGCACGGAGCGAGTACATGCGGAGTGCTCGGTCTTCGTCTGGACTTCCTCCGTCTGGACTGAGCCGCTCCTGAGTCGATTCTGGGCACTGCTCCAGGCATAACACAATGTTGCGATCTCGGCGTTTTTATTTCCCCGAGCCAGGCGTTTTCGCACTTTTGGGGGCCACGGAGCCCTCACAGCTCGAGCTTCGACGAGTATCAACCTCACGCCTCCGCTGGGAGTCCATCAGCGTGATATTCCTTTCGCTTTCGTCTGAAGACTTGATTTTTCTTCGGCAGTGACCCGCTGATGGGCCCCCACGGCGACTTGCGATTGATATTGTTCTTGAGTCGAACCCCAAAAGACGATCTGTGAGGCTTGTGATTGATACGCCTTTCCCCTCCCGATTCTCGGAGGGTGTGGAGAAAGAGTCAGAGATCGAGGAGGATCGGGGTTCGAGGAACGAGGAGGATCGTTGATCGGACCAGGAGGAAAGTCTGGGATCCAGGGGCATCGAGGGACATCGCGGAGCCCCCAGATGCCCTGAGATGCGTCGTGGCGACAGACGCTGCAACACCACGAAACATCAGGACCAGAGCCTCGAGCCTGTCTTTCCGCGACATGTTTCGTGCCGAGCCGATCTGTGCTGGTCCTGGGGGGCCCGGAACGGACGGGGACGCCTTGGGACGCCAGGATCCATTGCGAGGATCGAGGATTGATTTTTCTGTTTTGATGCCTCGAGTAGCAGGGCTCGACTTAAACGCTGTTTTGCTGGACTTCGACTGTGCTTTGTGTTTCGTTGTGGCAGGGAGGTACAGGAAAACAGGTAGCGCAAAACGAACAGCAACAAAAACAAACACAACACGAACAATAATAGGAGAGTTGATACAGTCCACCGAGGTACAAGATCGAGGTCGGTTTGGGGAGACTGCCCTTATGATCTTCGTGCGTTTGTTGGACGTTCTTGTGCACCCTGGGGACGGTACCCTCGGATGCTCTGTGCGTTCAAGCCAGCGGATGGTCTCGTGTTCTTGAGCGATGTTCTTCAGGCCCAGGTCCGATTGTATTATTGGGGCGGGCATAAACCCAATCTATTTGATCCGCCTTGCTACTTTCTGCTTCCACCTGTGCCTACGTTGAGGGGTCCGCCTCCCTCCTCCCTCCTCCCTCCTCCTCTTTCCTTCTCCTCACTCCTCCCTCCTCCCTTCTCGCACCTCCCTCCTCCTCCTCCCTCCACCCTCTTCCCTCCTCACTCCTCCCTCCCCCTCCCGCTCCCCCTCCTCATCCTCCTCCTCCTCCTCCTTCTCCTCCACCTGCAACGTTGGCCCCCGCTCCCCGCCGGGCTGGCCGCTCAAAAACGACTCCCTCCAGGTAACAAACGGGTCCCAGTGAATGGGGCGAGGCGCCCATGGACCAGGGGCAACGATATGGGGGGTGTCCTTGAGGGATGTTTTTTCGGCCTGCAGTGGAGGCGCGCATCAAGAAACCAATTGCTTTTCGCCAAGGTACTCTGGATTTCTTCGATCCTTGCGCTGCGCGGTGACTTCCCGCGGCCGTAAAGAAATTGCTGCGTTCAGGGTGCTCCGGTGTTCCCCTGAGGTGTACCTCGCGCGCACGTTTTCAGTGTTGGGTTGATTGCGACGGTTTCTTGCGACCGCGCCCGCACTGTAGGTCCGCCTGCACCGCCTCAGGGGTCCCGACCCATTCCCCGGGACCGGTTTTTCGTCCCGAGTCGTTGGTTGACGGTCCCGAGGCCCGGTGAGGGCCCCCAGAGGCCGAAAATAGCGACAAACCTCCCGACGTGTTTTTTTCATTGCGCGAGGGGGTCTGGGCTTACCCCCACCGGAAGAGGGCTCGCGATCTGCGGCTCCGACGGCGTGTTCGGGCACCTGCTGCAGCTGGCGGTGCCCCCGACGGCGCCTCCGGCCGTGCGGCGGGAGCTGGCGCGGAGGCGCCGTTGGCAGCGCCGCCGTCCGCGCCGCGCAGAGAGGGGTCTTGGCATCGCTCGGACGTGTGCATCTACACTTATTCCTCTCCTCCTCCTCCTCCCTCCTCCTCCTCCTCCTCTTCCTCCTCCTCCTCCTCCTCCTCCTCCTCCTCCTCCTCAACACCATCACCATCACCATCACCTCATCAGCATCAGCATCAGCATCAGCATCAGCATCAGCATCAGCATTATCATCATCATCATCATCATCATCATCATCATCATCATCATCAGCATCATCATCATCATCATCATCATCATCATCATCATCATCATCATCATCATCATCATCATCATCATCATCATCATCATCATCATCATCATCATCATCATCATCTGCAGCATCATCATCAACAGCTGCATCACGATTATCATCGTCATCATCATCAGCATCGTCGTCATCATGATCACCCGTCATCATCATCATCATCATCATCAGCATGATTTGCATCAGCATCATCATCAGCAGCATCAGCATCGTCAGCATCAGCATCATCAATCTCATCAGCATCATCATCATCATCATCATCATCATCATCATCATCATCTTCATCATCATCATCATCTTCATCATCTTCATCATCATCATCATCATCATCATCATCGTCTCCTCCTCATCATCATCAGCCATTGCCAGGTCTTGTTCTTGAGAAGTGACCTACGTGCCGCGCTCTTGGAAGGGGCGCAGCGGCACGAATCCAGCTTACGTACGTCCTCAGCGCTCATGTCCCACGGAGCGGCGGCAGCGGGCAAGACGTGGGTCTGCCGCGACCGCATGTCTGAGTACGGGAACTTCATACAGTCGGCCCTGCCAGCTCAAGGGTACCCTTGTGCCCTGTGCCTCGCCACACGTGCCTTCTTGCACTCCTATGGCGATGTGGCCCCCGGAAGGGTCTTGTGTCCTCTCGCGTGTCCTGTCCGATCAAGTCCGACTGTATGGCGCAGCAAGTGCCGGCAGAGTGGAGCCTCCGCACCTGCCGAGGTGTTCAAAGGGACCTTCGGCACCATGGGAACCTCACCTGCCTGGGACGATGTGGCCCCCGATCACCCTCTTTCTTTTCTTCTATCCATGACTTCTCCATTAGCCCTGAGTCGGGCCTGTCCCTCTACATGAGGAATATTCAAAAATAGTTCGAAATTAGTATGGGGACGTTTTTTACAATATTTCTTTGCCATTTGGGAATATTATTGGAGTATGTTTATTTTCGTCGAAAATTCCCCTGTAGGGGGACAGGCCCGACCTAATATTAGCCCTTCTTCAATCGTGATGAAAATTGCAGATGCCCTCCCCATGTGCGCTCCATAGGTAACTGCATCTTTTACTCTGGTGATGCAAGGTTCCTACTACCGTTCAGTATGTACTTGAAAGATCCGAGCAGATTGTTCCACATGATGCAGGTCAGGCGTTGCCCAAACGGTGGTCCTAATATTGTTCGGTTTCGCGTTTTTGATCATGGCCATTGCGGTGCCTCTGTCTAGAGTTAGGGAGAAGGCCATCAAGCGAAGATAATTGGTCGTGGAGCCGCGCGGATGTTGTTGAACATACTGAGCCCATGCAAATATCCAAACCAGCCTGTTGCATCACGCTTATCAGTTCCATGTTGGGTCGTATGCATCGTATAATTTCCTTGGGGGGCCCAACACTTTTCAATTATTCCTGGTAATTCCCAATGTTGTAACTTCGAGCGTGCCTCAGTATCCATGGATGCCTCTGATTTTCTTCTGGACGCTGATCGGCAGGGATCTGTCTCGAGCGCTTTGATCCTCTCTTTGATCTCGTCGAGGGTTTAACATCCTATCGAAGATGTTGTTGGTGTTGGTGTTGTATTTTGTGGGTTTGATGGCCTCGATGTCTTTCTTGATAAGGGGTTCAGGTGTTCTTTGAGGATTGCGTCGAAAGTAGCCACGGTGAACGGCTCATTCGCAACATCGTCGAAGCGTTGTTGACATTGATCTTGCATTGCTTGCGTATTTCCCATTGGCTTAGTATGAGGTCTCTTCGGGTTCTTCTAACCGAGATCTGGATATGAGGGCTCTTTCTGCTCCCGAGCTCTGGGGCTCGGGAGCAGAAATAATATGTTTCCCAGGCATCGTTGCGATACGTATGAAGGGAATCGAAGTATGGGACGTAACGCACATGTAAAAAGAGGGTCTATATGATATGCGGAGATCCCCTGAACCAAAGGATATGCGGATAGAACATGGATCCGCAGAGGTTTCATACCAGGCAGCAGGGGCTCAGCGGCGCTTGCTTCGGGGGCCGCCCCGGGCAGGACTCGGCCCGAGCGGGCAGCAGGGGTGCCCTATGAGTCCTGGAGCCTTTGAGGAGCAGTTGCTTAGGCTGCGTCTTCTTGGCCTTCCCACGGCTTCAAGCGCCACATGACGGCAGCGGCAGCAGCGGTTGCTTCTCTGGGCCATGATATTCGACGTTGCGAGAGAATACATCTTCGCGAAACATTGCCCTAGGCCCCATCCACATGCGGAATACCTCGGACCGCCGCATCGATCCGTGATGGTACCGGGGGATAAGAAATTGTAACGCCGGGATCTCAGAGTCAGGCAGGCCTCGAATCGAGATTCCGGAATGCTCCGAAACGACCGCGGCGCCCGATACATCCTCCAAACCCGCCGATTCTCAGATATTTCCGATCTATATGAGGTTGTCGATATACCGTCTTGGCCAAAATGCTCGTTATGCCCCCTACTCTCCCACCCCCCCTTTCCCCCCCATACAAAGTAACGCTCCCCACCTCAGTGCGTCCCTGGCACTGCCGCAGTGCGTCCGGCACTACAGTCTTGGGGTGGGGGCTACGTTATGCCCCCTCCCGTCCTCCCCCCATGACGCCCGTCGTGGCCGCGAATAAGAAATGGGCTCTGTCGGCCCGATTCTGTCTCGATTCTGACATCGCCTCACAGAGCCGTCGTCCTCGTCGGCGTCGGCGCCGTCAGTCGGCGACGGCAAGCCGCGCCGCGCCCCGCCGCTGCGGAGCACCTGCGCGCGCGAGGTGCGCGAGCGCCTCTCGCGCCCGCGGCCTGCGCGGCTTCCGCGCGGCGGCTGACGCCGGGAGCGCCGAGGGGGCCGTCTTCGAGCAGCTGGGGTGGCGCACGGCGCGGCAGGCCGTGTGCGGGGAGGGGGCCTGTTGGCGTCCGAGCGCGTTGTCCACGACTCGCACACTGCCTACTCGCAAACGGCCGAACAAAAAAGCAGGTCTTCAGGGGAACAAGAAGTGACAAAAGCAGAAGAACTCGGAGGTCCGCGCGGATTTCTCGGATCGGCGCTGGACCCCCCTCCCTGGCGCGCGGAGCGCGCCAGGGGCGGCGCTGGAGGCGCCGCCAGGGGAGTCCAGCGCCGATCCGAGAAATCCGCGCGGACCTCGGAGTTGTTATGTTTATGTCACTTTGTGTTCCCCTAGTCTTCCTCCTTATGCCGTACATCGTAAATCCCCCGCCTCGAATCCAGGCAATTTGCGAGCAGTTGATTTGCGAGTGGTGGAACGCGCCTGTCCACTGTTGGCGTCAGAAGGGGGGGGGAATACCGATGCCGATGCCACGGGTCGTCCTGGGGAGCCTGCACCGCCCTGCGTCAGAGTGCTCCCCCACGTGAGCGTTTTTCGTTGTTGTGTTCCTTCCCAGGGTAACGCTCGTCACCCAGGCCCCCAGTGGGCTCTGGAAGCGGCAGGGCCATTTTTTCACCGAAATGTCTCTTGATAATGTAAGCGGCAACAAAAACGGCGACCGAAAACGACAAAACGGCTCTTGGATTGGAACCGCAGCTGGAACCGGAAAAACAACTGCGACAGAACGGGCAACAAAAACGGCGTCGGAATTGGCCCAAAACGGCAAAGCGAAATCGTAAAAAAACGGCCGTGTCGCTTCAAGGGCACACCAAGCCCAGGCCCACCCCCAACCCCCACCCCACCACCCGGGTTAGCGCTAATGATCGTATTAGGGGGGGGGGGCCGAACCCCCCTCGTACATGCTGTGGTGCGCACGGGCGATTGATGCGCCGGTGGCGCGGACGCATCTTAGCGAGTGCACGCCGCGGCCGCCGTTACCCTCTCGCCCTCCCCCCCCTCCCCCCCCGCAACGAAAGCCGAAACGGTCACCAGGAGAGGTACGTTGTTGTCGGCTGATGCCGGTCCAGGGTCGAGGTCTTCGGGCGTGCTCGCGGGTTCCTTGACGTTCGACCCTATGATCGGGGCGTTGCAGTTTGCTCACACCCAGGTTTTCGCCCTGGTCCGGGCCCCAGGACCACAACGGATCGATGCGGATCGATTCGATCCTTGTCAAAACATTGGTCAGAAATCTACCCCCGTGCAGGGCTCGTTCCGAGTCCTCCGATTCGATGCGGTTCGATTCGGCTTCGATGCTTTCCGCTTCCGATCCGATCCGGCTTCGGACTCCGACTTGGACTCCGATGTCTCCACGGAGGCCTGCCAGCGTGCCGATGTTGCCGACCTGAGATTTGCTGGCTCGGTGGCCGACGTCCGCCGATGCGATTCACTCCGTTCGCCGATGCGACCTCTCGGTGGCGGTCGAGGGCCCAGGGCCGTGTTGGAGCAGTGGGCGTGCCGCACGGCGCCGTGGCGGCCTACACCGACCCCTGGCAGACCAGCCCTTTTCTGTGACCCACCGCCCACCAGTCAGCGAGCGAAGAACGGTATAAAATAAACTTTTTCGCTGTCGGGGGCGCCTGTCCATGGGCGGCTGGAAAGTGTATACCCCTACGGTGCCACCGTAAGGGTATAAACTTTCCAGCCGCCCAGGGTCAGGCGCCCCCGACAGCGAAAAAGTTTATGTTATGCCGTTCTTCGCCCGTTAAACCAGACCACTCCAGCCCAACTCGAAGGCCCCAATATGCCCTCCATTCTCAGCGGGGGTGGCCGCGGGGAGCATGGAACAGAGCACGTCTGGAACCCGTACCCCTCCGCCCCACCCGAGATTTGGGTCTTCGGATTGGATTGGGGGGTGGTCTTGTAGGTAGCCACTCACCGACCCCTAGAAAGCCGTCCCCTTCCGTGACGCCCCCCTCGCCTCGCCCCGCGAGACAATTGTGTGCGCGCGGAGGGAAGCTTGCGAGGCGAGGGTCAGGAGGGGGAAAAACACGCAGACACAATTAATCGCCGACTCCCAGGAAAATATGGGAAAATATGGGAAGTGGGGGGGAAGACAAACACCCCGAAAACATGAGTAAATATGGGGACTCTGTTCATTTGTGTGTATTTATTTGTGTGTCCCAGGGTCCCTTCAGAGGGGGACGTCACGGAAGGGATGTGGCTCGCTATGGGGGAGGGGTCGGCTCCGCCGCGCCCGAGGACGTCAGGAGGTGGGCTCTTTTGGGAGCTGCCACCTGCCGTGCAGCCAGTGTGCCAGGAGGGAAAGAGACACACAGACACAATGGATCGTCGACTCCCAGGAAAAGATGGGAAAACATGGGAAGTGGTGTGGGGAAGACAGACACCCAGAAAATATGGGGATTCCTCTTATTTGTGTGTATTTATTTGTGTGTTTGTGGGCCCCTTCAGCCCGGCCCGCGTTGTTTATTTCTGTGTTTATGTGTATTTATTTGTGTTTTTGTGTGGCACGCGACGGCGCGGCCCGCAGCCCCCTGGAGGTCTACGAGGCCAACTTCTCCGGCGGCGCGGGCGGGGCGGACGCCGGCGCGCCCGCCGGCGCCTGCAGCGCGCCGGCGAGCTCGTCGCAGTCGCGGCCAGCGGCGGACGAGGCCGCGCCTGTCGGGGCCAACGTCGGGGACCTGGCATCGCTCGGACATGTGTACTTTTTCCTCGGCGAGGACCCTCGAGGACCATCCTGGACCATCGAGCAAAAGAAAAAAAACACGCGCGAAACCGACACATGCACGGGAAATGGACGTCCGAGCGACGGCAAGGGGAGGGGCGGGAGACCAGTCCCGGAAGTGGCCGTCGTCGTGCGCTGAGTATATGCTGCGGCGACTATAGGGTTCAATGGCGCCCAAGGGTTCGCGCAGCGCGCACAAGAGTGCGGGCCAGCGACCCCGAGCGCGCAAGCAGCGCCCCACAGCGCACCCACCACCGGCGCCCTGGAGGACACGGGTCCTGAGGGAGACGGGTCCTACCCACAGCGCACAACCAGCGCCCTGGAGGACACGGGTCCTGAGGGAGACGGGTCCTACGGTCTTTCGCCGGGCTCGGCTTCCTTGGGCCCTCCACGGACCCCGGGACCGTGCGAGGATTCTTCGCGACAACATATTGGTGCTGGGGGAGGCCCGGGGTCCAGGGCCCGTTCCCCTCAGGACCCGCCGCTTCGCGCGCGCCAGATGTTCCTTTGCTGGGGAGGGAGATGCGGAGTCGGGCTATCGGGGCCCTCTGCAGAGGAGACGACGAGCATGTGCACAATAATTGGTGCATGCGCAGATCATACAAGATTCCGTGCGCAATATATGGCATGCAATAGTTCGTGCGTCTCTCTTAGGGCTAGTATCATCCAGGCCCGCCGAATGGGGGCGAGCGGATGGGGTCGGAGGGTGGGGAGCTCGCCGGGCCCGGGGACCAGCAGAACATGACTCGTGATGACAAGCTGGTCCCAGGGAGTGGGTCCAGACGTCTGGAGGTCCACATCGCCATGAAAACATCTCGGCGTCGGGGGTCTGGGAGTAGATGGGGTCGGACACGCGCCGCGACACCAGTGCATCGACGATGTGGTTTCGATGTGGAGCCCGACTTTCTCCACGCCAGCGACCCCGATGCGTCGCCGACGGCGACGATGCACCGGCGATGCAGCGCGATCCTCCGCCCCCATCTACGCGGACCACATTTGGGAGGCCTAAAAATTAGGGGGGACCTTTCCTGCCGACGTGGGTTCGACGCGGATTCGACGTGAGCTCGACATAGATTGAACACGGTCCGGAGAAATTCGGCATGGGTTCGACGCGGATTCGGCAGGGATGATTGGCGCGATCGGGCGGACGAGGTCCCCCGAGGATGCAACAGTGGTAGAGTTTCGGGCTCGAGGTGTTTCGGAAGTGTTTTTAGGCCCTCTTCGTGCTTCCATCCGTGGGGTGCCTTCAGCGGCTCCGCCTCGCCGAGAGCGTTCTGGCTGTGCCCAAGTCGTCCCAGACGGCCGCCACAGAGCCGAGTGAGGGCCCGAAAGTCGGATCACGAGGATCGGGTCGGGCGAAAGGGGGGGATTGGGAAAGGGGGGGTTACGAAATTTGCTGCATGCAGCTGGTTTCGGCCTCACCGAGGGGCCCAGTCCTCGATACATGGCCGCTTCCGGCGTCGGGAAGCGCCGGGGAAATCAGCTACGTGAGCTGATTCTCAAACCCCCCCTTTGCTATCCCCCCCTTTCGCCCGACCCGAGAGGATCATTGGGTGGGCGATAGGCTCAGGGGGGGATGCATCGACCCCCAATCGCAACATTCCGATCGCCCATCACATCCAGGCACGCGCGTCGTCGCTATCGGCGGCCTGTCGGCGACCTATTGGCGATGTGTCGCCGATTTGAGCTCGATGCGTCCCCCCCTCCCAGCTCGTCGCAGTCGCGGCGGGCAGCGGGCCGACCCGACCTGCGACGTCCGCCCGCCGGGGCCCGCCCGGCAGGTTGTGCCGTCTGGTTTCTGCTCCGAGCTCCCCTCCTGCTGATCTTAAGTCGAGCCTGTCCCTCTGCAGGAGGAACATTCAAAAACGGTCAACAATTGGTCAGGGGACTATGTTTCTACTATTGTTCGACCATTTGGGAGTATGTTTCAACTATTTTTAACTTTTCCTCCTGCTAATCTTGAGTCGAGCCTGTCCCTCTGCAGGAGGAACATGCAAAAATGGTCAACAATTGGTGAGGGGACTAGGTTTCTACCAGTGTTTGACCATCTGGGAGCATGTTTTACCTATTTTTGATGTTTCGTTCAAAATCCCCCTGTAGGGGGACAGACCCGACTTAAAGCTAATCCCCCTCGTGCTCCATCGTTGATCCTTCCTCCTTATTATATCCTTCCGTCCTCCCCCTCTTCTCTCATATGCAGGGGCTCCGCCAAACGCATGTCTGTCGGCGACCGAGAGGGCGGGTGCCGAGAGTTTGGGATATACTCAGGGGGGAAAGACACACACAGACACAATTAATCGTCGACTCCCCAGAAAATATGGGAAAATATGGGAAGTGGGGGGGAAGGCAAGAACCCAGAAGATATGTGAAAAGATGGGGAATCTCTTTTGATTAGTGTGTATTTAGTTGTGTGTCCCAGTTCCCCTTCATATACGTTATGAGCGGCACGCGAAGAGATGCGAGGGAACAGTCGTGACATGATTCTCGTTGCTGTTGCTGTGTGGTTCACGCCGTGGGCCAGGGGCCCCGTCTGAGGTGCAGGAGCTGTCGCCTTGCAAAAATGGGGCGCTCGCTCGGGGAGGGGCACGTCGGTTGGGGACCTCGGATCGCAGGAGGGAGATAATGACATACCGACGCAATCCATCGTCGACTTCCCGGAGCAGATGGGAAAGCAGGAGGCGTGGGGTGGGGGGGAAGACGAACACCCCAGAGAGTAGGGGACATCCTGGGATTCGTGTGCATCTGCCCGTGTGTCCCCGGGCCCCCCCTCGAAGCGGACGTACACCGTTCACGAGGGAGGGGGTCGCGAGGACCCCCCCCCCGTTCCTGGCGGCCAGGGCTCCCTCGCCAGGCGCTGGAAGAGATGCCCCGATTGTTGCAGCCAGGCTGCGCAAAGGAAGGCCGCACGGCGCAGCGGCCCCTGCTTCGAGCGTCGCGCTGTGCCTCGTGATTGCTTGCGGCGTGGCTCCAGGCCTCCCAGATGGGGTCGGAGTGCAGGGAGGCTGGAAGAAGTGGCCAGGGCCAGCACTTTCACTCTTTCCAGCCCTGGTCGGTCTCCTTTCGGTGTTCCAGCCCTGGCGATCAAGTCCCAACTGTTTCGGGCTTGTTCCAGCCCCTGCCAGCTTTTCCTGCCATGGCCACTTCCACTTTCATTGAATTCTCAACATCCACTGTTTCAGGCTTCTCTGTAGATGGGTTCGGAGGATCGCGCCGCATCGTCGATGCATCGCCGATGCGGCTCCATGCGGAGCCCGATGTTCTTCACTCAGACGTCGCCGATGTATCGCCGACGGTGCCGACGCATCGCCAGTGCAGCGCCGATGCATCGCCGATGTATCGCCCATGCGGCGCGACGCGATCCTCCGACCCCGTCCTGTCTGACCCCATCTAGGAGGCCTCTAGTGGCTGCCTCTGGATCGCCCCTCTTCCCGAGGTGGTCGTTGACAAAGAGAGCGACGACGGCGACGCCGCTGCGCTGAATCGTGCGTCCTCCAAGGACGCGAGATGCATGTGCCATGTGGGCATATCGGGAGAGAAAACAGTATCAAAGGAGTGCCGCAGTTGGTGGCCCGTCAGCGTGTCTCCCCGTCGCTTATGTGAGAAGACAGCGCGCTTCTTCAACGGTGACCCGGTGATGTTGTTCTTGATCCCCCAGTATATGACCGTCTTGCGCATAGGTGGAGAGCACTTGTGATCCGCAGAGAGTCCGGACGGGAATGCGTCGTTCTTGAGCTTGTATGTTTTGACGTTGCGAATTCTGGCCCCCTTTGGGAAACCTTCCGTCTTGCGCTGTCAGGACTCTTTGTGGATATTGTGGGGCGGCCGTCTTCGGTGCAGTTCCTTCAGTGCTTGCCCATCCTGCCCCTCCCACATCTCCTCATCCACCTCCCTCTTCGACCTCCCTCCCCTCCCTCCTCATCCAGCAGTCCTTGCTCCCTCCCACTCATCCACCCCCGTCCTTGCTCCTGCTTTCTATGTGCTCCCGCTCTGCCTCGCTGCCAGCCGAAAGCCGCCACATCCGGGACCTCACTAAGAAACCACCTTGCATCTACCTTTTCAATATCGGTTTTGTGGCATGGACGTTGCAACAAATGCGTTGCGTCGGTGCGCGAGAGTGCGACATGTAGTTCCGGCCGCGGCGCCGCGCCCCGTTTCCTTGACAGCTGACTTCCGGCCAAGGCGTGGCGCACACTTGTCGCTCGCCGATCGTCCGCGGCGGCCTCGCGCGCGAGCGAGCGAGACGTCGTTCTCGCCCCAGTGCCGCAAGGATTTTGCCCGAGAGTGGCGGTCACGCTGCTGGCAGTGGGTGCGACGATGCTTCGGCCAGGCGTTGGAGGCGGGGCAGTGCGCGAGCATTGCGAGGCGTCGCCTTGCCCAAGTTCCGTACAGTGCAGACCCATGTCAAGAAACACCCTGCTTGCCTCCAGGGTGCCCTGGGTTTCTTGGGTTTCGATGGTGTTCCGATGGACAGCGTAACGTTCCCACCAAACATCAATGAACGCCCTGGGGTCTCAGGGTCGGGTTTCTTGTGGAAGGTTTCTTGTGCTCGGGCCCGTACTGTACACATGTCACGCGACAGTGGCGTGGGCTTGGCTCTCAGGGTCTCCGGCCACCGGCAGCGAGAGGCCGCGTGCGACGGGACGAGGTGTGGCGGCTCCTGCCCCGGATTCGCACGGAGCGGCCGCGTGGAAGGGGAACGGCCGTCTCGGCTCGGCGCATCGCTCGGTCTCGCCGCTCATCCCATGCTCGGCCGCTCGCGAGAGGGAGGAGCGGTGCTCTCGCAGAAGTGCCAGGACCGCACGCGAGCGCTTGGCGTTCGCTGGGTGGGAACCCGCGCCAGTCCCAACGATCACCAAGTTGCGCCAACCATGGTTCGAACGTCGCGAGAGGTAAGGTGGGAGTGAATGCTCAGAGGGGGCCACCCCGATTTCCACCTAATAAGATCTATAGATCAGGTCTTCTCGTGTGTGATCGCGTCGACGCTGGCGATCCGGGGGCTGAGACCCCAGCCAAAGTGTTGCCTCGGACAGTTGTTCAAATCTTGCCCGCTGTCTCGAGGTTTGCATGGACGCCAAAGCCTTAGCTTGGCTCAGATTTCCCCTCCATGTCTGGCGGCCTTCCGCGGAGCACACAGGGCGCCCCCCTTCGCAGCACAAGGGAAGGAAGCAATGCTTCCAGCGGGGCAGCAGGCCTCGCGAGTCCCGTCGTCGCCGCGCATCCTGCCGAGCGGAGAGAATGCCAGCGCTGCCGAGCCCTCACGTCGGGCATGTTCCTATGCAGGAGGAACGCTCAAAGTAGTGCAACAATACTCCGGGGGCGATTGGTTCAATTCTTTTCGATTCGTTTTGGATGGTTTGTGACTTGTTGTTTATCATGCAGGCTCCGCCTGTACGGGGACACGCCCGACCTAACCGACGCCACCCATTTCCCTCCTGGGAACCCACGCCTTGACATCGCAATGCGCGAAATCATACCGACTGCAGCACTCAAGCGGGGGCCAATGGGGGCTTCATCGACCGTCATCATCTGCTGGCCTATGGGCGGTCCCCAGGAGGGCCCAGGGAGTTTCCATGGAGCCCCCTTAGGTTGTCTCGGGCGGGAAGTCCTGCGCCCCAGAAGCGCAGGCTCCTCCCGTCATCGGCAAAGTGTGGCGCCGAACGCTCCGTGCGCCACGGGGAGTCTCGAGGAGCCCCCCCGCGGCGGCGTCGTCCGGGGCACGCTCACGCACGCGCGTCCTGCTATCCTGGCAGGTCGAGGCGCCCCGCTGCACATCTTTTTGTGGTCGTGCGCCCCTCGTCCCCCGAGCCGCCCCCCGTGGCCCTCCTCTCTCTTTGGTCGGGCCGAACGGAAGGGGGGGATTGGGAAAGGGGGGGTTACGAAATTTGCTGTATGCAGCTGGTTTCGGCCCCACCGAGGGGCCCATGCCTCGATACATAGACGCCTCCGGCGCCGGGAGGCGCCGGGAAAATCAGCTACGTGAGCTGATTCGCAACCCCCCCCTTTGCTATCCCCCCCTTTCGCCCGACCCGATTTGGGCAGGAGTTCGATTCCCGAGGAGGCGTCGGGCGTCGGGAGAGACGCTGTAACCTCGGCATCGGGGGCCTGCTCTCGGCCACGCGCGTCTCGGAGCACACCCTGGGCGATGCTTAAGAAAATTTAAGTTTTCGGCCAGAGTCTCGATTAATCTGAATGTTTCTATGTAAATCCCAAGATTTTGCTAGAACTGCTGTTTTTTTATATATATATATATATATATATATATATATATATATATCAAATTCTGAGACTCTGAATTTCTTAACCCATGATTGACTAAGCATTTCGCAGGGTGCACCCCTCGGTGCAGAACGAGAGCCCCCCCCCCCTCCCCTGGATTGGATTTCGGATGCGCGCATCGCCGAGCACCAGAGAGTACCGAAACTGGGGGGGGTGCGTGTCGGGCCGTGGGGAGGCGATGTTCGGTCGGCGCTGCGCCGGCGTGTCGGGCAGACCCTGTTTCGATACTTTCCGGGTGCTCGAGGTCATTTCTGGGATGTGGCTTTCGTGTGCGATGGGGCGAACATGGCTTCAGGGCCCGAAAAACGGCACCAGCGTGCCCCCCCTCATCTACAGTCGGGGCGCTGAAAAAGGAACCCTTTTCGTTTGGGTGGGGCTCGGTGCTCCTTATAGCTGTTTTACCTATTGCCGCAGGTTGTTCTTAGGTTTTGGATGAGCAATCGAAGTTGAACTCATGGAAAGGAAAGGGGATCGCTCCTGAATTGGGGTTCTTTACGTCAACGCCCCAATTGCATCGCCTTCCAATTAGTTCGCGCCCAAGCACACAAGAAGGGGGCGGCGCCAGGGCGGCCGGGGTGGGGGCTGCCTCTGCCCGCAGGCCTCCGCAGCAGGGCTCCCATCGGAGCCGCGGGCGGGAGGCTTGGCATCGCTCGGGCGTGTGCATCTGTGCTCCGGCGAGGACCCTCGAAGAGCATCCTGGACCATCGGGCAGCAGAGCCACGCACGAATATTAAAGATGCACGGGGAATGCATGTCCGAGCGATGGCGGGGAAGGGGGGGCGACTTTTCGCCCGCAGCAGCAAGGTGGCTCCACTCGAAGCGGCAAGGGCTTCTCAGAAGCCCCCCCCCAGCCTTCCTGGCAGCCCCCCGTGTTGGGCCACGCGCAATGGGGGGGGGCAATAACTGGGGGGGCAGCGAGGGCTGCAGAAAAAGGAGCTCATTTCGCGGCCCCTGAAGGGGTCCTTCGGGGCCTTCAGCGCCCGACAAGGGCACCTTTCTGCCCCCCCCCACCACCACCATCACCACGTTTTGGGGCTGTCTTGGGGGCCCCTGGGGCCGTCTCGGAGCGCCAGAAATTCGAAAAGCAATGATGTTTGCCCCTTTGGGCCCACGTGGAGATCCTCTTGGAGCGCCCTGGGGGCTTCTTTGGGGCCCCTTTGGCCGTCCTGGGGCCATTTGGGGTGTCTTGGAGCGTTCTTGGGGCGTCTCTGGCTGTCCTGGGGCCATTTGGGGCCGTCCGGGTCTATCGTCCCCCCATTCGCGCAAGGCGGGCGGCGCCAGGGGGGCGGGGGGCGGCCTCTGCCCGCAAGGCTGCCGCAGCAGGAGAGCCCCCCTCCCGTCGGAAGCAGGAGTGGCGGGGGGAGCGGCCTCCGCCCGCCACGTGATGCCTTTCCCCCTCCGCCTCCCCCCCTCCTCCTCCTCCTCCTCTCCTCCTCCTCCTCCTCCTCCCCTCCTCCTCCTCCTCCTCCTCCTCCTCTCCTTTTCCTCCTCCTCCTCCTCCTCGTCCTCCTCCTCCTCCTCCTCTCCTCCTCCTCCTCCTCCTCGTCCTCCTCGTCCCCTCGTCCTCTTCTTCCTCCTCCTCTCCTCCTCGTCCTCCTCGTCCTCCTCGTCCTCCTCCCTCCTCCTCCTCCTCCTCCTCCTCTTCCTCCCCTCCTCCTCCTCCTCCTCCACAATTACTCAATATGAATACTACTCTCCCTCTTCCCCCGATGGCGGCCTGAAAGTAGCCGACTCCCCCCCCCCCCGCGTCCTGCTTTTTTACACACAGGATTCCCGGGAGTTGGGTTTTCGCCTGCACTTGTTTCAAAATGTTGCTCTCGCCGAGGCGCCGGCCTCATTTTCGGGCCCCGCTCGTTCCGAATCGTGCTCCCGCTGCAGCGCTGGCCTCATTTCCGTGCTTCCGCTCGTGCCGAATCGTGCTCCCGCTGCAGCGCTGGCCTCATTTCCGCGCTTCCGCCCGTTTCGATTCGTGCTCCCGCTGCAGCGCTGGCGTCATTTCCCGTGCCATGCCACAGCACACGCGCACACGCACACACGCACACACATACACACACACACACACACACTCCCACACCACCACCACCACCACCATCACCACCACCACCACCACCACCACCACCACCACCACCACAACCACCACCACAACCACAACCACGCACACACGCACGCACGCACGCACGCGCACCACCACCCACTAGTCCGCGGATAGAGAAAATCAGCGCCATGGTAAGGAACGGGAGGGAGGGGTAGGACGTCAGATATGACGCGCACGCACCTAGCTTGTCCCCCCCCTCTTCCTCCTCCTCCTCCTCCTCCTCCTCCTCCTCCTCCTCCTCCTCCTCCTCCTCCTCCTCCCCCTCCTCCTCCCCCTCCCCCTCCTCCTCCTCCTCCTCCTCCTCCTCCTCCTCCTCTCCTCCTTCTCCTCCTCCTGCTTCTTCTCCTCCTCCTCCTCCCCTCCTCCTCTCGTCCCCCTCCTCCTCCTCCTCCTCTCCTCTACCCTCCTCCCCTCCCTCCTCCTCCTCCTCCTCCTCCTCCTCCTCCTCCTCCTCCTCCGCCTCCTCCTCCTCTCCTCCTCCTCCTCCTCCCCTCCTCCTCCTCCCT
>CAUYUJ010004769.1:342911-455411 GCA_963575745.1 Prorocentrum cordatum | reverse complement strand
CGACCCGGGTTTGGGTGGAGCATTTTGCAGGGTCCAGCAGGATCCTGCGAGGCCCGATTGACCCGGAGATGGATTGACCCGGGTCAGCAGATCCCCGAGTCCCCCTTGTCCTGCCCTTCCTAAGGGCTCCCTCGAGGGCGCGAAGTTATTCGCGCTTCGCGCTTCGCGGTCCTCGTTCCTTCTCCTCCTCCTCCTCGTCCTCCTTTTCTCCCTTTGGGGGGGCGGCGCGAGAGCGCGAAGTTATTCGCGTTTCGCGCTTCGCGGAGCGCGAAGCGCGAAGTTGGGAGCCCTAGCTAGCAGGATCCTGCGAGGCCCGATTGACCCGGGTCTGGATTGACCCGGGTCAGCAGCTCCCCGAGTCCCCCCTCGTCCTGCCCTTCCTGGCGCCCGAGAGCGGCGATCGTTCTCGAGGAGCGTCGGCGACCGTCATGGACTCGACTTCGCCAGCCAGAGTTATGTTGCTGTTCCAAGGGCTCCCTCGAGGGCGCGAAGTTATTCGCGCTTCGCGCTTCGCGGTCCTCGTTCCTTCTCCCCCTCCTCCTCGTCCTCCTATTCTCCCTTTGGGAGGGCGGCGCGAGAGCGCGAAGTTATTCGCGCTTCGCGCAGCGCGAAGCGCGAAGTTGGGAGCCCTAGCTGTTCAGTGCGCCCATGAGCACCGCAGTGTCGCCGGAGTGCACGAGTCAGACCGGATCCGACTCCATCGTCAGTGTCCCCCTGTTTTTCGTCCAGGCTGAGGCCGGGGAGCGCAAGAGAGATTTTTCTGCTAATACAGGCCTGTGGCCAAACTTCAGTTGGACTTTAGCTACTCACCTGACGGGTTTGTATTAGCGTCTTTGCGCCCGTCTGTCGTTCGATGTAACGCACGCATGGGAGCGGTCTCGAACACACAAGCACACGACCCAGACTGTGGACAAGCGTTTAGAATACTTCCTGCGGTCTCGGTGGTTCTTCATCCGTGACACCAGACGTATCAAGATGTTGCGTGAGAGGTATGGAGTGGACCGTCCGTCTTGGATTACCAGCCCGTTGTAGCTTCCTTGCGCGTTGACACTGTATGGCAGATGGGCACTTGTATAGAAATTGCAGATTTACTGCGCCTAGAATTTGAGTGGAATGCATGGCTGCAGTTGCAGTGACAGCAAGAATTTGAGTGGAATGCATGGCTGCAGTTGCAGTGGTAGCAAACATCGAACATATAGCATATTGCGATGGCCTTGCGGCCGGTGCCGCCGACCCTGAAGGACGACGACGACGACGAAGTTCACGTGGGTCAGAACTCAGGAATTATGTTTGGGGTCTCTTCGCAGCGCTCTCGGAGGCCCCTGGGGGGCAGTTCGGGGGCCCCATTGGGAGCATCTCGGAGGTCTCTTCGGAGTCCTCTTTTGGGATGCAACTCCTGGGTGGTCCAATTCTGATTTTGCACTGGTGTCCGAAGTCCAGCTTAATCCGGATTAATCTCGCTTAATCCCGCTTAATCTCGTTTTATCCCTGTTAATCCCGCTTAATCTGGCTTAATCCCGCTTAATCCGAGGCGCATTCCGGCGTAATAGCTTCCAAATTGGGCTTAATCCTTCTTAATATTTCCAACGACAACCTCCCAGTAGTTGCCTCCTAAATCTTGGAGGTCTCTTCGGAGGCCTCTTGGGAGCCTCTTGGGCGGCCCAGAATGTATGCTGTCCTCCCAGGCCTATCGCAGAGTCCCCTGGCGGGCTGCACTGCAGCGCTGTGGCGGCCGCGCAGACGGCGCAGACGGCCAAGAAAGAACCCAACAGGATCGCCCTTCGAAGCCTGCGAGCCTCCAGCGTGGGGTGCCCAGCCCAGACCCCTCGCGCCAGAAGAAACTCACGACGCGAAGTTTTTCACTGCTTTCGGCCTCCGGAGGCCCACTGGGCCTCGGGAGCGTCAAAAAACGATTCGGGGCGAAAAACCAGTCCCGGGGAATGGTCCAAACTTCCAGGGGACGACGTTCGGAAAAAAATCATGACGTCGGGGGTCTGGGAGGAGCCTCTTCCGATGCCGATGGCAGAGGCGGAGCTCCCCTTAGAACGCATTGGCGGGCGCTTGCACCTGGAACTCGCGCGAAACATCTAGATTCAGACAGGAACAGTTTGGGGCACGAACCACCTCGCACGACCGCATCTTGGGAGCGCGTCTCTGTAGCGGGTTGTTTCCGCCCCGCTTCAGTTTCAGCTTCGATCAATGTAGTGATTCAGATTTGGACTCAAAAGGCACCACGCCTCTATTAGTTGGACCCCGTGTGGCTCCTGGAGCGGGACGAGGCAGTGCGACTCGATAATTTCAGGGAGTTGGTTTTGAGAACTCACGGCATCCTGACCCCCGGTACCGCCCCCTCTGTTCCGTTTCCAGGATAATCCGGACATCCAGAAAATCCGGCGCGCGGAGCCTTCCGAAGGAGAGGCTTCCGCTTCCGGGAAAACCAGGGAATCAGGCGACGAGTTTCAGACCGGCGCCCACGCGTTGGGGAGCCTCAGAAAGCGGGGCCCCCGAGTTTCCCAAAGGAGGCCCTAACAGGTCCTCCTGTTCTGTTTCTGGGAAAACCCGGAAGTTTGGCGACTTTTCCGAAACGGCGCCCTCGCGTGGGACATCCTCAGAAAAATGGCTCCCCGAGTCTCCCCAAGGAAGCCCTCAGAGGCCCTCTTCCGTTCCCAAGAAGCCAGGAAGTTTGACGACGAATTCCAACCGGTGCTCTCGCGCGGGACATCTTTGGAAAACCTGCCTCCTGAGCCTCCACAAGAAGGCCTTGAGACGCGCGCCGGGGCGCACAGAGGCGCACCAAACGCGTCCCAGTCCAGGGGTCTTGCTCGAGACATCGTCGTAAAAGTCGTCCCGGGCGTGTCCCAATCTGGGGCTCCCGGTCAAAACTCCCTCGCAGAGTCGCCAGATCGCCCCCGGAGTGAAGCTCCTGAAGGCGATGACGTAGGAGGACGGAGGAGGGCTGGAGGAGTGAGGAGAAGGAGGAGAAGGAGGAGGAGGAGGAGGAGGAGGAGAAGGGGGAGGAGGAGGGGGAAGATGAGGAGGGGGAGGAGGATTGTGAAAATTGTTCCGTATGATGATTATGATGATGATGATGATGATGATGATGATGATGATGATGATGATGATGATGATGGTGATGGTGATGGTGATGGGGATGGGGATGGGGATGGGGATGGGGATGGGGATGGGGATGGGGATGGTGATGGTGATGGTGATGGTGATGGTGGTGGTGATGATGGTGATGGTGATGGTGATGGTGATGGTGGTGATGGTGGTGATGGAGATGATGATGGAGATGATGACGGTGATGATGATGGTCATGGTTATGATGATGGCGATGATGAATGTGATGATGCTGATGGTGACGATGGTGATGAAGAGAAGGAGGAGGATGAGGAGAGTTGGAGGAAGTGGAGGAAATGGAGAAAGAGTATGGTGATGAGGATGGTGATGCTGATGCGTATGATGGTGAGACTGATGTTTAGAATGATGATGGTGATGATGATGATGCTGAGACGATGATACAGATGATACAGATGACGATATGACGATGCTGCTGATGATGATGATGATGACGGTGATGATCGTGATGGTGATGAGGATTAGGGTGATGATGTTGATGATGAGGATGAGGATGAGGATGATAATGGAGATGATGGGGATGGTGACGACGATGGTGATGATGATGATGCTGATGACGATGATGATGATGATGCTGATGATGCTGATGATACTGCTGCTGCTGCTGATGCTGCTGATGTTGATGATGATCGTGCTGGTGGAGATGATGATGATGATGCTGATGATGATGATGCTGATGCTGATGCTGATGCTGATGCTGATGCTGCTGATGATGATGATGATGATGACGACGATGGTGATGATGACGATGATGACGACGAGGAGGAGGAGGAGGAGGAGGAGGGGGAAGAGGGTGAACATGAGTACGCGGATGATGGTGATGATTAGGATGAAGATGAGGATGATATTGAGGATGCTGATGATATTTCGGATGAGGATATGGATGAGGAGGAGGAGGAGGAAGAGGAGGAGGAGATAATGATGATGGTGATGGTGGTGGTTGTGGTGAGAAGGAGGAGGAGAGTTTGAGGAGGTCAAGGAAGAGGAGGAGGTGGAGGAGGAACGACCTTCAGGGACATAACGAGACTGCTTGGGAGGGCGTGTTGGAGAAGGTGGAGGTCTCCAGCATGGGAGCGGGAGGGACTGGATGCCACCGCCTCCCGCTCATTCTTCTGTCGCCCACATTTCACACGCCCCGTCTTGTAGATGCATATATATATATATATATATATATATATATTATAAAAAAAAAACGATCAACCGCAGGGCGGCCGACTAGCAGATAGTATCAGTGTTTTTGGGTTTCTGTTGCCGCTGTCATTTTGTTGCTTACCTGCATTCAATTATGGGTCTCATGTGCGAGCGCGTCGAGGCAGATACTTTCCGAAGACGCGGCGGAGGAGTGGGAGGGCATGGTATGGCTGCTACCAATGTCGCCATCGACCTTCTGGCTTGCATTCAAAGGTACGCATGAGGGAGCCCGCGCTTTGCATTCGCCGTCGGCGTGTGCTTGCCTGCTCCTCGCCCCGACCTCTCCCCGTCGGGGGCAGCTCTGCGGGGGGCCAGCAGGGCTCATTCCGATTCCTCCGGTTCGATTCGATCTCGATGGCCTCCGATTTCGATTCGATTCGACTTCGGCTTCCGACATTGGGATCCTGATTCCCCAATGGGAGGCCCCCTGGCCGGCCGATTTTTCTGCCGATGCGACTTCTCCCGGCGTGGCTGCCGATTGTGCTTCCCCGATCCGATGCATTTCGATCGCCGATCCGACTTGTCGGTTCGGTTCTGGGTTCCTCCTGGGACGGGCGCGGGGGGGAGGCATCGCGAGGCGCGCGGCGCGAAAGTCGAGTGACCTACGGCCGTCGCCGTGTGTGCGCTGAGGGAGGCGGGTCCGGAGGCTCTTCCCCGTGGTCGGGCTCCCGGGGCCCCCCACCTGCCCCTGGGACCCGAGGTTTTTGCTCCGTCTTCGGGCTCCCGGGGCCCTCCACGGACCCTTGGACTGCAAGAAAACGGCTCAGGATGAACAACTCGTGCTGGGGGAAGGCACTAGGGTCCAGGACGGGTTCCCCCAATAGCCCATGAGTCGTCGATAGGGGCCTGATAGTTCACCTCGCCCGGGAGCGTGCTATCGCCGATCCGTCGGCGATGTGTTACCGATTCCAGGTCGATGTTCCCCCCCCCCTTGAGCTGATCCGTTACCCGTCATCCTATGAGGGAAATATTGGAGGCATCCCGCGGCGCGTAATAGTTGTATCATGTAGTCCACGCGTCCTGACGACGTTCGCGCGGCGATCTTCTGACGCAAGCCCGACGCAGATCCGACATGAGTCCGACGTGGATCCGACGCAGATCGGGCCTCGAGGTGCCCCGCGAGGCCTCCAGGGCTCTCCTCGCAATTCGCCCCCTCTCCTCCCCGTGGCCCTCCTCCCCGCTCCCGCCCCCCCCGCCCACCTCTCCCTCCTCCCCAGCCGCAGTCCAGATGGCTGAGCAAGGGCTCCCCCGAGGGCGCGAAGTTATTCGCGTTTCGCGCTTCGCGGTCCTCGTTCCTTCTCCCCCTCCTCCTCGTCCTCCTATTCTCCCTTTGGCAGGGCGGCGCGAGAGCGCGAAGTTATTCGCGCTTCGCGCAGCGCGAAGCGCGAACTTAGGAGCCCTTGTGGCTGGCTCTTAAGGAACAGTGGCCAGCCGACGGGACTCCGACGCCGGCGGCCAGCCCAGAGGGGGGGGGGGGGGGGACAGGCGCGAGGGGGCGGGCCCTTTCCAGAAGGCACGGCAGGTCCACCGGCCGCCCGAGGAGACTTCTGAGCCGTCCCCGAAGGCGCGGAAGGTCCCTCCTCCCTCCTCCTCCTCCTCCTCCTCCTCCTCCTCCTCCTCCTCCTCCTCCTCCTCTTCCTCCTCCCGATTTGGACGGCTCCTCCCTCCTTCCTCCTCCCTCCTTCCTCCACCTCCTCCTCCTTCTCTTCCGAGGAGTCTTCTAAGCCTTCCCCGAAGGCACGGAAGGTCACCGAGCGCGTTCCGCTGCTCGCAAAAGTGCCTCCTCGCAAGCGTCCGAACAAAAAAACATCTGTCTGCTCTGCTGTCATTTCTGGCAGATCCCCCGCGGGGGATCCAGGCCATGGGCGAGCAGCTACTCTGCGATGAGTGGGGCGCGCTCGTCTGGGAGGCCTCTCCGAAGGCCGGAGGGCTTCTGAGGGGCCTGCCGCCTCCCGACTTGGCATCGCTCGGACGTGTGCTTTTCTCTTCGGCGAGGACCCTCGAGGACCATCCTGGGCCATCGAGCAAAAAAGAACACGCGCGAATCCGAAGCATGCACGGGAAATGGAAGTGCGAGCGACGGCAAGCAGTCACTTTGCGAGGAGTGGAGCGCGCTCGTCTGGGAGGCCTCTCCGAAGGCCGGAGGGCTTCTGGGGGGCCCCGCCGCCTCCCGAGGGGGGCCTTCGCTCTCGCGCTTCCCCCCCCCCCCCGCCCGCCCCCCCTTGGAGTGGGCGCTGCGAGGCGGGGGGCGGCGCGCCGGCTCTGGGGAGAGAGGGTGGGGGCTCGAGGCCCGAGATCAGGAGGGGGTCGATGGAGGAGGAGGAGGAGGAGGAGGAGGAGGAGGAGGAGGAGGAGGAGGAGGAGGAGGAGGGGAGGGGGAGGAGGAGGAGGAGGGGGAGGGGGAGGGGGAGGAGGAGGAGGAGGAGGAGGAGGAGGAGGAGGAGGAGGAGGAGGGGGAGGGGGAGGAGGAGGAGGGAGGAGTGGGAGGAGGAGGAGGAGGAGGAGGAGGAGGAGGAGGAGGAGGAGGGGAGGGAGAGGAGGAGGGGGGGGAGGGGAGGAGGAGGAGGAGGGGGAGGAGGAGGAGGAGGAGGGGGAGGAGGAGGAGGAGGAGGAGGAGGAGGGGGAGGAGGAGGAGGAGGAGGAGGGGAGGAGGAGGAGGAGGAGGGAGGAGGAGGAGGAGGGGGAGGAGGAGGGGGAGGAGGGAAACTGGGGCCCAGGTTTCCGCGTCCAAGGGGTGCAGCGTCGGGCCAGGCCTGAGCTCGCCGCGGGGGTCAGCCAGAGTGCCAGACGGGGAGTACTCAAACATAGTCCAAAAACACAAAGACACAAGTAATCGTCGACTCCCCAGAACATATAGGGAATTATGGGAAGTGGGGGGGGGAAGGCGGAAACCCAGGACAAACATAGAGCATGTGCGGGATCCTGTTATTATTTGTGTGTATTCATGTTTGTGCCCCAGGGCCCCTTCACTGGGGGTCGATGGCGAGCGGGGGTCAGCCAGAGCGCCAGACGGGGACTACTCAGACATAATCAAAAAAATAAGTCGGGGCACGATTTTGTTTGTTCCCTTTTTACTTGGCATGGCTTGGACGTGTGCAATCTTCCTTCGGCGAGGACCATCGGGGAGCATCCTTGATCATTTGGCGAACAAGCCACGCACGAAATCGACAACAAAAACACAGAGAATGGACGTCCGAGCGATGGCCAGTTTAAAGAAGAAATATTTTGAATGTTGTTTGTTTTTTCGTCCAGTCTCCGCCTGCAGGAGGACATGCCCGACCTGACTCGGGAGACGGGTGTCAAGGCAGACGTTGGTCAGCCAGAGCGCTGGATCTTGCAGGATCCTGCAGGGCCAGGGTCGTACTGACCTGGGTCTGGGTGCAGGATCCTGCAGGATCTTGCAGGGTTTCTCGCATATTGGCCTGGGTTTGGGTGCATGATCCTGCAGGATGCTGCAAGGCCTGGCTGGCCCGAGTCTGGATTGATCCGGGTCAGCAGATCCCTGAGGGACTTCCGTGGCCCCCCGGGGAAGAGGGACTCATTTCGATTCCTCCGGTTCGATTCGATGCGATTTCGATGGCCTCCGATTCCCGATCCGGTTCGATTGCGGATTCCGATATTGGGATCCCGATCCCCCAATGGGAGGCCCATTGGCCTGCCGATTTGTCTGCCGATGCGACTTCTCCCGGCGTGGCTGCCGATGTCCGCCGATCCGATTCAGGAGGGGAAAGAACACAGACACAATGAATCGTCGACCCCCAGGAGAGAGTGGGAAGCTATGGGCAGTGGGGGGGAAGACAAGAACCCAGAAAATATGGGGAGGTATGAGAAGTGCGGGGGGGAGACAAGAACCCAGAAATTGTGGGAGGATATCGGGGATCCTGTTATTTGTGACTATCGATCTGCGTGTCCCAGGGCCCCTTCACCGATGCACGCCGAACGCCGCGCCGACCCGTTGATTGGCTTCCCGGCGCCTCCTGGGGCAGGCGGGGCCGCGGGCCCCGCGGCGGGGAGGCCCTCCTGGCAAAGCAAGACAAAGTTTAAGTCGGGGCCGTCCCTCTACAGGGGGGATATTCAAAAATAGTCAAAACATAGAGTGGGGACTATTGTTTGAGTTATTGTGGACCCTTTTGGCGTATTTTGGTAGTTTGTTTGTTTGAGCTTTTCGTCGGAAATCCCCCTGTAGGGGGACACGCCCGACTTACGAAAAAATCGGGCGTGTCTCCCTACGGGGGGGGCTTTCGACGGAAAAAAAAAACAGACTCAAAACAGAATCCAAAATGGCCAAAACATATTCATAACATAGTTGACTATTTTTGGATAGTCCTCCTGTAGAGGGACGGGCCCGACTTTAAGGTTGGGGCCGACATGCAGCCCTGGTTCGTTTTCCTCCTCCTTCTCCTCCTCCTCCTCCATTTCCTGTTCCTGTTCCTGTTCATTTTGAGCAGGACTCGCTGTCCGCGCCGCCGCGGCTTGTGTCCATTTGAGACAGAAGGCCGCCTGCCCAACTGCGGCCGCTGTTGGTTTGGGACAACATTTGTTGTTGGGCATTGTGCCAATTTTTGTCCGTCCCCATTCCAGGCGTCCAAACTGCAGCCTTGGTTCGCCGCCGAGAGTGGTACAGTCGTCCGCCCGACGAGGGCGGAGACTTCGACACGGCAGCGGCCTTCGCGCATCCTTGCGTATCGAGGGGAACACATATTCACATAAACTTAAGTCGGGCCCGTCCCTCTACAGGAGGAATATCCAAAAATAGTCAAACAATAGTCTGTTTTTTTTTTGTTGACAATTTTGGAATATGTTTTGAGTATGTTTCATTTTTCGTCCTCGCGCCCCAAATGCATCAGGACCTTCCTCTTGAGATCTAACAGTCCCAAACTGTTGGTGGGATCCTCCGCTCTCCGCGCACCCTTCCGCAGAGAGGTCAGCATCTACATCTCCTTCGACGGGGCCAAGGCCCTGCCGGACGAGGCCCCGGCTCCACCCCAGTTGCCTGCCCCTTGTCGCGGCCTCGCCCCATCCGATTCGTCTTGCTGGCCCTGCCGTCGCTCGGACGTTCTAGGCCTCCCAGATGGGGTTCGAGTAGATGGGGTCGGAGGATCGCGCCGCATCGCCGATGCATCGCCGACGCGGCTCGATGTGCAGCCCGATTTGCTTCACATCGACATCGCCGATGCACCGCCGACGTCGACGATGCATCGCCAGTGCATCGCCGATGCATCGCCGATGTATTGGCGATGTATCGGCGATGCGGCGCGATCCTCCGATCCCACCTAGGAGGCCTCTAGAAGTCCACTCCGTGTGCACTTGTGCTGCAATGTGCGGGAAGGAAGCGGAGCACTTGGCGGGCCAGCTCGGCCTTGCTTGCTTTTTGCATTAGCTATGAGTAGCTGGTTCTCCAGAGCGCCACAGCGACATGGCGCGGGCCGCGTTGTTTGTCCAGCTTGCCAGTGGGAAATGATTGGCACCTTCCCTCCTCATCCTGCCTGTTTCGTTGTGACCCCCTTCTTCCTTCCACCGTCTCACTGCTGCTGTCGCGTCAATGTTTCGGCCTGTCTTCCGTCGTTTTTCTTGCCTTCTTCCCCACCTCCATGTCCTCTTCGAGGCTGGGGCCTCAGTCTTCGCCCTTCTGTTGCTGTCCTGGAAGTCGCGCAACGCGCGCGCTTCACATATAGCTCGTGCAACTTTTGGCGCAGTGTGAGTTGTCATCAGCCATCGTATCGTGGACCAGCTCCTCTTGTCACTTAATGTACATGATTGAATACGTCACGCAGTAGATTGCGGTGGGGGCGCGACGCCTGCAGGCGTCTGGGGATGATCGGGTATTGCCGGGCGCCGCTGCGCCCGATGCATCCTCCAGAACCGCCGGATCCCAATGATCCCCGATATGTCCCAGTCCGATGTGTTCCTTCTTTCGGTTTGATCTTATCTCCGGGAAAAGGGGTCCGAGTTCGTGGGGCCGGATGCCGCGCCGCGTCCCGGTTTTTCGGCGGCGCGGATCGACTCGGAGAACCCGCATTCCCCATCTTGGTGAATCGGCGATGGAGGCCGATCTATTAGGTTCGGGGCAGTTGGTGGGGCATGAATCATTGCGTTGGTTACGTCGCGGTAAGTTGGATCGCTTGTATCGCCCGGCGGTCGTTTCTCAAAGTCTACACTTGCCGTCTGAACATGATTCAGTAGAGTTCGCGAGTGTACATTCACGCGCATGTGGACAAACCGATCCACAGAGAGCAACCACGAATTCATTAGTATTTGGCCTTGGAGCCGCATGATCAGCAATCCACGGGGACATGCCCACATGGGCAAGCCTCGTGACGTCATCAGAGGAGGCTCAGCAACTGTTTTAGCCAGTTGTGGACGTCCCACTGAGGGGATTGTTTTGTAGCTAATTCCTGAGCAGGCGGTTTGCGATACAATTATTGTGCCGTTGGGCGGCGGAATCTCGTGGTGTCATGTCCTGGCGTTGCTTGAGTGGGTTGTTTCGAGCATTGGCTCTTTGGGGTCACGGCCATTTCGGGCCCTGGACAGTGCCACAATTATGCGACCAGGTTCGCATGCAAACCAAATCCACGCTGGTAATCTTACCTCCTCTTCTGTCGTCATAGACCACCCGCAGAGACGCAGTGGTATGATACCAGTGGCAGCTATATCATTTATAGTACTGTCTTTCTCCTTCCCGTCCCCCGCCCTCCCCCAGGTTGTTGCCCTCTGTCGTTTTCTCTACCTTGCGCGTGAAGTTTGTTTCCTCCGCGAAGCACTGGGGAACCAGTGGCTGCCTTCAATGCACCTCCACGCAAGATGTTGTGGTCCATGGCTTTTGTTCGAAATTCTTTCTGCACATTGCAGCCGATGCGCCGGGAAGATGCGCCCTTTCTTGTTACAGGCTAGGCCGTAAGCGCTGCCGCCAGCGCGTGCACGCTGGGGCAATAGTTCAAGGCACAAGAGCATACATACCTAAACGAAATCATCAATGGGGCGATTGTTAGGTTGTTACGCTTTCTCAATGTCGCGTTTTCCCTCCTCTTCGCATACAAGCTCGAATAAACAAGCCGCTGCCAGTGCATGGAGTGCCACTTCAGACCGCGCGGCGTGCTTCTCATCATTAGCAGCGGAGGTGCGCAGGGGTGAGGTGCGATGGCTACGACGACGCGGAACATGAATGTTGGATGCCGCCACAGAGTGGCGGTTGTTGTAGTTGGGCGGCTTATCGCCTATGGGACGTGTGCTCATCGAGGAGCCAAGGAACTACCCCGCTCCATCGAAGCTGCCCTCTTCACCCGCAAGCAATCTTCCCTCTCCAGCCTCCTTTCTCTCAGTGCGAGCCTCCAGTTCGCGACGGATGCCGCAGCGGAGCGGCCGCGCAGGCACGGCCGTGTGGCTCCCCTTCTTCAGGAGGGAAGGAAACACACAGACACAATTAATCGTCGATCCCCCAGAAAATATGGGAAAAAAAAGAATTGGGCGGGGAGACAAATACCCAGAAAATATGGGAAAATATAGGTAAACATTTTATTTGTGTGTATTTATTTGTGTGTCCTGGGGCCCCTTCACTTCTGGAAGGCCTCTGGGCCGCCCCGGGGGCCATCCGGAAGGTCCCTTTGGCACGCCACGGGATCCTCTCTTGCGCTCTTCGGGCAGGCGTGGCGGGAGCCTGCCGAGGCCTGCCCCGGGGGCCTCCGGAGGCCTCCTGTGGGCCCTCTGGCGGCCTCCTATCGGGTCGGACGAAAGGGGGGGATTGGGAAAGGGGGGGTTACGAAATTTGCTGCATGCAGCTGGTTTCGGCCTCACCGAGGGGCCCGTTCCTCGATACATAGCCGCCTCCGGCCCCCAGAGGCGCCGGGAAAATCAGCTACATGAGCTGATTCTCAAACCCCCCCTTTGCTATCCCCCCCTTTCGCCCGACCCGATCCTAGGGGGGGGTTCGTGTAGGGCGGCGTGGCGCGACGGGGGCCCTCGAGGATGCCACCCCCAGACGACGCCGTGCCCCGTCTGCGCCGTGAAAACATTATGACGGGAGTTCTGTCTCCTGCCCCTCCTGGGGGCCCTCGCCAGTCCCCCCCCCCCCCGGGCCCGTCCCAGCACGGCGCGAGGCTCATTGGATGCACCCCTGCTTCGTAGAAGGCGCGGGCCTTCTCTATGACAGGGCCGGCGCCTTCTAAGAAGCAGCCACATTCTAAGATCAGGAAGCGCAAGAAGGACGTACATTTTCACGAATCGACGTCTGTTTCGAGAGTGCGCCTTGCGCGAGCGGTCGCATCACGCGGCGGGTCTCGCGGACTTGGGGGGCAATCTTCATGTGCGTGGTTGGGCGCATACGTTTTTTGTGGGCTCTCTATAATGAGGAAACCAAAAGGTACCGATACCGCCACTACCCAGAACTCTCCTGGGGTGCGTTCTGACCAGGACTTCGAGGCGAATCCAGCGGTGGTGACAACGGAGGCCCAGGAGGCCCAGCAAGGGGAAAACGAGGGGGGGGTCGAGGTATGGGTACCTTTTCCTCCTCTGTTTCAAGAAGCCTCCCCCCCGCCAACTCGTACACCTCGGCCCTGCAGCACCGGTCGCCCGCAGCCTCTTCGCGCAGATCCTCGGCACCGACGACGGGCGGTCCGCACGCAGGGCGCAGGGCGTGCTGCGCTGCTGGGAATCTGGACGACGAACGACGGCGGACGACGACGACCAGCGACGACCAACGACGACCGATGACCGACGTACAACGACGACGACGACGAGCGACGGCGGACGACGGCGACCAACAACCACCGACGACGGCGACGGCGGACGACGGCGACCAACGACCACCGACGACGGCGACCAACGACCAACGACGAACGACGGCGGACGACGACGACCAGCGACGACCAACGATGACCGATGACCGACGCAATCACGTTGACGAACGACGAACGACGAACGACGGCGGACGACGACCAGCGACGGCCGGCGGGGCGGCCGACGACGAACGACGGACGACGACGACCAACGACGACGACGCTGACGACGACGACGACGACGACGACGACGACGACCGGCGACCGACGTGCGACGACGAACGACGACGACGACGACAACGACGACGACGACGACGACGACGACGACGGGCACGGCGACGGCGACGGCGACGACGACGACGACGAACGGCGACGACGACGACGACGACGAACGATGGGAGGAGGGAGGGGCAGGACGTCAGATATGACGCGAGCTCACCTAGCTCCTCCTCCCCCCCTCCCCTCTCCCTCTGCCAGCGCCCACAGGTGCCCTCCCCCCCAGCAGGACAGAAGCGGCCCCGATCCAGGGCCCGCCCCGGCCATTTTATCCAACCGCGCCCAGCCAAGGCCACGAGATGCCCCCATTCTCGGGGGCGGAAAAGAGGGGGGTGATGACTAGGGGGGGGGGATATCACGGCGGGGGCCATGATATCTCCCCAGATTTCATGGCGCCTCTTCTTATTCCATCACGTTCCCGGCTTCCCCGCTGGGCCGCGCACATGCCGCCGGCCATGATTTGCACCCCCCCTCTTGGACACCCCCCTCTTGGCCGCTCCCGACATTCGGGGCCGGCCCCGATCCGATCGATCCCGTCCGGCATCGGTTCTGGCCGGCCGCATGCGAGTTGCTTCCGCTGCTCCGGCGATCTCCGACGCGGCCTGGGTGCCTGCATGGCGCTGTTTGTGCATCCTGGCGCGGCCGCTCCGATTCGATGCCGATTCCGATGCGGAGCAGCCCGATTCGATTGGTCGATCCGATTCGATCCGACTTGGCATCGTTTGGGGTCTCTTGGAAGCGAGGGTGGCCCAAAGGCGAGGCAGGCTTGCTTTCCCCCGAGACTTTCCGATCCGATGCCGACCGCTCCGTTCCCGGGCCCTCGCGGTCTGGATGCTGGGCTGGCAATGCTCGTGCAGGTGCGCGGCCGCGCGGATGCGTGCCGCGCGGGGCGTCCGCGAAACAGACGTCCCCCATCCGCGGGGTCGCGTTGCAGGGACCGGGCCCGCGAGGCCGCGGGTACGGACGGATATCTTAAAACAGGGCCAGGATCGGGATAAATCGCTCCAGTGGAGCGGCCGCGGCGCCCAATACGTCCTCCAAACCCGCCGATTCTCAGAGATTTCGCTTTATCCCGATCCGATTTTGTCCCGATCTTGGCGTCGTTTTGTATGTGTTTCGCGCACGACTCGAGCCGCGCCTTCCTTGCGCGCCGCCGGCCACCGCAGCCTTTGGGAGGCAAGCAGCACTGGTTCAAGATCCCGAACCTCTGCCACGCCGTCGACACCGCGGCCTGCAGGCGGGCCGTGAAGACGGACACGATTGTGCTGAAGCTCCGGAAGGCTGGCTGAAGTCAGGGGGGGCGGCTCTCTCGGAGTCGAGCGCGCCCCGGATTCTGGGGGAGGAGGAGGAGGAGGGGGAGGAGGAGGAGGAGGAGGAGGGGGAGGAGGAGGAGGAGGAGGAGGAGGAGGAGGAGGAGGCGGAGGAGGAGGAGGAGGAGGAGGGGGAGGAGGAGGAGGAGGAGTTCGCGCCATAGTTTAGACGGGGTCTTGTCGTCTTCACGATGGCCCCGCCAAGCCAACCCGAGCCCCCGAAGCCGAATCTTACGTCTCCCCCTATCAGGGTGGGCGACGTTCTCGGAATCTAGGTTCTTGGGTAGCAAATCGTGGGAGCTTGATATGCCCTCTGAATTCCGTCTTCAGCTTCGAACAGCGTCTAGGCGTCGATGAGACAGCGCCGATCTAGCGCTGGTCAGCGTCCACTAGCGTCGTTCAGCGTCGATTCGCGAGAGCCGACAATATGTGGGAGGCTGTCGGGAGTTGCCACAGAGAGGGTGGGCGACGTTCTCGGAATCGAGGTCCGATGTGTTTTCGGGCGAGTTTTGCCCTCCTCCTCTTGCATGATGGCACAATTCGCTCCAATGGCATCCCCGTTGAAGCCTCACATCGCCAGCGCAGTCACCTTTTGCCTGTAGCCGCCGACGCGAAACAGTTTTCGGACGTGCTCCCGGATTCCCGCCTCGGTATCGTTTAACCGACCCCGATCCTCTTTGGAGGCTCCTTTGGAGACTGTTTGGCCTTCTGAGGGCGTGCCTGGCTCGTCGGAAACCGCCCTGGGGTCCTCTCTGGGCCAAGTTGGGGCCCTCTTGGGGCGCCTCCAGGCCGTCCCTCCCTCCCCTCCTTAGACTCCCTCCCTCCCCCTCCCCCTTCCTCCGCGTCATCCCCTGCCCAAGCCCCCGCGCCACGATCTGCTGGGAGGGTGCGGGGGCTCTCGCCAGAGTGTCGCGCGATTTTGTTTTCAAGAGCGGAAAAAGACACAGACAATTCATCGTCGATTTCCAGAGAAAATATTGCAAAAAAAGGAAGTGTGGGGGGGGGAGACAAAACACCCAGGAAAAACAGGGAACTATGGGGAATCTGGTTATTTGTCTGCGTGTGTGTATTTATTTGCGTGTCCCCGGGCCCCTTTCATGTTTGCCCGCAGAAATACAGGAGCGTGGACATTTTTTTTGTTTGCGCTCCGCGCGGCTCTCTTGAATCCGTGCGGACGTCTTGGATCCGCGCCAGGGCCCCCCAGCGGCGCCTGGCGCGGCGCCGCCCCTGGCGCGCTCCGCGCGCCTGGTAGGGGGGTCCAGCTCAGATCCAAGAATTCCGCGCGGAGCGCCAAAAGATCATGCTTACGCAGTGTGTTTTTGTTCTGTTTGTGATTCCAAACCCAGCAAAGCCCAGCAGCCAAGGCGCCTGGTCCTAGTGTCCTGGCAGCTTTCGTTGTGACCAGACCACATCACACCAGAGGGTAGATTAACCAAGCATGGCCGCGAGGATTGCTCTGGCTCGGAAAACAATCTATTTCTGGCATTTCAACATTTCGCAAGACAGAGGGTTCCTTGCGTTCAACATGGAGCTGTCCCCTGAGGCTCCGCCAAGCTTAAACGCTCGGAGCTACAACGCACGTGGGACTTCGCGGATCCATGGCGGCTCGTTTCCAACATGGACCTGTCGGTGGACAGCTCTTCGAAGGCCATTGCCACTGTTGTAAGCGTGTGCAACGGTTGCATTGATGGTGGGTGATGGGGGGAGACGCCTCTTTTCGATTGAGATGTCTCGTTGGTTTCCTTGTTGATCTGTCTGGGAATGTCTTCGAGCCCTTGCTTGCGCACCAGGACGATTCAAAGCTTCTCCTTTTGAAAGCGGGGCCCTCACCAAACTAACAGGCACACCTGTGTTGGTAGTTCAAGGGGGGCGTGTCTGGCAGTGACAAGGGGGACCTGCACGGGCGCGCGGGGAGGAAACCTGGGACGGGAGGGCATATTGCAGCATCGCGCGTGCATCCCTGCTTCTCTCTGGCCCCCTGCTCCTCCTCCTGCCTCCTTCTCCCCCTCCCCTCCTCCATCCTCCCCCCTGTGCTTTCTCCTCGGGGCGGGGGACACTGCCGCCGGTCCGCGGTGTGCGGCCTAATCATTCCGAGGCGCACCCTGGTGACGAAGAGGTCCTCTCCGATGGCCCCCACCTGGAGCTGTGTGGCTGAACAGTCCGACTCTCCTCTCTCTCTCTCTCGGAATCTGGGCAAGGGCTGGCAAATCCGCGGATGCCAAAACGGTCTTTCCGGAAGAAAGAAACATATTCCCGTAGTGAAAATTCAGCGCGCTAAGCAGTGAACGGTCTGCTTCCCGGAAGAAATCAACAACAATTTCCCCGGAGCTCCGTTTACGGGTTTGCCAGCCTTCGCTTGGCTTCTGACTCTCTCTCTCTTCCCTCAGTGGCGTGCGATCCTCAACCCTCCCCATTCGGTCCTCCGCCCTGCCCGCCACTCCCTCCCCTCCCCCCTCCCCCCCCCGGCAGCTCGACCCACCCCCAGGCCGAGCAGGGGCTCCAGTGGAGCGACCTGACGGACGAGAAGGACCAGTACAAGCAGAGGCGTGCCTACAGGATCGAGAAAGGCGACCTGAAAGGCCCTCGGCGCTGGGTGGGGCCCACGCGCTTGGCCGATCGGACTGGTCGGCGTCTTCGTTTGCGCGTTTGCTGGGGGCGTTTCCAGAGACCCTCATTTCTAGACCTCTTAGATGGGGTCGGAGTATATAGGGCCAGAGGGTCGCGCCGCATCGCCGATGCATCGACGATGCGGCTCGATGCGGAGCCCGATTTTCCCCACGCCGGCGTCGCCGATACATCACCGACGTCGACGCCCCATCGCCGGTGCATCGCTGATGCATCGCCGATGCATCGCCGATGTATCGCCGATGTATCGGCGATGCGGCGCGGTCCTCCGACCCCATCTACTCCGACCCCATCTAGGAGGCCTCAATCGTTGCCACGGGTGGACACGGCTCGAGGAGCTGGCCAGCACGGCGTCTGCAATGGGTCCCTGGACCGGTTTTGAACGAATCGGCCAAATTTTGTCCAGACATCGCAGGAGAATCAAGGATCGACATTCGGCGGCGACCGAGGGGGGAAGGGAGAAGGAGAAGGCCGTCCCAGAAGGCGGCCCGCCCTCTCAAAACGCATTCGGCCTCCTGAGATGTTTTTGTTATGTCTTCGGGGAAGGCTTAGAAAGGCTGAGGAGGAGGAGGAGGAGGCTGAAGCTGAGAAGGGGAAGGAGGAGGAGGCGGAGGAGGAGGAGGAGGAGGAGGAGGAGGAGGAGGAGGAGGGGGTCCGGCCTTTTCTGGCTGCGGCGCCATCTGGCTGCTGCTCTACCCCTCTCCTTCCAGATTCGGCGGCGAGCGAGGGGGGGAGTGAGAAGGAGAAGGCTGCCATCGTGCTCTTCACGGCGGCGAGCTACCCCACTGCGTGCAGAGCCTCAGCGCATACAGTCAGAGCGCTGCAATCATATCCGCTTTGGCTTTGGAAGCGGGTCTACGTTTCTTGGGTATTCCCACTTGGCGCTCTTCGTGCATTTCGGTGCAACTAAGCTGCCGGAGCGGGGCTTCCAGAGGCCCACATTGGGGACTAGTCAGAGGTCTTAGGCGTTTGAAGGCTGGGGCTTCCAGGCGTGATTCGCGCGGCTTTGTTTTGAGTGGGCGTGTTGAGTTGTTTTTTGTATCAAGCGACTTGTATATTGATTGCACCCAGTTGTATGGGACCGCCACTGGCGAAACCGATTGCGCAATCGGGAACACATAATTTTTTGTTCGGCCGCCGACGGCGCAACCTACGGGGAGCACCCGTTAGCAGGAAGTTCCATGTTCGGTGGTTGGTGGAGCAGCCCATGGCACAACCAGCAGCAGGCCGCTCAACAAGTTCGGCGGTTGATGGCGCAGCCAACGGCGCCCCGTCTATGGCTCAAATCATGAATGACGAATCCTGTGGCGCAGCCCATGTGGCATACTGCGGCACAAGCTAATGTGTAGCAAAACCAACGGCACAACTTGTGGCTCAGAGGAGAGGGACAGGTACGGATACCACTACCCGCTCTCGTGTTCGCCTTTGGAGGGCCTCCTGGCAGGCCCTCGTCGCCAGGGCAAGATTCGCCCCGAGATTCTTTCCAGAAAACCTTGGGAGAGGTCGGGGGAATGGCGGTATCGTTATCTTTCTAGGCCTCCTAGATGGGGTCCACGTAGATGGGGTCGGAGGATCGCGTCGCATCGCCGACGCATTGGACGCATTGTCGATGCGGCTCGATGTGGAGCCCGATTGTCTTCGCGCGGGCGTCGACGATGCATCGCCGACATCGCCGACGCATCGCCAATACATCGCCACTGCATCGCCTATGCATCGGCGATGCATCGGCGATGCGGCGCGATCTCCAACCCCATCTACCCCGACCCATCTAGGAGGCCTCTACTTTTGGTTGCCCCCAGTGGCGCAGCCTGTGGCGGACACACGCGACGCACGCGTGGATGGCGCAGCCCAGCTTGTGGCGCAGCCCCTGGCGGCTTGCGGCCCGCGCGTGCATTGCGGGGCCACGCCCGTTCGTGCGTTCAGGGGGCAACGTGCGAGCCCTACCCCTACCCCCCACGATTTTCTGAGGGGGAGGGTGGGGTTCCCTTCGACCGGGGGCTCTCCCGAGCGAAGTGAACCCCACCCTCCTCCTCGGAAATCGTGGGGGGGTAGGGGTAGGGTTCGCCTGTGGCCCCCCAGCGTTCGCCCATGCTCGGGAGACTCTTCATGGGGGGGGGGATCCCATGGGGGGATAGGATCCCAGGGGGGGGGGATCCCATAGGATCCCCTGGGGATCCCATGGGGGGGGGGGCAGGAGGGGATCCCATGGGGGGGATCCCCTCCTGCCCCCCCATGGAATCCCCCCCCCATGGAGAGTCTCCCGACATGCCAGCGGTGGGGCAAGCGGCGGGCCCCCGCCATCCTTCGCTCCCCGTGCGTGCGGCCGCCGCCCGAGGCGGCGGGGCCCCGCCGAGGCCTGGAAGGCCGCTCCGTGCGCCGCCCGCCGCCGCCCAGAGAGGCCGAAGGTGGCCAGCCGGAGCGGCGCTCCTCCTCCTCCTCCTCCTCCCTCCTCCTCCTCCTCCTCCTCCTCCTCCTCCTCCTCCTCCTCCTCCTCCTCCTCCTCCTCCTCTGCGCAGGCCCGAGCTGCCTGCGGCGGGCGCGCGCTCCTGCGGCGCGCCTGCCGCCTGCCCGCCCGGCGGCCGCGCAGACGCCTCGACGGAGCAGCTGATCGCGGACATGTACCAGAACGCCACCGACGAGGAGAGGGAGGGACTCCGTGAGGTGCCCGTGCGCCGCTGGCTGGGGATCGTCGTCGTCGTCGTCGTCCTCGTCGTCGTCCGCGTCGTCCTCGTCGTCCTCGTCGTCCTCGTCGTCAGCGTCAGCGTCAGCGTCAACATCAGGGTCGGTGTCGGCGTCGGGGCGCCGGCGTCGGCAGCGGTGTCGTCGTCGTTTGAGGATCTAGGATCGAGGGCAGAACAGAATCGAGCTCTTGGACGTTTTGTGGTCTGAAGCCTCCAGGACGTCGTCGGTTGAGGAAGAGGAGTGATGTAATACAGGTGTTTGTGTATATATATATATATATATATGTACGTATATAATTATATACATATTTGTGAATGTATGTATACATGTATGTGTGTATATATGCACGTGCGTAAAAATCAAGGCTGCATTGGCACGTCGCGCCATGCACCTTGTTCCAGACGCTTCCCCAACAAAAAGAGCACCTGCCATCCACGGGCCCGTCTTTGGGCGTTCTGGGGCTTGGGGCTTCCTTGAAGCCATCTTCGAGCCGCGTTGGCCCATGTTGGGGGGCCCCTGTTAATTTTCTGGACCCCCGTCTGGGTGAGTTGGACACGATGGAGACTGCAAGAACCCGTCGTGGGGCGAGTCGGGGCCTTTGTGGTCACTTTCAACAGCAGTGTGCGCGCTGCGGGAGCCGATCAGGGGCATTCAAAATTGCGGACCAGAGGCGTGTTGGATTATATTGGGGCGTCTCTTGAGAAGTCTCTCAGAAGCCAGTCCAGGGTCTTCGAAGAGCCGTTCAGAAGGCTCTGGGTGCCTCTTCGGGGTATTTTCAGGGCGCGCGTTGGGCCTCCTGGAGGCGACTTGGAGCGTCCCAGGGTTTTTTTTTGTTCGGGGCATCTTGGGGTGAACCCGAGGCAGAAGCCTCGAAGTGTGAGCTCAAGTCGGCTCTCTCACAGCCTTTTGGGACCCTCCTGGGGCCTTTTTGTATCGTTTTGGTTGCCTTTGGGACCGTATTGAGACCCTCTTGGCGGCCTGGCTTCGGGCCATCTTGCAAGCTCCTTGGGAGGTCCACAACGGCGCTCCGTGCGCCAGAGCGAAAGAGTTTCTCCAGGGATTGGGCCGAGTTCTGCCTCGTGCGGGTTTTGTGAATTCTAACATTTTGCGTTTGGCAAGGCCCTGAGCTGAGGGCTTTGTGTGCGTCGTCGTCGGGCTTTTTTGGGGGGCGTCTGGGGGCCAGGGAGCCGGGGGTGCAGTGGAGCTGGGGGTCCGGTTCGTCGGTTGTTGAAAGTAGGTATTTTTGGATTCCCGGATCCCAATTCTCTATGAGTGCCTTCCTTGTTCGATCCAATTTCAGGGGGCGGGCGGAAGCCCAATTTATTTCCAACGAGGGAGGGTCGAAATCAGGAGCGGGGGGGCGAGAGACGCGACCTCCCCCCCCCCCGGAGGGGAACGGCAGGCTCTTGGCCCCCATCCTCGCGCTCCTCCCCCTTCTCGTCCTCCTCAGCCTCGCCCCCTCGCCGTGCTTCCCTCGCCCCCCCCCCCCGCCCAGTCCTCCCAGCCGTCCCTGCTCGCGCCCCCCCCTGCCCTCTCAAACCCCCTCCCTCCCCCGGAAGGGGGAGAGAACTGGGCCTCCGGGCCTCCCGCGGAGGCGATGCGGATCAACCGCGAGAAGCGCGCGGAGGACGCCAGGAGCCCTGCGGCCCCGCTGGGCGCGGAGGAGGAGGAGGACGACGACGGCGACGAGGACAAGGACGAGGAGGAGGAGGACGACGACGGCGACGAGGACAAGAAGGAGGAGGAGGAGGAGGAGGAGGAGGAGGAGGAGGAGGAGGAGGAGGAGGAGGAGGGGAGGACGACGACGGCGACGAGGACGAGGACGAGGAGGAGGAGGAGGAGGAGCATTCGGGGGCCTGGAAGCCGGGACACTGCAGACCACGACTGGTGAGGCTTCGAGCCGAGACTCTGGTTTATCCTTTGGCGTTTGGCGTGCCCTGGGCCAAACACCGTCTCGCCCCAGCCCCCAACCTGGGTGACGGTAGCGGTCCTGCATGGGCATGGGGGGGGATCCCCCTTTCTCACATATTGGTGTTCGCGCGTAAACTGTGTTTGTCGCAGCGCACCCCCTCCCCGACGTACCACACCCCGCCAAAGCGTTTCCGTTGTCGAGGGCCCCAACCCCTCCCCCCTCTTGGGTAAAGACTTGTCCGAAGTTGTATACATGGAACCCTCTCGTCGCGCACGGACAACCCGCCACGATACTCCTGGTTCATGGCTGGCCGCAACAGGCCTCCCACGTAGTCCAGAGTTGTCTCAACACCCTGGCGCCGCCTGAATCGGCGCTTTGGGGGTGTTCCGCGCCCCAGGGTTGGGATGTTGAGACTGCTGTGGGCTACCTAACCAGGGGGCCTGCTGAGGGCGGCAGGAACTGCCTGGGGAGAGAGAGAGCTATTTGTGCGCAGGCCGAAGCCTTTCGCCAACACTGACTTTCGCAACATCCAGCTGGAGCGAACGAATAGTGGAGATTGCTGTTGATCCTCGGCGCAACCGACTTCGTGGGTGTGCCAGCGTCCCGCTTCGACAGAGACCCCGTTAATGGAGCCCTGAGGTTTCATTGTCAAGTGACGCGGAGGGAGGAGGGAGGCCGCGAGGAGGACGAATAGAGTCAGCAGGAGGAGGAGGAGGAGGAGGAGGAGGAATAGGGAATAGGGAATAGGAAGAGGATAAGGAGGGTCCTCAGCTCCTCGCGTAGTGGCAAACATCATGTCGGAAGGCTTCGGGCCGTCTTCTGTCCGGGGGGCCATCGCAGGGCCCAGGGGGCAGTCAGGAAACTACCCAGGATGAGAAGCGTGTCCCTGTTTCACATGTTTCGACGCTAGCAAAAAGACATAATTCCTTCTAGGTTTGTGTGTTCACATCACTGTCTGGGGCAATCAATATGGTAGGCGATCTCCTGCTCGGCCCTCCACCTCGCATATCATTATGCTCTGTGCTCTCTTCGTCGCCTTCTCGCTCCTACTGCCTCCCTCGTCGAGTGCAAAACTGCTTCGGCAAAGACCCAGGGGCCCCGACCCGATCTGGACCTCCCCCCCCCCTACTCAGCAAGGTCCATTTCGTCCGACCGCTCAGATTTGATATCGGTTTCGTCCGGCTCGATCCGATCCGATTCCGATATTCTGAAGTTCCGGTGCGTCCCGATGTTTGCATGGCATTGTCGTGCATTTTGGCGCGGCCAATCCGATCCGATTCGGACTCCGTGCCTATGAGATCCGATCCGCGCACATTCCGATCCAATCCGATTTCCCCATTCGATGTTGATTTGTCTTCCTCGACCTCGTGGGCTGAGCCCTTCACCAAGCCCGTGCTTCGGTGCGGATCTCAAGCGCCCTTCATCGGCGACGCGCATAGGAGGGTAGGGGGAGGTGGAAGGCTTCATCGAAGCACCCCTGCTTCTTAGAAGGCGCGGGCCCTCTCTATACATGTAGGCGGCGCCTTCTAAGAAGGAGGGTGCTTCTACCAAGCAGTGGCGAAGCTTCCTGGCTCGCCTATAGGCCTACCAAATAATGTTCTAAGAACCTGTTGTGGTTTGTAGGCGAAATGTTCTAGAACATTTCTGGTTGGGACTGTTGTGTTTTCACACATCGGATGTATGTCATAACAGCATGGGTTTCGTTCTTAGACCGTGTCTGGGTTCCGAGAACATGCCGTGGTAGGCCTACAGGAATGCCGCGACGGTCGGTCCCTGCTCAATTCCAAGAAGCCTTCCCTCCTCCCCCTACCCCCCCTCTGCGCGCCGCCAAGGCGCCCTTCGCCTGAGCCGCCGAATCGGCGCAGGCGTAGGCTCGTGGTGCGTGCTGCCCTGCTCGGGGGTTCGTTTCTCCCTCCGCGCGGTGCGCCCCCCTCGGGCCGAACGAAAGGGGGGCATAGGGCAAGGGGGGGGACGAAATCTGCTGCACGCAGTGGGTTACTAAAGGGGGGATAGGGAAAGGGGGATTACGAAAAGGGGGGTTACGAAAAGGGGGGTTACGCAAGGAGGGATAGGGAAAGGGGGGGTTACGCAAGGGGGGGGGACGAAACAAGGAAAGGGGGGGTTACGAAAGGGGGGATAGGGAAAGGGAGGAGTTCGGGTCCACCGAGGGGCCCAGTCCTCGATACATGGGCGCCTCCCGGCGCCGGGAGGCGCTGGGAAAATCAGCTGCGTGAGCTGATTCTCGAACCCCCCCTCTGCCATCCCCCCCCCTTCGCCCGACCCGACCCCCCCCCCCGATGTCTCGTCTGCTTGCGCCACGGGGGCCGGTGTGCTTCTGCTCTGGCAGGGCTGCTGGCATGTCGAGGAGGGCCGGAGCCGGCTTGGGGGGCCAGGGCTGAGGCTGCCCACCATGGTGCTGGCCAGCAGAAGGGCTACTAGATCGAATGGAAACACTTCAGGAGGGGAAGAAAGCACACAGACACAGTTAATCGTCGATCCCAGGGAAAATGCGGGGAAATATGCGAAGTGGGGGGAAGATAAAAACCCAGAAAATATGTGAAAGTATGGGGAATCCTGTTATTTGTGTCTATTCATTTGTGTGTCTCAGGGCCCCTTCTACAACCCTGGGGAGGCTTGTCCAAGGGGGGGTGTCAGGATCCTTGCGGGGTTGTCCAAGGGGTTGTCCGCGCCGCGGTGTCTTGCCAGCACGTGCGCATGTCATTACCGTGTTGGGGCGCTGACGGTATGCATTATGGAGGGGTTGTGTAGCTTGTCCTGGGGTTTGTCCAGGGATACTTCTGGAGCATATTTTCCACTGAACATATCAAGGGCCCCTCTCGTGGCCACGACTGGACGCGGCTCGAAGAACTTGTAAGGTTCGCCCGCAACACCCTCGGGCCGCTTCCACGGGGGGGGGGAAGGGGGCGACGCCCTAAAGAACGTCTGGACTTCACGCAAGTCGGGACTCACTTGCACGCCCTTTCGGCGACGGAGGGAGGGGTGGGGTGTGGGGTGTGGGGGCGGAGAATGCCATGCAAGTAAACTTGCTTGAGGCAGCAGCAGCAGCACGCCCTCCAAGACTGTGTCCTCGGAAGTCTGGGCCTCTTCCCGGGGCCGTCTTTTCATCCTGAGCTGAGTTGTTTTTCCCAACCATCCTGTGGTGTTGGGTCCTCGTTTTGAAGAGACGTCGCCCCGCGTTCCTTCCTCCTCCTCCTTCCTCCTCCTTCCCTTCCTCCCCCCTCCTCCCCCTCCCACACCCATTCTGGCACACCCCTCACACGTTTCGTGGCCCCATAGGGAGCTCCACCGAAGGCCCCAGTGGCTGCGCCCGCATGCGGTTCCACCCCCCATTCTGGCACACCCCTCACACGTTTCGTGGCCCCATAGGGAGCTCCACCGAAGGCCCCAGTGGCTGCGCCCGCATGCGGTTCCACCCCCCATTCTGGCACACCCCTCACACGTTTCGTGGCCCCATAGGGAGCTCCACCGAAGGCCCCAGTGGCTGCGCCCGCATGCGGTTCCACCCCCCATTCTGGCACACCCCTCACACGTTTCGTGGCCCCATAGGGAGCTCCACCGAAGGCCCCAGTGGCTGCGCCCGCATGCGGTTCCACCCCCCATTCTGGCACACCCCTCACACGTTTCGTGGCCCCATAGGGAGCTCCACCGAAGGCCCCAGTGGCTGCGCCCGCATGCGGTTCCACCCCCCATTCTGGCACACCCCTCACACGTTTCGTGGCCCCATAGGGAGCTCCACCGAAGGCCCCAGTGGCTGCGCCCGCATGCGGTTCCACCCCCCATTCTGGCACACCCCTCACACGTTTCGTGGCCCCATAGGGAGCTCCACCGAAGGCCCCAGTGGCTGCGCCCGCATGCGGTTCCACCCCCCATTCTGGCACACCCCTCACACGTTTCGTGGCCCCATAGGGAGCTCCACCGAAGGCCCCAGTGGCTGCGCCCGCATGCGGTTCCACCCCCCATTCTGGCACACCCCTCACACGTTTCGTGGCCCCATAGGGAGCTCCACCGAAGGCCCAGTGGCTGCGCCCGCATGCGGTTCCACCCCCCATTCTGGCACACCCCTCACACGTTTCGTGGCCCCATAGGGAGCTCCACCGAAGGCCCCAGTGGCTGCGCCCGCATGCGGTTCCACCCCCATTTGGCACACCCCTCACACGTTTCGTGGCCCCATAGGGAGCTCCACCGAAGGCCCCAGTGGCTGCGCCACCCCCGCATGTGGCGGTCCACCCCAATGCCACGGGCACACCCCTTCGTGGCCCCATAGGGAGCACCCCAGTTTGCGTGGCACACCCCTCACACGTTTCGTGGCCCCATAGGGAGATCCACCGAAGCTCCAGTGGCTGCGCTCGCATGCGGTTCCACCCCCCCTTTTGGCACACCCCTCACACGCTTGGGTGGCCCATAGGGAGCTCCACCGAACGCCCCAGTGGCTGCGCCGCATGTGGTTCTATCCACCGAAGCTCCAGTGGCTGCGCATGCGGTTCCACCCCCCCTTTTGGCACACCCCTCACACGCTCCGTGGGTGGCTCCATGGGGAGCTCCACCGAACGCCCCAGTGGCTGCGCTCGCATGTGGTTCCCCCCCCGTATTTCGGCACACCCCTCACACGGTTCGTGGCCCATAATAGCGAGCTCCACCGAAGGCCCCAGTGGTTGCGCTCGCATGCGGTTCCACCCCCTTTTTCGGCACGCCCTTCACACGTCTCGTGGCCCCATAGGGAGCTCCACCGAACGCCGCAATGGCTGCGCTCGCATGCGGTTCCACCCCCCATTTCGGCACACCCCTCACACGTTTCGTGGCTCCATAGGGAGCTCCACCGAAGGCCCCAGTGGCTGCGCTGGCATGCGGTTCCACACCCCATTCTGGCACACCCCTCGCACGTTTCGTGGCCCCATAGGGGGCTCCACCAAAGGTCCCAGTGGCACTGCCCGCTTGCGTCCGCCACCACCCAGCACAGCCCTTGTTCCCTGCGCTTCACCCACCCAGAACAGCGCTTCGTAGCCCTATAGGGAGCTCCACCAAAGGTCCCAGCGGCACCGCCCGCATGCGTCCGCCACCACCCTGCGCAGCCCTTGCTCCCTGCCTGCGTTTCACCCACCCAGTACAGCGTTTCGTGGCCCCATAGGGAGCTCCACCGAAGGTCCCAGTGGCACCGCTCGCATGCGTCCGCCACCACGCAGCACAGCCCTTGCTGACCGCGTCTCACCCACCCAGTACAGCGCTTCGTGGCCCCATAGGGAGCTCCACCGAAGGTCCCAGTGGCACCGCCCGCATGCGTCCACCACCACCCAGCACAATTGCGGCATTCACAACTGCATATGGTTGGGTCCTTCGCCAGGCTAATTCCCAACCCTCCTCAGTTGGGTTCTCGTTTGGATAGAGCATTGTGGTCGAGTCTTCTCCTCCTCGGCTTCATTTTTCCTCCTCTTGTTTCCTACTTCCTGTTCCTGCCTCCCCTCTCCTCTTCCGTCTCTTCCTTCTCCCTGAGGTCGCGTCTCCTTTTCTCTCCTCCCCGTCCTCCTTTCTGCTGCCTCATATTTCGTCTGTCCTGTCCTCTGCATGTCTCGTGGGCTCCTGGGAGGTCCTGCGGAGTATAGTCACACGGGGATCCAGTGGGGACGTCGCGGTTCCCTGGAGGGCTGCGAAGTGCGCCATGCTCACCCTTTTTTCGTGGGCTCCTGGGAGGTCCCGCGGAGTGGAGTTGCACGGGCTCGGAGCCACTTCAGGCCGTCCTGGCGCCGTTCCCATGCTTGGTATCGCTCGGACGTGTGCGTTTTTTCCTTCGGCGAGGACCATCGACGAGCATCCTTGATCATTTGGCGAAGAAAAACACTCACGAAACTTAGCAAAAAAACACAGGGAATGGACGTCCGAGCGATGGTCAGTTCCTGATCAGAAACCGGAGGATATACATATCACCAGTGGCGGGCGGTTGCTCAGCCCCAGGTCAGAAGTCAGAACCGTTGAGTGCAAGCACAGCTTGGGGAAGATGTAGGACCCTTACAGACAAGCTGTTCAGGAAGATGTGTGAACCATGTTTTGGGGGACGACCCGCGCATTTCAGTTTGTACAGTTGCGGCTCCCTGTGGGCAGAGTCGATCGGTTTGTCGGGCCGAATTCGGGGCTGCTCCCTCTTCCCAGGAAAGAGAGGAAGGGGAGGGTAGAGGAGGGGGGATGAATGGAGGTGATGGTGGTGTGCTGCATATTTTTCGGGACCCGCACGCTCGGAGGTTCGCGAGCACATCTCTTGGATCTGCGCTGGATCCTCCAGGCGGCGCCTCCAGCGCCGCCCTGGGCACGCTCTGCGCGCCAGGGAGGGGGGGTCGAGCGCCGATTCGAGATGTTCGCGCGGCGACCTCCGAACGTTAATGTTTGTTGGTCGTTTGCTTATCCATTGCTGTGCCGATCGGCGCGGGCCCTCGCCCCCCCCCTCCCCCGCCCCTCCTGGAGCAGGTCTTGGCTGTTTGGGCGCCTGCTTCGAGCAGGTGGAGTCTCCCTCCTAGGACGCACTGCTGCAAACAGCCGCACTAAGTAGAGGTCCAGACAGCCAGACCCCTCCCCTCCCCCCCTTCTGCCCAATGTCGAACCGCCCAATAAGAGAACGCTCACTTGCGCAGTTGATTATAATTTCAGTCGTGGGATTCTGACCAGTTGCGTTTGATATGACGATTGGGACTACAACGTCTCTACGCGGATGACCCGCGCATGTCAGATAATTGACCGATCTCAAGAGTTTTGATGATGAGTTGAAGCCCCAGCGGCGCTGTTTGCCTCAGGAACGCCGCTGCGGCGTCCAACAGCAAGGACACCATTTAAGGGATTGTCTGAAGAGCCTCCTCTCCAACTCGCCATCTCTCACCCTTCTTGGGGTCACTCTTGATGTACCCGCGATCTCCCAGTAGGTTCTCTTTACCATGCTGGCGACGAGGCGTTGTGTTCTATCAGCTTGTGGCACTGCTTGTGCGATGTGCTGCATGCCAGAGTCGGAGGTCCCCGATCCCTCCTGGCCCGTTCTCCGAGCCGCGTCCAGACGTGACGTTGGCGGCGTGAGGTTCCTCCCGAGGGCGCAGGGGCGGAGACTGGCCGTCATGCAGCAAGCGCGACGGTCCGTCCTGGTCACGTGCGCCCGCGTGTTCGTGCATTCGCGCACGTGCTGCCATCCAGGCGTCGGGATGTATGGTTACACTTGGACCGAGGGGCTGCCACCCGACATGCACGCATACGCTTCGCGTGTGCCAGCGCTCAGTGTGCGAGGGAGTGTCCTGATCACCATCGCCCTCCTCATACCACTCCTTCGTTTATATAATCGTTATTCCGCCAAACATCTGTATGCAGATGAATATGTTTTCTCCATCTCTCTTTCTCTCTCTCTCTCTCTCTCTCTCTCTCTCCCCCTGACACTCTATAATTATCTCTCTCTCTCTCTGTCTCTGTCTCTCTCTCTCTCTCTCTGTTTGCCCATCTCTCTCCTTCTCTCACTTTTCCAACTCTCGCTCTCTCTCCCTCTCTGTCTCTAACATCCGCTCGCCCTCAAGTTCTCGCTTGTTCAGTCGTTCGCTCGCTCACTAAAACAGTCGGTTCAGTCGTTCTGACGCTGGCTCGCCCCTGCAACGACACCACTCTCACGCCCGTCTCAATTACTCAGCCTGCGGTGCGGCCCTCTCCATCGATGATGCCCACGCCCAGCCGCGAGACTTGCATTGTCCGGACAGGGCCCTGCATCAGACAGGGGCAGGGATGAGGGGAAGACGGTCGGGACGGGCATGCCTCCGCTTTGCGTTCCAGAGGTGCTCTGCTCTTCGGGCCGCTCCTCAGATCCAGGTCGAGGATCTAATTCTTTACGCTTCGCGTACCCCCACCAGCCCATCTCACAGCAGCACCTCTTGTGAAACATGCCGACAGTGGTGTGTGTCAGGCGTGTGTCCGCTGGGCTCCGCATCGCTCCCCTGTTCCTCCTTCCTCTCGCTTCCGTGTAGTGGTAGTAGTAGTAGTAGCAGTAGTAGCGACACGACAAGTTTCAGTGGCAGTAGATGTAGGTGTCGTGGTAGAAGGAGTAGTGCTCGCAATAGTAGTAGTAGTAGTAGTAGGAGTAGGAGGCAGAGCAGCAGTAGTACGATGAGTAGTAGCAGCAGTAGTTGTAGTAGACTTCGTAGTAGCAGTAGAAGTAGTAGTTGGAGTAGTAATAGTAGGAGTCGTCGTAGTAGTCGTAGTAGTCGCTGTAGTAAATGTAGACGCAGTAGTGGTAGTGCCATCGCCGACGAGGGCCCCCAGCGAAGCATGCCGACAGCTCTCTGGTGCAAGCATGTGTCTTTTCCCCTGGTGCAAGAGGAGGCGGGAGGGAAGGAGGTGGGAGGCAAGACAGAGGGCGGCCGTCGTCGAAGTCAGCGATCTTTCCCGACCAGCGTTGTTGTCGCTGCCGCTCTGGCTTCTAGTATTGGAGTGTGGCTGTGAGCTTCGCTCCGCCTACCCGTAATAGTTTTCGCCTACTAGCATCATCTTTGCGGTTGGCATGGAGAAGCGCCTGTGTTTTGTTGTACTTTTGCTTGCCACGGGTGCTCCTGGAAGCGAGCGCGCAGAATATTGGTTGCTAGCACTCTCGCTTCATGTTGAGCTTCCACAGTGCGGTCGGCGCGCGGCATTTTCTTTCCCATGGCTTCGAATGTGATGGCGATGACGATGACGACGATGACGAAAGGACAACGACGGCGCCGACGACGACGACCACGACCACCACGTCAATGGTGACTTGGTTTGCGGCCCGAACGCACGCGCCTACTGTGTTTTTTTGGCACGAGGTGGCTTGTGTGCGCAAATGCCGCACGTAGCCCAGCACCGCTACGAGATCTCCATTTTTGCATCTGATGTGAGTCATGTTCTTCTTCATTTGCCCCGCGTTCGCGTCAGCAGGTCGTCGTGGCGGTTAGCGCTCGGTGACATGCAGGCACGGCGGTCAGCGCGAGATGTCTCAGAGACGCGCCACTCGAGATTTTCTCGGCACGACCCATCGTCATTGCGACATCAGACCATGGATTCCCCTCCACACCTATACACGCATGTATTCAATACAGAAGCACGCATAAATCAAAGGCGGTCCGACACACCTCAAGAATGCACAGAAAGACATGCGCAGAAGTTCAACGTTGTCCTCTGCCTCTTCCCAAGAGAGTAAGAGTGGTGCGCCAGTTTTCCTGCGGATGTTGAGTAGGCACATGTGGAGGTCTGGGAGTCGACGTTCCAAGTGTCGTCTGCCGCGCTCGCGCGCAGGTGACGCGTGGAGCGTTACGCAACGCGTGGGCTGAAGTGGTTCGCTTTGCCTTATGGAAAGACGGGACATAGTATATTTAGGTAGAACGCTCTTCGTAATCGCGCAGGAGTACAGTGTGCTGAGAGGTCTTGCAGGTATGGAAGAGCTCGAGGCTCTCAACATGACTGTCGGCGTATCCCGTCACAGTCCATGTAGTGGATCGAGGCGTATCGTGCTTCCGGGTGTCCAAGGGCCTGGGGTGTAGTTCTCTCGTGTGGCAGGTTTCCCCGATTGTCAGGATATAGTATTATACAAGGTTGTCTTCGGTGCAGTTCCAGGTACCTTCCAGGGTTCTCACAGGGTGTCTACGTGTAGCACGGCTTATAATGGACATTTCAATATGTCGGCGATTATCGAGTGCCACGTTTCAGACATGTCATGTTGCGTTGCTTGTGTGGTGTCCTGTGGAATCGTTTGCGATCTTCTCCAAGTTTGGTGTTCGAGCCAGTACTCCCCGGCGACGACGTCGACGACAACGACGACGTCGACGACCCTGCCGCTCGCTCGGGGCTGCCGTCTTTCGCTGCTGCCGCGTTCGTTCCTGTCGAGGAGTATCTCGACGATTTTCTACGTTTGGCTTCATGGGCGGCCTACGATCCCTCGTTCGGGTTTCTTGTTTTGCTGGGACGTGTTCTAGGAGTCGTTCGGCCCGTTCGTTCGCGTGTTCTGCTTCACGAATGTTTTGTGCGTCCCTGGGGCCGTTCGTCCCGGCGTTCGTCGTTGGGGCCCTTCCCTGTGTAAGAGTCTCTCGAGATTCTCGGGGTGTTGCAGGTTCGGGCGCCGCGCCTCGGTGTGAGTTCTTCGGCCTTCTCATTGTTTGTGAGTGGTTGGCGCGTGTTGTGGTCGGCGACACATTTGGGCTGTTCGTTGTGTGAGTCGTTCGGGCTTTTCGTCCTGCTGTGAGTCGTTCGGGCCTGTTCCTTGCGTGTGAGTCGTTCAGGCTCGTCGTGGTGTCCGTCGTCCAGGCCCGTCGTCCTGGTGAGAGTCGTTCGGGTTCGTCCGTGTGTGTGAGTCGACCAGATTTTTCGCGGCGTGACCAGTTCGGGCTACTGGGGCTAGTGGGAGTCGGTCGGGCCTTTCCGTGTGTGTGAGACGTTTGGGATCGTCATGCAATGAGTCGTGACCTCTGGTAGAATTGAAATCGGTCGTTCCGCTCTTCGTCTGCTTCCTCCTTTTTCTTCTCGGAGTTCTTGTCGCGCGGTCACGCAGGTTTTCACGTGAGTGGTTCGGGCCAAGACGCCGAAGGCTAAGGAGCGCCCAGGAGTGCCCCAGCGTTGTCGTCGCTATTGCCATTTGGCTTACAGAATTGCGGTTCGGCTGTGAGCTTAGTTCCGCCCATGAGTAGAAGCCTCTTTCTCCAGGTTTCCTTGCTGTCGGCATGGAGAGGTGCTGGTACGCCCTGATGCTTAGGCTAGCATAAGGGGTTCCTTGGAGCGAGGAGGGCGAGGAGTCGGTGATCATGCCTCCTTTTTGTGGCAAGGTCCGATCGTCGCCGTACTGCTGTCGCCCAGCATACATGGCGGAGTGCTTGCCGCCAGAGCTAGTTCTGCACATGAACCTGAACGCCGTCAGAGCAATAGTGTTCACGAAGCAGGCTGTCGCGGTCAGATTCGCTCTCATTACGAAGAAGCAGATGCAGGATGGCAGCGGTGACCTTAATTGCATGAGGAAATTCGTCGTTCAGGTAGGCACGAGTTTGTATTTCCATGTGTGCAGCATGAACCCGTTCACCGACCAGGACGCCCGTTGGCGCGTAGACTTCGTTGGCCGTTGGTGTTGAGTAGTGTACTCCGGGATGGTGCTGGTTACCCTGTTCTGGTGGGAGTGCGGGTTTCTGTACTCAGTGATGGGTCATTGGTGAGATGACGTTTGGATACGATGCGCAATCTGCCATGAGTGGTGCTTCTGTGGAGCTCAGGCAGTTGCATGAATGGGTGTGGGCGTTCATTGGGTTCAGTGGATTTGTTCGGCGCCCTCCTCTTTCTGAGAGTCCTTCGAGCTTCCCTTCCTGGCATGAAGCGCGCGGGCCCCTCCTCGTTCTCGGAGTCGTTCGGCGAGACGCCTAGGGAAGAGAACCACGCGTTCTAGGACGCCCGTATGACTTCGTTCGAGGAACACGTACGACATTGGGCTCCGATGGTGTATGTTCTGTATTGCACGACTGTCGAGTGCACTTCTTACCACTATGACTCTGGGGAGAGCGAGTGGGGAGACGGGATGTTGCCTCAATTGGGTTTCTGTTCGTGGGTTCGCTGGTACTGGTTTCTGTATTCTGTACTGGTGCTTGTTATTCTGCTCAGGTGATGGTGCTGGTTAGTGTACTCGCCGCTATTGCCTTTTATTATTGGTGATTGCGGGGTTCCTTCGGATGTCCGGCAGTGTGCTGAGATGGTGTATAGTGTCTCGTCCAGTACTGGGAGTACCTTGTGATACACCGCTGCATCAGTAATGGGTGGTATCGCTACTTTGCCACACTGGGATATCAGGCAGTTTTAGCCGTGGGTGTGGCCGCTACCACGGTGCAGTGGATTCGTTCGGTGCTCTCCTCCTGGTGTGAGTAGTTCGGGTCCCCCCTCCTGGTCAGAGTCGTTCGGGCCCCTCCTCGATGTGTGAGTCGTTCGGCGAGGGGCCCGAACGACTCACACAAGGAAGGGCCCGAACGACTCACACCAGGGCGAGGGGCCCCAACGACGCACACCACCTGCATTCTGGTCCAGGACGTCGCCGTCGTGTGAGTCGACAGAGTCGGTTACGTGTAGGACTGGGAACGACCGCCTTCTGTCTTGCCTCCCATCGCCTTCTCTCCCTCCTCCTCTTCCTCCTCTTCGGCTCCTAGTCGTAGTAGTAGAAGTAGTACCAGTAGGATCAGTTGTAGTACTGGTAGTGGTAGTAGCAGTAGTAGTAGTAGTAGTAGTAGTAGTAGTAGTAGTAGTAGTAGTAGTAGTAGTAGTAGTAGTAGTAGTAGTAGTAGTAGTAGTAGTAGTAGTAGTAGTAGTAGTAGTAGTAGTAGTAGTAGTAGTAGTAGTAGTAGTAGTAGTAGTAGTAGTAGTAGTAGTAGTAGTAGTAGTGGTAGAAGTAGTAGTACTAGTGGTAGTAGGAGTAGTAGTAGTAGTAGTAGTAGTAGTAGTAGTAGTAGTAGTAGTCGTAGTGGTAGTAGTAGTAGTAGTAGTGTTATTTCCAGTATCAGCGGTAGTAGCAAACGTAGTCGTCAACGTCGTCGTCGCACTAGTTGCCTCAGTAACAGAGGCAGTCACTAGAGCAGTGGTCTGTATGGAAGTTGCGGTAGTAGAAATAAGTATTGGTAGTAGTAGTAGTAGTAGTAGTAGTAGTAGTAGTAGTAGTAGTAGTAGTAGTAGTAGTAGTAGTAGTGGTAGTAGTTCTAGTAGTCGTAGGACAAATAGTAGTACGAGTACATCTGGTAGTAGTCGTAAGAGTAGTTGTAGTTGTAGTAGTAGTACGAGATGATGTAGTCAAACGAGTATGAGTAGTAGTAGTAGTAGTAGTAGTAGTAGTAGTAGTAGTAGTAGTAGTAGTACAAGTAGTAGTACTCGTAGGGGAAAAAGTAGTAGTATATGTCTTTTGGAAGCTGCTCGGAGGCCTCTTGGGGCGTCTTCGGCGTCTCTAGGGGCCTCTTGGGGACCTCCTGGGGGTATCTTTGGGGCCTCATGGAGGCCTCGTGGTGCTTCTTGGGGACCTCTTGTGGGCCATCTGGGGGCCTCTTGGGGCCATATGGTGGACCTCTGGGGGCCCTCTTGGGGGGCTTGTATGAGCGCTGCCCCTCCTCCTGGTGTGACTCGTTCGGGCTCCTCGTGGTGTGAGTCGTTCGAGGCCCGCGTCGTGGTGTGAGTCGTTCGGGCTCCTCGCGGTGTGAGTCGGTCGGGCGCTTCGTCCTGGTATGAGTCGTTCGGGCTCCTCCTTGTGGTGTGAGTCGTTCGGGCGGGCCGAGTAGTCTTCGGGCCTCCTCGTGTGAGTCGTTCGGGCCCGCGTCGTGGTGTGAGTCGTTCGGGCTCCTCGTGGTGTGAGTCGGTCGGGCGCCTCGTCCTGGTATGAGTCGTTCGGGCTCCTCCTTGTGGTGTGAGTCGTTCGGGCTCTTCGTGGTGTGAGTCGTTCGGGCCCCTCGTCCTGGCGTGAGTCGTTCGGGCTCCTCGTGGGGCCTCTTGGGGGCCTCTTGGGGCCTCTTGGGGGCCTCTTGGGGGCCTCTTGGGGGCCTCTTGGGGGCCTCTTGGGGGCTCTTGGGCCTCTTGGGGGCCTCGTGGGGGCCTGTTGGGAGCCTCTGGGGGCCTCTTGGGGGCCTGCATTCTGGTCCAGGACGTCGCCGTCGTGTGAGTCGACAGAGTCGTTTACGTGTAGGATTCGAGGACGACCGCCTTCCGTCTTGCCTCCCATCGCCTTCTCTCCCTCCTCCTCTTCCTCCTCTTCGGCTCCTAGTCGTAGTAGTAGAAGTAGTACCAGTAGGATCAGTTGTAGTACTGGTAGTGGTAGTAGCAGTAGTAGTAGTAGTAGTAGTAGTAGTAGTAGTAGTAGTAGTAGTAGTAGTAGTAGTAGTAGTAGTAGTAGTAGTAGTAGTAGTAGTAGTAGTAGTAGTAGTAGTAGTAGTAGTAGTAGTAGTTAGTAGTAGTAGTAGTAGTAGTAGTAGTAGTAGTAGTAGTAGTAGTAGTAGTAGTAGTAGTAGTAGTAGTAGTTAGTAGTAGTCGTAGTAGTAGTAGTAGTAGTAAGTAGTAGTAGTAGTAGTATGAGTAGTAGTACTAAAAGTAGTAGTAGTAGAAGTAGTAGTACTAGTAGTAGTAGTAGTAGTAGTAGTAGTAGTAGTAGTAGTGGCATGTCCAGTATCAGCGGTAGTAGCAAACGTAGTCGTCAACGTCGTCGTCGCACTGGTTGCCTCAGTAACAGAGGCAGTCACTAGAGCAGTGGTCTGTATGGAAGTTGTGGTAGTAGTAATAAGTAGTGGTAGTGGTAGTGGTAGTGGTAGTGGTAGTGGTAGTAGTAGTAGTAGTAGTAGTAGTAGCAGTAGTAGTAGTAGTAGTAGTAGTAGTAGTAGTTGTTCTAGTAGTCGTAGGACAAATAGTAGTACGAGTAGATCTGGTAGTAGTCGTAAGAGTAGTTGTAGTTGTAGTAGTACGAGGTGATGTAGTCAAACGAGTATGAGTAGTAGTAGTAGAAGTAGTAGTACCAATAGTAGTAATCGTAGGGGCTCGGATGCCTCTTGGGGCGTCTTCGGCGCCTCTAGGGGCCTCTTGGGGACCTCCTGGGGGTATCTTTGGGGCCTCATGGAGGCCTCGTGGTGCTTCTTGGGGACCTCTTGTGGGCCATCTGGGGGCCTCTTGGGGCCATATGGTGGACCTCTGGGGGCCCTCTTGGGGGGCTTGTATGAGCGCTGCCCCTCCTCCTGGTGTGACTCGTTCGGGCTCCTCGTGGTGTGAGTCGTTCGAGGCCCGCGTCGTGGTGTGAGTCGTTCGGGCTCCTCGTGGTGTGAGTCGGTCGGGCGCCTCGTCCTGGTATGAGTCGTTCGGGCTCCTCCTTGTGGTGTGAGTCGTTCGGGCTCTTCGTGGTGTGAGTCGTTCGGGCCCCTCGTCCTGGTGTGAGTCGTTCGGGCTCCTCGTGGGGCCTCTTGGGGGCCTCTTGGGGCCTCTTGGGGGCCTCTTGGGGGCCTCTTGGGGGCTCTTGGGCCTCTTGGGGGCCTCGTGTGAGTCGTTCGAGGCCCGCGTCGTGGTGTGAGTCGTTCGGGCTCCTCGTGGTGTGAGTCGGTCGGGCGCCTCGTCCTGGTATGAGTCGTTCGGGCTCCTCCTTGTGGTGTGAGTCGTTCGGGCTCTTCGTGGTGTGAGTCGTTCGGGCCCCTCGTCCTGGTGTGAGTCGTTCGGGCTCCTCGTGGGGCCTCTTGGGGGCCTCTTGGGGCCTCTTGGGGGCCTCTTGGGGGCCTCTTGGGGGCTCTTGGGCCTCTTGGGGGCCTCGTGGGGGCCTGTTGGGAGCCTCTGGGGGCCTCTTGGGGGCCTCTTGGGGGCCTCTTGGGAGCCTCCTGGGGGCATCTTGGAGCCTCTTGGGGGCCTCTTGGGATCTCCGCAGAAACGCAAATGAGCGCTACCCCCTGAGAAGGACAAAATGAACCCAACACCTTCGTAAAACCAATGATTTTGATAACAAGGAAGAGGAGCGCTGCCCCCTCAGAAGGCCAAAAATGGGGCCGAAACCGTAGTAAAATCAATGATTTTGGCTTCGCAGAAGAGGAGAGGGTTTTTCAGGATCCCCCCGTCGGGGGCAGAATCCTCGTGAGGGGTGTCGTTTTTTAGCCCTCCCAGGAGTCGAAAAAGACCCCTCCAACGACCCGCGGCCCGCCCTCTCCAGACCCAGGGGGAGGGGGTAGGGGGAGGGGTAAACCCCTCCCCGAAGGGGAAGAAGGGGGTTGGGGGGTTGAGAACAGAGAAAGCTCGCTAAACCACTCACGCCCAAAGGGCTGGTGGGATTATTTGCTTCGAGCGATCCCCGCCGAAACCTTGGGCCCCTGTCCTCCTCCTCCTGCCCCATGCCTCCTTCCCCTCCTTCTTCCCCCCTCCCATCCTTAGACTGAGGGACGCAGGCGAGGAGGCCGCCCGCACCGGGGTTTGTTCTCTGATGGTAGGTGGTTCTCTGTTATGTGACGTTCTGCTCTAGTTAGTTATGTGACGTTATGTTGTGCTCTGTTCGTTCATGGTAAACAGTGTTGTTCCATGATATGTCATGATTTTTATGTTATTTGTAGTATGTCTACTATGTTGTGGATTAAATGTTCTGGTATGTCATGTGATGCTCTGTCATGGTCCAGTTTGCAATGATACTGCTCATGCTATGTCATGATCGCGTTATGTCATGGTGTATTATATTGTGACGTGTTGTGTTATGTCGTGTTCGACGCTATGCTATGTTGGAGTGTTATGGCATGTTCTGAGCGCTGCACGGTGATAACATATGTTATGTCAAGGTGTGTTATGTTGTGTTCGGTCCTGTTGTGTTATGGCGTGTTATGTCATGGTCTGTTCTGCCATTATATGTTTGTGATGTGTTATGAAGCTGTAGTGTGGCCTGGTTTGCTATGTTATGGTCAGGCATGTTTGTTATGTTATGTTGTGTCATGTTGTCTCATGATATGCAGTGCTCTGGCATGGTATGTCATGATATGGTATGGTCTGTCGTCTTATGTCTACCATGCTGTGCAATTACGTCATGATTTAACAGGGCATGTTCTGTGATGCTATGGCATGGTCTGTTTTGTAATGATACTGCCATCGGATGTTCCGCCAGTTTCTGGCATGATCGTGTTTTGTTATGTTATAGTAGACTGTGACATGTTGTGTTCTGTCGTGTTCGTCGCCATGATCTGTTGGTGTGCTATGGCCTGTTCTGAACGCTGTGCCATGATATGGCATGTTCTGTCAATGAGTGTTAGGTTATGCTCAGTTATGTTATGTTATGGTGTGTTATGGCGCGTTATGTTCTGCAATGGTCTGCCATGATGAGCTTCGTGTTGTCGTATTACGCTGTGTTTGTCATGGTATTGCTATGTTATGATATGTCATGTTATACTGTGGATTGCTGTGTTGTTCGTGTTTGTCGAGGGCGCGAGGCCGGACTCCCAGGGACTCGGGGACTCTCGGGACAATTTGGGGTCTGGCGGCCGCGGTATGCTGTCGTGTTAGTCGAGGGCGCGAGGCGGGAGTCCCAGGGACTATCGGGGGACTCTCGGGACAACTTGGGGTCTGGCGGCCGCGGTATGCAGTCGTGTTTGTCGAGGGCGCGAGGCGGGACTCCCAGGTATTGTCGGGGATTCTCGGGACAACTTAGGGTCTGGCGGCCGCGGTATGCGTGGGGTTGGCGGGGGGGTCTGTTCTTGAAATCTAACAACCCCAGCCTGTCGGGTGGGGAACAAGCATACACAACGCAAAAAAACAAAACTCGTGGCAGAGGCTCGCCGTGGCAAGACCAGCTCTCCGCCCGTTCTTCCAAGCTGCCGTGTTGGGAGGCTCACCACAAAGGCCGCGCTGGGCCGTGCCCCCCCCGGCAGGCCCTCAAAAGGGCCGGCCGTCGGTCGCCACGCGGTCCTGGCCGCCGCCAGTGGGCGCGCTGGCCGCCACTCGGGCCGTGGCCGCCACGGGGTTCTTCTCGTGCAGGGTTCCCCGTAGTCGTAGGAGGAGGCGGAGGCGGAGGAGGAGGATCGCCGAGCGCGTTCCACCACTCGCAAAGTGCCTACTCGCAAACGTCCAAAAACCACACGTCTACTTCGATGCAATCCATCGTAGATCCCCCGCGGCGGATCCAGGCCATTTGCGAGTAGTCACTTTGCGAGTAGTGGAACGCACTCTTCTAGAGGCGGAGGCAGGGGTAGACGCTTCAGGCTCTGAGCTCGAGTTTGCCCAACGTCAAAAGGAGGCGGGGGCATTTACTCGGGCGCGTCGTCGGTTCCTGAGCCTGCCTCAGGATGCGTTGCAGCGCCCGCGCCTCGCCGAGAGCGTTCCAGGGGTGCTCGGATCGTCCCGAACGGCCGCGGGAGGCTCGAGAGTCGTGGCCCGAAAACCGGGCATTCGGAGGCGGGCCAGTCCAGAGCACGGCGGCCCCCTTGGCGGCGTTCGTTCTTCTTGGGCCCCACTAAGGGCCCTCGTCGCTGGGTTGGGCCCGCCTCGGAAGATGGTTCCAGATGAACCCTGCTAGGGGGCCACATGCGAACCCTGCCCCTACCCCCCACGAGTTCTGAGGGGGAGGGCGGGGAGCGAAGGGAGCCCCACCTTTCCCCTCAGAGATCGTGGGGGGTAGGGGTAGGGTTCGCATGTGGCCCCCTACCGGGGGAGTGGTGGGGGAACACATTTTGAACGGGTGTGGGCGGGTCGGGAGAGCCCCGGGGCAGGCGGCAGCGGGGACGGGCAATACACCAAGCGTGTGGGGTCGAGGCCTCCAGGGCCGTGGCCCTCGTGGAGGGGTCCTGAGAGGTCCCTCGACGGCCACCCGCTGGCCCGGGAGGTGCACCCCACGCTTGTTGTGGCCCCCCCTTTCGGCGCGCAGCAGCGAGCGAACTACGGGGGGGCGAAGGCGCGGACGAGGCTCGGGGCGTCCTCTCCCCTGCGGCGCGGGAGAGGCGCTCCTTCGGGCCTCCGCGCCTCACATCCCCTGCAGTCGAGCTTGACGAGTAGGTCGACCCTGCCAAGTTAAGGGTACCTTCGTGTCCTGTGTGTTCCCGTCCTGTATCCTCTGCATTCCTGGGGCAATGTGGCTCTCGGAAGGGTCTTGTGTCCTCTCGTGTCCTCTCCAATCAAGCTCGACTATATGCAGGGGTTGCTTGCCGCCCCGTTCCCCTCCTCGCCGTCCGTTGTCTGCGGGTCGGCTCCGGCACGGTCAAGACGCTGTGCTGAGGACCGTCATGGGCTCATGAGGGGCTTTGGTTTCTGGGCCGTTCCTTAGATATGGGTCGGGGGACCAACTCGTGGCCGAGACTCCGTGGCCGTGAAAGCCCCTCAGTCCCTCATTCGGCGGTTTTCGTGCTCTATGGCTGCAGTACGGTCGGGCCACGGTATCAGTTCCAGGTCGGCTCGGGGATGGAACCTTAATGTTCTTCGTCTTCGTTGATTGTTCTGGTGCGTCCTGGGGGAGGGTACCCTCGACTACTCTTCAGTTTGGCTGGCGGAGGGCTTCATGTTTAGGGGTGCTTCTGTCTTTCGTCCGGCTGTAGTGCTCTGTGCACACAGCTTTCGGAACCACACACAGGGCCGTTAGCCGTTGCCATGGAGTTCCAGCCTCTGCCGCTTTGTCCACGCACATACGGATTCACACGTGAGCGGTGCAGAAAAACGGGTTCGTTTGTGCCGACATTCGCGCGTGAGTTGCCCGCGTAAGGTCGCGCGGCATTGCCCCCCCTTCCAATATTCTGTGCGTCGCTGGCGGCTCGCGTAAGCCGCGGCGTAAGGTCGCTATGTAATCTCGCGTAAGACCCCTTTCTTTTCGTCGCTCACGTTGGCTTTCCAACACATTGGGTTCCACGCACGTAGGGCTCCACAAGCAGAAGCGGATCCACGCACAGGCTTCCCGCACATAGGGTACCACACGTGCGGTTGTGCACACATCGGGCTTAGCACAGAGTTGGTTCCGTCTTAACTCGTGGGTGCACTTGGCAGTCTCATGTAATCGAGACTGTCGTTTACACCTGCGACACGTTTTTTGCACGTCTCAGTGGGTGTGGATTTTCAGTAGCAATGTTGCGTTTTTGTAGTAATGGTTCGCGTCGATGCTCAATTGTTGAAATGATTGATCGAAGTGTGTTTGTTTGGTGACGCGGGAAGGACGCATGGAATTGACGCAAGCAGACAGGACAGCGAGGGACTCAAGAGACTGGGGCGAAAGGAGGGGTGGAGGAGGACAGCGAAGAAGAGTACAGAAAGAGGCGCACCATTGGATGGGCGGATGTGGTGTTCTGCGGGAGAAGGGCAACAAGGGGTCTGCGCATGTGATTGGACTCGTGCTTGCGCCTGTGCTTGTGTTCGAATCCGTGTTAGCGCTTGTGCGCTCTCACGCCCCAGGCCGTAAAAGGAGCAAGGGGTGGAGGAGGAGGACACGACGCACAGGCGGGCGAGAGTCGCGCTCTTTGGCCAGCGAGCGGCGTCGATGGCGGCTGCAAATGCTACGCCCCCGAGTGACTCCCGCCCCGCGAGCTCTGAGTCCGCCGACGCGCCGGGCATCCGGGCGCGCCTCGGCAGCGGACCGACCGCAGGTGGGCGGGCAGGGGAGCTCCTGCCCAGCGTCTCGAGGAAGCGCAAGCATGGATCCGAGCGCGTGGATTGGCGATGGGCCTCGCTTCCATGCAGCATCGGCGCGCTCCGTCGCCGCGTCGGGCGGCGCTGGCGCCACGTTTCGCTGGGTACTTCCCGGGATCCGTGGATTCAAAAAAAAAAAAAAAAAAACTTCCCGGGATCCGTGGATCTGGCCCCCCATGCACCAGATCCACGCATCTGGAATCCATTCTGGTGCCTGCCCGATGCACAGTCACCACAACCTGGGGGTCTTGTGTTAGGCAGCTAGCCTGTGTATGGTGGCAGCCGCGTTTCGGGGAAGCCCCTGGCAGGAGGAGAAGGAGGGGGAGGACCAGTGCAAGCCCAAGAGTCATCAACGATGTTGGCATACACCCTCCCTCCAGGCTCCCTCTTCATAGGCCCGTACACGGGTCATTCCCACTGCGGGAATGGCCTCGTTAGAAGGTAACCGTTTGAAGACCATGAAGCATGTCAACACATTATTCTCGGGATTCCAACGCCACGGATCAACCTCACTGTTACATTTTGATGATCCTGTATCGTGCCAGAACGTCATCCCTGGATTTTTCACCGCTGTGAATCAACATAACCGTTGCACCCTCAGAGCCCTGATTCTTTCCAAAACAACGTCGTTGGTACGTTGACCGCAGGAATCCGTTAAACGTTTGTTGCCGTTTTTTGTTTAAGGGGTGTGCGCGGCGCTAGAAAGAGAGCCACAGTTTGAAAACGAGCCGTCCTCAATTCCTCGAAAGTCTTGCGAATGTTTTGAAACGAATGTGCGCAGCGCTCAGACGAGGGCCACATTCTAAGAACGAACCGCCCTCAATCCGTGAAAGAACCACAGTTTGAAAACGACCCGCCCTCCATCCGTGAAACTGATGCCGATATTTCAGCTCCAGGATCTTCAATGGTGAGGAAGTCTCAAGCGAAACGCACGGCCCGCCCTTTCGACTGGCCGCGGGGAGCGATAGGGAGAAGTTATTTGTTAGGAACAGGAATGGAGGAGGAGGGGTAGGAGGAGGAGGAGGAGAAGGAGGAGGAGGAGGAGGAGGAGGAGTTGGAGGAGGACGAGGAAGATGAGGACGAAGACGAGGAGGAACAGGATGATGATGATGATGATGATGATGATGATGATGATGATGATGATGATGATCATGATCATCATGATCATGATCATGATCATGATCATGATCATGATCATGATCATGATCATGATGATGATGAGGATGAGGATGAGGATGAGGATGAGGATGAGGATGAGGATGAGGATGAGGATGAGGATGAGGATGAGGATGAGGATGAGGATGAGGATGAGGAGGAGGATGAGGAGGAGGAGGAGGAGGAGGAGGAGGAGGATTAGGATGAGGAGGAGGAGGAGGAGGAGGAGGAGGAGGAGGAGGGAGGGAGGAGGGAGGGCGGGAGGGAGGTATGAGGAGTTGGTCCATTCAGGGGCGGAGACAGGGGGGCACTGGCCCAGAGGGGGGGGGAGAATCCACCCCGGATCGCCCACTCGTCGCCGATCAGGGCCCAGGCCATCCACCCAGCCCTGCTGTCTGGGACCTATCAGCGATAGATCAGCGACGCATCATCGATTCCCGCCCCGATAAAGGGGAGGAAAAACCACCCGGGCCCGAGAATTGGCGTTTGCCGAACGGCTTTGTGCGTAGATTGAACAGCCCTGCCCTGTTCGATTCCTTCTTTGGGTGCGTTTACTAAACGGACCTCGGCGTTTACTGGACGGCTTCGTGCGTCGGGTTATGATGCTCCAACCTATTTTAGCTTCGATCACCAGGAATAACTTCGAGCGTCCAAACAAGTACCGAAACTCAAGGGTTTTCACGTGTCGGGCCCTGGGAGACACTCGCCCGACACTGTTTCGACATTCTTTCGACACTCTTTTGACATCTTTTCCTGGGTGCTCGAAGTTGTTTCTGGGATGTGGTCCTCAAGTAGGATGGGAACAACTCAGGAGGAAAAAACACACATAGGCAATTCATCGTCGATCCCAGAGAAAATATGGGAAGTGGGGGGGAAGACAAAAAGCCCCAAACTATGAGAAAATATGGGGAATCCTGTGATTTGTATGTATTCATGTTTGTGTCCCAGGGCCCCTTCAACCACATGCATGCCGGGGTGGCTGCTGCGAGGGTGGATCTCCTGCTCTCTGCCCGAGCCCGGTCCCCCCGCGCCTCGAAGCACTGGCAGCTCCCCAGGCAGTGGCGAGGCGTCCCGGCTCGCCTGCAGGCCCGACGGGGGCTGTTCTCAGAACCCAATGGGCGCCCTCCAGGGCGCGAAGTTATTCGCGCTTCGCGGTTCGCGGTTCGGCTCCGATTCCTCCTCATCCTCCTCTTCTCCCCTGGGAGGCGGCCCGGGAGCGCGAAGCTGTTCGCGCTTCGCGCCTCGCGCAGCGCGGAGCGCGACGTTGGGAGCCCTTGAAGCCTGGTTGTGGTCTGCACGAGTTGTTCTTAGAACGTTTTTGGTTGAGACTGCCGGAGGATTGCAAAAAAACCCAGGATTGCAAAAAAACCCTGGACGAAGGATTGCAAAAAAACCCTGGGTTTTTTTTGCAATCCTGGGTTTTTTTTGCAATCCTTCGTTTTATCACATTGGGTTTATGATCTGAGAGCGCTGCCCTGTTCTTAGCACACTCTGGGGTTCTGCCAGCCTGTCGTGGCAGGCCCGTGGGAGTGCCTGGACGGTCGGCCCCTGCTCAACATCTGCGCCAACCTACTTAGAGGCCTCCTAGATGGGGTCGGAGTAGATGGGGTCGAAGGATGGCGTCGCATCGATGATACATCGGCGATGTATCGGCGATGCACCGCCAATGCATCGCCGACGCCAGCGACGCATCGGCGACGTCGGCGTGGACATAAACGGGCTCAGCATCGAGCCGCATCGCCGATGCATCGGCGATGCGGCGCGATCCTCCGACCCCATCTACTCGGACCCCATCTAGGAGTCCTAGACTACTGTCGGTTCTCCCTCACTTCCAGGGCGGGAGAGGAGACCCGGAGGGTTGGTCCCATGAACGCGTGGCGGCGGCCTTCTTCTCCAAGAGTCGGGGGTGGGCAGAACCCCCAACAGTGACACGTCGAGTAGTGCATTGTCCGTTTTCGGCTCTCGAGATGGCGTCGTGGCCGTTATTTTCCAGGTTTGTGCCCGCCAGGTTTGGGCCTCGGGCCGTTTTCACTAAACCACGTTTTGCTAAAGGGGGGTCTGTCCATCCCCGAAAGAGGCAGAACGCGGAGGGAGATGTCGAGGGCGTTGGGCTTCGTAGTCGCGGCTGCTGAGCACGGGGGCCTCTCGCGCGCTCCTCGCCGCGGGAGCACCGCGTGCCCCGCCGGCGGGCGAGCTCTCTCTCACCGTTGGGCGCCGCGTAATGGGGGGGTCATAAATGGGGGGGGGGCGAGCGTGGCCCGAAAAGGTACCCAAACGGTACCTAAACGAGCCCCCTGGGGCTCCGGAGGGGCCCGAAAGGGGCACGAAAGGGGACCTTTTTTGACCCCCCCATGTGTGACCCCCCCATTAAGCCACGCCCAACACCGCGGCCGCAGACTGGCGCACAGAGACATCTGCGGGAGGCTCTCCGGCAGGAAATATCGTTGCAGGGAGGAGGGCTAAGTCGGGCCTGTCCCTCTACGGGGGGAGTATTCCAAACTAGTCAAGAGATAGTCCGGGGACTATGTTTTATGGAATATTTTCTGACCTTTTTGGAGTAGCTTTGGAGTGTTTTTCATTTTTCGTCGAAAATCCCCCTGTAGGGGGACACGCCCGACTTAAGGCGAGCCCGAGGCGAGCGACCCGGTCGGCCCCCTGTCAGCGCGGTCGGGCCTGCCGAGGTGCGGGGTGCCCTCTCGGTGCCCTGCCCGCCGCACGGCGTGCGCTCGTCGCGTCCAGGCCTATGATGCTCCAACCTACTTTAGCCCTGCTGTCGGGGACCTATCGCCGATAGATCGGCGATGCATCATCGATTCCCGCCCCGATCAGGGGAGGAGAAACGACCCGGACCCGATAGTTGGCGTTTGCCAAACGCCTTTGGGCGTATACTGAACAGCCCTGCCATGTTCGATTACTTCTTTGGGTGCGTTTACTAAACGGCCCTCGGCGTTTACTGGACGGTTTCGTGTGTCGGGTTATGATGCTCCAACCTATTTTAGCCTCGATCACCAGGAATAGTTTCGAGCGCCCAATAAAGTGCCGAAATTCGAGAGTTTTCACGCGTCGGGCCTTGGGAGACACTCGTCCGACACCGTTTCGACACTGTTTCGACACTCTTTTGACACGTGTCTTGGTACTCGAAATTCTTTCTGGGATGCGGTCTTGAAGTAGGATGGGAACAGCATGAGTCCAGGCCATGCTTTCTCCGCGGCGAGAGCGGTCGCGCTAACGCGTTCGAGTATACAGCCGGGGCCTTGAACAAGGAACCATTTTCGTTGGGGAGGGGCTCCGTGTTCCTTAATTGTTTCGCAGGTTGCCGCAGGTAGGTTTTCCTCAGGTTTTCGATACGAAATCGAAGTTCAACTTATGGACAAAAGGGGCCTCGTTCCTTATTTAGGGTTCCTTAGGTCAACGCCTCGACTGTAGGGGAGCGAGCAATGACGCGAGCACAAAAAAGCTCAGAGGTCCGCGCGGACGTCTCGGATCCGCGCTGGGCGCCCCCCCAGCGGCGCCTCGGCGCCCCCCCGGGCGCGTGCCGCACGCCTGGGGGGAGGGTTCCCGCGCGGGGCCGAGGAGTCCGCGCGGATCTCGGAGTTTTGATGTTGATGCCATCGTTCGCTCCCCTAAAGTATTGCGGAGGACAATTCAATGCAGAGGAAGCATGTTGCCAAACAATTCCCAGATGCCTAAAACATGTGTGAACCATGCTTGAGCCATGTAAAGAACATGTTTTTTTTTCTATCACATGGTTGGGACTTTTTTTTCTGACATGTGAAACACGTTTCAAATTCAATGATAGGACTGTTAGGGTGTCCATTGTCGTGGCATCCACAACTAAAGTAGTTGGCGAGCCGCGGCAGGCTGTGGGTGCACTCGCAGGCATGGGAAAGAGGACCGCGGCCGTATCAAGGAGGAACCGGGGAGGAGGCATCAGACGCGGAGAGTCTAGTTACGCTTATGATGTTCCGACCATTTCTGGCCTTGGCCACCAGGAAGAATTACGAGCACAAGGAAGGTAATGAAACTTGAGGGTTTTCACGTGTCGTGCCCTGGAAGGCGACACTGTTTCGATACTGTTTCGACACTTTTCGGGGTGCTCGAATTTTGTTTCTGGGATGTGGCCCTTAAGTACGATGGGAGCAACCGAAAGTCACGCCTTGAAGAGCGCGCAGGCGGCCTCAGGCGTCGGTGGCCAGTGTACTCACTGGTTGCGTCGGGGGACCAGGCTGCCCTCGGAAGAGGCTCGCGCTCTCTCGCGTGTCCCTCTGCGCTCTGCGGCACCAGTCCCGACGGTCATGCCCTCCTTTTTCCCCGTCGCCACGCTGTTGCCCCTCCCCCTTCGACATCAGGCGGCTCGAGCCTATCGAGACGACCAGTTTCCGACGCTCTGGGTCAGGGTTTGCGGCCGGCGGGTCCCGTCTGGTCGCTGGGCGACCGCTTCTCGAGTCATTGCTCGGGGCACGAGGCTGGTGCCTGCCGGCCTGCCCGTAGATGCGCGTTCCCCCCCCCCCCCGCTCTCTCTCTCTCGCTCGCTCGTCTGGCCGGCCCAGGCCTGTCCCTCTACAGGAGGAATGTTCAAACATAGTCTTGGGACGATGTTTTGACTATTTCTGAGCAGTTTAAAAAAAAATCATAAAACAAGACATGAAGACATGTCCGATATTTCGTCCAAAATCCGCCTGTAGGGGGACATGCCCGAACTAATCTTGGCTTCGTGCGTCGGCAGTGTGGGGAGGTGGGGGGGAAGCGTAAGACTCGAGTGGCCCAGAACTCCGGCTCGCCGACGTGTTTTGACGAGCGCGCGCTGGACTCTGACGGCCCGGCGGTTTTCGTGAGATGTGTGCAGCGGGGGCTCGCGCGCGTCCCATTTCAGGTGGGGTCATCGTCACTTTTCAAAGCCGGGCGATGGCTGGCATTTCCATGGTTGCTAAAACGGAGCTCCAGGAATTTGTTTTCTTCTTCCGAGAAGCAGCCCGTTTACTAGTCAGTGCGCTGAGCTTGATTCCCGGAACTTGTTTTTTCCTTCCGGGAAGACCGTTTTAGCAGCCACGATTTTTCCAGCCCTCGCCCAGCTTCCAAGAGGTGGGAGGTGGGGGTGGGGTGGGGGGATGAGGGTGGAAAGGGTGGGCGGGAACGTGACTTAGGCGAGTGGGAGCGGAGAGGAACGCGTGGTGGGGAGAAGGGGGGTGGAGTTGTGGAGCGAGGAGGGCGCACCTCCCCACCCCTCCTCGGCGCGAGGAGGTCCTGGTGCCCGAGCCGGAGAAGGGTCGCGCGTAAGCGCCCTCTTTTATTCTCCACGCGGTGTGCCGCGCGGTTGGCCCGCGCATGAGTGGCCGCGTGGGGCTGCCGCGCCACCTCAGGCCAACCCGAGTCCCCCGTGACCGAGTCTCGCGTCTCCCCGATGGGGAGAGCGGGGGGGGGGCGGCCGCCTCCTGCCTCTCCTCGGTCAGAGCAGAAATTGATGGCGGGCCTGTTTTCCACCACCGCCACCAGAGAAGTTGGAGCGGGAAGGGGGTCCTCGTCCTCCTCCCCCACCCCCTCCTCCTCCTCTTCCTCCTCCTCCTCCTCCTCCTCCTCCTCCTCTTCCTCCTCCTCCTCCTCCTCCTTCTCCTCCTCCTCTTCCTCCTCCTCCTCCTCCTCCTCCTCCTCCTCCTCCCCTCCTCCTCCTCCTCCTCCTCCTCCTCCTCCTCCTCCTCCTCCTTCCCCCCATCCAACTTCTGGTGGTGGTGGTGGTGGTGGTGGAAAAAAGGCCCAGCAACTTAACGTCATAAGCATAAACTTTTCGCCCTCCGCGCGGGTTTCTCGGATCCGCCCGCGCCGGGCCCCCCCAGCAATGCCTCCGGCGCCGCCCCTGGCGCGCTCCGCGCGCCAGGGAAGGGGGTCCAGCGCAGATCCAAGAAATCCTTGCGGAACGCCAGAAGTTTATGTTTACGGCGCTGTTTCTTCTAATGCTGTGGTTCTCCTGCCACTCCGCCTCTTCTCTCGAAGAAGCGCAACACAGTCAACCCGCATAGCAGGGATGGGGTGGCAATTTGTCTTAAGGGTACCCCTTGCATCTTTGCCTCCCTGGTCCATCCTTGGCCACTTTCACTGGCCGCGCCCCGCTCGAAAAAACGTCAACATGGTTTCCCAGGGCCCTTGCATCCGTATCGTGGGTCCTTACGACACGGGTCGACTGTAAGCTTGCTTCTGGCGGGTGGATTAGCGACGGGCCTTGTGTCTCCGTATGGGATCGGCGTGCCCCGTCGCGACTTCGGGCGGCCGTGGCGCCATGTTTCCTGGGGCGAGTTCCCGATATGTGGACGTGGCGCACACACGCCAGGTCCACAGACCCATATAATTGTATGTGAGCGTGTGCCCGATCTTCGGCCCGCGACATCGGTTCGTTTCTCCCGTATTCTTTCTGCCTCTTTACATCTCCGCACCGGTCTCTCTTTTCCACCCCACTCGGCCGTCTCCCTCTTTCGGAGCCGAGAAGGAGGTGGAACGCTTCTCTGCCGAGGAGGAGGAGGAGGAGGAGGAGGAGGAGGAGGAGGACGAGGAGGAGGAAGAGGAGGAGGAGGAGGAGGAGGAGGTAGATATCAGGGCAAGATGGGTGGTTGAAGCGTCAGGACCGCCGTCAAGGATCTGACTGGGGCGGTGGGAGAGCCGGGCCGCGAGAGAGGGCAGGATGGCGAAAGGGGCGGTCACGAAAACTGCTGCGTGCAGCTGGTTTCCGCCCCGCCGCCAGGCAAAAACCTCGACACGTGGGCGCCTCCCGCGAGGCGCTGGGACAACCAGCTTCAAGTCGGGCCTCTCCTCTTACAGAGGAGTTTTGGACGACATTTAAAAAAAAAAAAAAAAAAAAATGGTCAAAACATGCTGGGAACCTCGTCCCCGTATTATTTTTCACTATTTGGGAACATTCCCCCTGTGGAGAGACAGGCCCGACTCAAAACCAGCTGCGCGAGCCGATCCTCTCTCTGCCCCGCCCTGTGCTGCCCTGCCCTGACTGTCGCCCCCCGCCCGGGAGAGACGGGCAAAGGGCTCGGTGCTGCTTTGCTGCTGTCGCTGCCGCCTGGCATCGCTCGGGCGTGTGCGTTTGTAGGGGGCCACATGCGAACCCTACCCCTACCCCCCACGATTTCTGAGGGGGAGGGTGGGGTTCACTTCGCTCGAGAGCTCCCGAACGAAGTGAACCCCACCCTCCCCCTCAGAAATCGTGGGGGGTAGGGGTAGGGTTCGCATGTGGCCCCCTAGTTTGTTCCCGGCGAGAACCATCGAGGACCATCCTGGACTTACGTCGGGCCTGTGCCTCTACAGGGGGAATGTTCAAAAATAGGACAAAAAATATGGGGACTATTTGTTGAGTATGTTGGGGCATTTTTGGAATATTAGTTGAATTTTTTCTTTTGTCGAACATCCCCCTGTAGGGGGACACGCCCGACTTAAACCGAGGACCATACTGGACCATCGAGCAACAAAAAACGCACGAAACCGACAAATGCACGGGAGATGGACGTCCGAGCGACGGCAAGTTCATCTTTGCCGCGCGGCAGCTGCGGGAGCTCGCTGCCGAACGAAAAAGAGTTGGCCCGGCATCGCTCGGACGGGTGCGTTTTTCCCCAAGCAGTGCTTGCACTGACGGGGTCCTGGCGGATATTGAAAAAGTTTAGCGGCAGTTTCCCGCCGATTTTGGTAGCCGGCGGGGTTCCCGGGTTCCCGGTTCCGGGTTCCCAGGTTCTTGGTTATTGGTTCCAGGCCGACCCGGGTTCCCGGTCTCGGGTTCCCAGGCTCCCGGTTTGTGGTTCTGGGCCGACGTCGGAATCCCACCATCGAGTTCACCATCGATCAAACCATTTTTTGATAGGGGATGTCTCTGGTGTCATTCTCTTATCGACGGGGACCCTCGAGGAGTATCTTGGGTCCTCCTGCGGGAAAATATGCGCACGAAGCCGAGAAGTCAGAGCCCCGAATCATCAGGGGTAGCTCGGGTCAGGGCTAACTCGGGCTCGTTTTGGCGGGGATGCAAACCCGAGTTACCCCGGACCCGAGTTACCCCAGACAACTCGGGCGCCCAGAGCCCCGAATCATCAGGGGTAGCTCGGGGCAGGGCTAACTCGGGTTCGTTTTTGCGGGGATGCAAACCCGAGTTACCCCGGACACGAGTTACCCCAGACAATTCGGGCGCCCAGAGCCCCGAATCATCAGGGGTAGCTCGGGTCAGGGCTAACTCGGGTTCGTTTTTGCGGGGATGCAAACCCGAGTTACCCCAGACCCGAGCTACCCCGGACAACTCGGGCGCCCAGAGCCCCGAATCATCAGGGGTAGCTCGGGGCAGGGCTAACTCGGGTTCGTTTTTGCGGGGATGCAAACCCGAGTTACCCCGGACACGAGTTACCCCAGACAATTCGGGCGCCCAGAGCCCCGAATCATCAGGGGTAGCTCGGGTCAGGGCTAACTCGGGTTCGTTTTTGCGGGGATGCAAACCCGAGTTACCCCAGACCCGAGCTACCCCGGACAACTCGGGCGCCCAGAGCCCCGAATCATCAGGGGTAGCTCGGGGCAGGGCTAACTCGGGTTCGTTTTTGCGGGGATCCAAACCCGAGTTACCCCGGACCCGAGTTACCCCAGACTCGGGCGCCCAGAGCCCCGAATCATCAGGGGTAGCTCGGGTCAGGCTAACTCGGGTTCGTTTTTGCGGGGATGCAAACCCGAGTTACCCCGGACCCGAGCTACCCCGGACAACTCGGGCGCCCAGAGCCCCGAATCATCAGGGGTAGCTCGGGGCAGAGCTAACTCGGGTTCGTTTTTGCGGGGATGCAAACCCGAGTTACCCCGGACACGAGTTACCCCAGACAACTCGGGCGCCCAGAGCCCCGAATCATCAGGGGTAACTCGGGTCAGGGCTAACTCGGGTTCGTTTTTGCGGGGATCCAAACCCGAGTTACCCCGGACCCGAGTTACCCCAGACAACTCGGGCGCCCAGAGCCCCGAATCATCAGGGGTAGCTCGGGTCAGGGCTAACTCGGGTTCGTTTTTGCGGGGATCCAAACCCGAGGGCTCGGGTCAGGGCTAACTCGGGTTCGTTTTTGCGGGGATCCAAACCCGAGTTACCCCGGACCCGAGTTACCCCAGACAACTCGGGCGCCCAGAGCCCCGAATCATCAGGGGTAGCTCGGGTCAGGGCTAACTCGGGTTCGTTGTCGCGGGGATCCAAACCCCAGCTACCCCGGACCCGAGCTACCCCAGACAACTCGGGCGCCCAGAGCCCCGAATCATCAGGGGTAGCTCGGGTCAGGGCTAACTCGGGTTCGTTTTCGCGGGGATCCAAACCCCAGCTACCCCGGACCCGAGCTACCCCAGACAACTCGGGCGCCCAGAGCCCCGAATCATCAGGGGTAGCTCGGGTCAGGGCTAACTCGGGTTCGTTTTCGCGGGGATCCAAACCCCAGCTACCCCGGACCCGAGCTACCCCAGACAACTCGGGCGCCCAGAGCCCCGAATCATCAGGGGTAGCTCGGGTCAGGGCTAACTCGGGTTCGTTTTCGCGGGGATCCAAACCCCAGCTACCCCGGACCCGAGCTACCCCAGACAACTCGGGCGCCCAGAGCCCCGAATCATCAGGGGTAGCTCGGGTCAGGGCTAACTCGGGTTCGTTTTCGCGGGGATCCAAACCCCAGCTACCCCGGACCCGAGCTACCCCAGACAACTCGGGCGCCCAGAGCCCCGAATCATCAGGGGTAGCTCGGGTCAGGGCTAACTCGGGTTCGTTTTCGCGGGGATCCAAACCCCAGCTACCCCGGACCCGAGCTACCCCAGACAACTCGGGCGCCCAGAGCCCCGAATCATCAGGGGTAGCTCGGGTCAGGGCTAACTCGGGTTCGTTTTCGCGGGGATCCAAACCCCAGCTACCCCGGACCCGAGCTACCCCAGACAACTCGGGCGCCCAGAGCCCCGAATCATCAGGGGTAGCTCGGGTCAGGGCTAACTCATCCAGGGACCCGTATCGGGTCAGGGCTCGGGTCAGGGCTAACTCGGGTTCGTTTTCGCGGGGATCCAAACCCCAGCTACCCCGGACCCGAGCTACCCCAGACAACTCGGGCGCCCAGAGCCCCGAATCATCAGGGGTAGCTCGGGTCAGGGCTAACTCGGGTTCGTTTTCGCGGGGATGGAAACCCCAGTCACCCCGGACCCGAGCCACCCCGGACAACTCGGGCGCCCAGAGCCCCGAATCATCAGGGGTAGCTCGGGTCAGGGCTAACTCGGGTTCGTTTTTGCGGGGATGCAAACCCCAGTTACCCCGGACCCGAGCCACCCCAGACAACTCGGGCGCCCAGAGCCCCGAATCATCAGGGGTAGCTCGGGTCAGGGCTGACTCGGGTTCGTTTTCGCGGGGATCCAAACCCCAGTTACGGTAGGTTCGTGTCGTGTCGACCGGCGGCGACCCCGCCAGCGGCGTTCAACCTTGAACGCCGCGGGCGACCCAGAATCCTTCGAGGTGGAACGATTTGGACGTTTCGGAAACGGCCGATCGTTCGAGGTTGAACGACCCCCGCGGTGTCAGAAACCAACGCCGGGGTCGACACGACGCGAACCTGCCGTACCCCGGACCCGAGCCAAGGGCTCCCTCGAGGGCGCGAAGTTATTCGCGCTCCGCGGTCCTCGTTCCTTCTCCCCCTCCTCCTCGTCCTCCTCTTCTCCCCTTGGGAGGGCGGCGCGAGAGCGCGCAGTTATTCGCGCTTCGCGCTTCGCGCAGCGCGAAGCGCGAAGTTGGGAGCCCTAGGATACTTACAGTCGGGGCGTTGACCTCAGGAACCCGAAAGAAGGAACGAGGCCCCTTTTTCCCATAAGGTAAGGAGCCCTAGCGAGCTGCCCCGGACCACTCGGGCGCCCAGAGGAGTGCGACGGGGAACGGACCGTCCGCGCGATGGCGAGGGCGAGGGGGGGGGCACAGGCCCCGCTCCTCCCTCCTCCCTCCTCCCTCCTCCTCCTCCTCCTCCTTCCCCCCTCCTCCCTCCTCCCTCCTCCTCCTCCCTCCTCCTCCTCCTCCTCCTCCTCCTCCTCCTCCTCCTCCTCCTCCTCCTCCTCCTCCTCCTCCTCCTCCTCCTCCTCCTCCTGGGATTTTGCCTGGGATTTTGCAAAGGCCTACGCCGTTCAAGACCTCCAGCTCGGCCTGGGCCACGAAGATGTCGACGTGGCCCGTCACGCACGGGCGCCAACGTATCCCTCTCGATTCAAGGTCGAGGAGGAAGGGGCGGGGGAGGTTGGAATCCTTGTGCCGAGGAGGAGGGAGTGGGCGTGCACTGCTGGCGACTCTAGGACAGCATCGACAGCATGTCGATGAGGGGACACGGGCGCTAGACCTGCCGAAAGCAGTCATGGCCCGCCTGGAAGTTGTAGTAGGGATCGAGCGGGACAAAAAAGTCCTGGAAGGCCGAGGTCCCCAGGTCACTGCCCCAGGGATCCCAGGCCCTGCTGAGCCTCGACAGTTGGTGCCCCAAGAGCACCTGGGCGAGGAGGCGCGAAAAATCCGACGGGTAGCTTTTCAGCTCAGCAGTGCGCCAGCGGCCCCGCTCATCGCGGCCCGCCGCCGCGGGATGCCCTCCCTCATGCTGGCAGCGGCCGCCATGATGCTGGGCGTCCACGGCGAGGCGGAGCTCGGGGGCGTTGACCGCCAGGAGCCCCGTCGGCTTCCTCGCCTTCGCCCCGTACACGCACTGGTCCACCTGCACGTAGTCCACCCCAGGGAGCCCCAGCGCCCAAGTGATCTCGGGCGTCTCCCAGGAGGAGATGCTCTGTGGCCTCCAGGGCGCTGGAGCTGGGTGCTCCATCAGCCCTGTGATGCCCAGCGGGCGGCCGACCAGGAGCAGTAGCAGGCAGGAGCGAAGCAGCGCATTGCCCAGGTCAATCTGCTGCCTCTCCCTCTTGGACACGCTGCTGATGCCCCAGGGTCTGCTCCTGGTCCTGAGCGGTCTCGGTTGTCTGCCCCCTCCGCCATCATCAAGCCATCTGGCCGGGCACCAGGTTTCGCAGGGAGGTCCTCCTATCACCGCGCACACCTGCCCTGCCAGCATGGCATCCCTCCAGAACACGAGATTCTCCTTCTTGGTCATGTCCCCCCTGTCAGCGTTGTTCTGCACGTCGAGGGAGAGCACCATCAAGGGAACTGCCCGTTCTGCCGCTAGCTTTTCCAGGTGGTCCTGGACGTCGTTGTGTCTTCTGTGGCCACTGAATAGATGGAGTACCAGATTGCAGTGCCATGTAAGCGGTCTGTCCACTGTCACAGGGAGTGCTGGGTCCTGGTGGTCAGGGCCATCATCATCCGCTGGTACTGCTGGTGGACAGGTTGGCCCGAGCGGGCAGGCCCATGTCGGTATTGCCGTAATCCAGTATGGGTCTGGGTCCTTCGGCGGCATCATGGCCTTTGCTGCCCTGAAGCCACTTCTCTTGAGCTTCCTGGTATCCTCTGCCATCTCACAATCAGCTGCTGCCAACTCTTCAACATTGAGTGGAACCACTGTGGCCCGACAATGCTCCATGCATCTGAGGCTTCTATACTTGAGGTGACGGAGAAGACCAGCACGGGTGTGGAAGTCCTTGCCGCAGTTCGGGCAAAGCGTACCTCTGATGTAGCGGTCGTCATCACGCTGAGCATGTACGACTGTGCGGTGTCTCCTCCACATGCCTCGTGTTGCCAGAATCTTGCCACAATCATAGCAAATGAAACCTCGTCCTCGTTCGGGTCGATCTGCCTCCACAAAGGGCGGGGGTGGCATCCCCGCCTCCTGAGCCAAAGATCTGAGTTGTCTCTGCCAAACCCCATGCCTGAAGTACTCCATCTGAGCTGCATGTGCTCTGTGTTCCACTCTCTTGATCAGGTTCATGGCCTTGGCATATTCACAATCTCTGAAGGCGTCAATCCAGGTACGTATGTTCTGTCGCTGCTCCCATGGTATCTCATCAGTGGAGACAAAGTCGCCGAGCCAGAGTAGATCTTCCCAGATCAGGGCATTCCAGCTCCCTTTCTCCTCCCATAGTAGGTCCACGAGGCGCAGGAGTTGCTGATCACCAAAGAACAAGAGTCTCATGAGGTGCCGTAGTCGCCTTGTGCGGAGTATGATCTGCCAGGAAGACTTGTCTGCGTCAAGAAGGACCTCCTCGTCTCGCCATCGAGGTCCATCAGGTATGTGTAACTTGCCCACCGCAGCTCGGTAGGCGTTGACATACTTGGCAGCGACTTGCGAGTCCAGCCTGGTGCCCAACGCGCCCCATATTTCTGCATTGAAGGTGAGGGTGCTGTCGCACAGGGCGCTGGTGAGCGTGATCTTTACCTGTCTGTCAACGTCATGTATTTGATTAACCGTAATCCTCAATGGTCCCGCTGCTGCCGTATGCCCGTTGCACCTTCGGGCCATGTTGGGACCCTCACACCCTTTGGTATCCACAACCGTGCCCAGGTTGACCGCCGTCTCCACGATCTGCAGCTGATGGTTCAGGCCCTCGTGCCATAAGTACGCCGGGTGGCTGGTAAGAAGACGGGCCCTGGCTTTTCTGGCACACGGGCCAAAGAAGCCTAGCAATATCTTGGTCTTGGCCAAGTTGAGCGTGAAGCCAAAGATGCAGATGTGCTTGAACAGGATACTGACTATGCCCCTGATGGCGTCCTCCAGGTTGCTGCAGGTATCCACCGCGCAGGGAGTCGTAGCATCGTCCACGAAGGAGACGTCGGTAACCTCGGCTTGCTCTGCGGCGACCGAGGCCAGTATCGGTGCAGGGTCAGGCTTCAGTGTGAGCGTGTAGTTGTGGGCGGCCAGGTCCGTGTGTAGGTCTCTCAGCAGCGTGGCGAAGCCCAGGTTGTATACAAGGTCCGCTAAGCCATTGCCAGGGCGTGTGCCTCGTCGACTTTCCGCCGTGAGCGGACAACCCTGTGTCATGAAGAAGGTGTGCCTGTGTGCCTCTGCTACCGCTGCATGCAATGCTGGATCCACCCTTTGATCCTGGAGCACGCCCGGCCTAGCGAGCAGCGCTTGGAGCGCCGGCTGCATCCACTGTGGGACATTCTGCTGCTCGTATATGTCATCCAGATCCCTCCTCCTCCTCCTCCTCCTCCTCCTCCTCCTCCTCCTCCTCCTCCTCCTCCCTCCTCCTCCTCCTCCTCCTCCTCCCTCCCCCTCCTCCCTCCTCCCTCCTCCCTCCTCCCTCCTCCTTCCCCCCTCCTCCCTCCTCCCTCCTCCCTCCTCCCTCCCGGCCGCCTTGCAGTCCCCTCGTACTCGGTAGCCTCGCGCCGTGTCGACTGGCGTCCCTTGGCCCCGGCCTCCTGGCAGCCCCCTCGCACGGCAGGTTCGCATCGTGTCGCTTGGAGCCTGTTTTTTGTCCGCCTCTGGCAAGTTTGCTTGCATGCTTGCATGGACGGGGGGGGGGGCTGAGCCTGAAGCAAGCCCGGGTGGGGGGGGGGCGGAAATCACGCAAGTCGAAAGGCATTGCACGCTAGTATTCGCTTGAAGAGGGGCGAGGGGGGGGGGGGGGGGGGCGAAGGCCATGCAAGTAAACTTGCCTGAATCCAAAAAAAAACAGGCTCTTGGCGACGACCTTGCCGCCGGCGTTCAGCGTTGAACGCCGCCGGCGTCCCAGGATTCATCGGTGCTGACCGATCTGGCGTTTTTGGGCACGGCGGAGTCACGGACCACCGCCGAGGCCGGCACGGCACGAGGCCGCCGTGCGCCCGCCCGTCCTCGCCCCCATGCTTCCCTGCAGGCACAGGCGGGGCGCCGCACTCAGGGCCACGCTGGGCTCCGGAGGGGCTCGGGCTCCGATGAGGGCCCCGTTGCCTAGAGGCCCAGGGGTCGGGGAGCCTCCTCGTGCCGAGGCTCGCCGTGGCCAGAGGCGTTCCCGCGTTCCCTTTCATCCGCGCTCCACCGGGTAGCACGAGGGCTGTACGCCCCCTGCCCACCCCTTCTTCCTTGGTAGCCCAGAGGAACAAAAACACACAGACACAGTGAATCGTGGATCCCCAGGAAGACATGGGAAACTATGGGAAGTGGGGGGGGGGGGAAGACAAACACCCAGAAAATATGAGAAAATATGGGGAATCCGGTTATTTGTGTCTATTTGTTTGTGTGTCCCAGTTCACTTTCATGCAGGTACCCCCCCAATTCGCACTACCAGGCGTGTCCGCAGGCCGCGCTGGGCGTGTCGCTGAGAGGTCCCGAGAGGCTGCTGCCGTGCAGCCCAGCAGCAGTCCACAACCACAAGAATGGAGGGCGGGCGGTTTCCCAAGGCGACTCCCGCCTCCGCCGCGCCAGGCTCCTCCAGCTGCCAGAAGTAGAGCCCGTTTTTTTAGACTCTGGCAAGTTTACTTGCATGGACGGGGAGGGGGGGGGCTGAGCCTGAAGCAAGCCGCAGACGACTTGCACGTTCGGGGGGCGCGGAAATCACGCAAGTCGAAAGGCACTTGCACGCTAGTATTCGCTTGAAGAGGGGTGAGGGGGGGGGGGGGAGCGAACGCCATGCAAGTAAACTTGCCAGAATCAGAAAAAAAAAAACAGGCCCGTATCAGGATGGATGGCCGGTGGTTCCCAGGATGCGGCCCTCGCCCGAGCGCGCCGCGCCCTCGCCGTGTTTCACGAGGCTCCAGCGGCCATTGGGGGGTGGAGGCCGCCTCGTGCAGCAGTGCGGCCCTCGCCTGGGCGCTGCCCACGCACTCGTTCGTCTCACACATCTATCGGGGGAGCGTAAGACCCGGGTTTGCCAGGACTCGGGTTCGCCATCGTTTTTTGACGACCGCGCCTCGGGTTTTGACGAGGAGGAGTTTCGTGGGATGTCTGCAGCGGGAGGCCTCGTCAAAATGCAGGCTCGGCCTCGTCATTTTTTGACGACCTCGTCGTGTTACAAGGCTCCAGCGGCCATGGGGGGTGGAGGCCGCCTCGTGTAACAATGCGGCCCTCGCATGGACGCTGCCCACATACTCTCTGCACGCACGAGATGGGTACGGAAAGAATGGGTACGATGCCCAACAGCGGATCTTGTTAATTTTGAACAGGGCTCGTTGTCCACGCCGCCGCGGCCCGTGTCCATTCGGGACAGGAGGCCGCCTGCCCAACAGCGGCCGCTGCTGGTTTGGGGCAACATTTGCTGTTGGGCATTGTACCCATTCTTTCGGTACCCATTTCGGGCGTCCAAATACTCGTTCGTCTCACACATCTAACCTCCTAACGGTCATTCAGATCTATGGGGGTTGTCCCAACTGCCTTCCTCGCATCAGCGCCGCGCACGCTCGTTTTACGAAAACTCAGCAGTCACAAGGGCGGAGGTCAGCTCGCTTGCAAAGTGCAGCACCTGCTCGAGTCTTCGGCCGTCGGCTTCGGTCGGTCGGTCTTCGGTCGTTGTCTTACGTCGGTCGGTCAGTCTGGTGGTCCATCGGTCGCTCGGTCGGTCGTCGTCGTCGGTCGCTCGGCCGGTCGACGTCGTCGCCCGTCGGTCGTCGCCCGTGATGGTTGTCGTCGTCGTCAGCTTCGTTCGTCTTGGTCGTCGTCGTCGGTCGCTCGGTCGGTCGGCCAGCCAGAGCCCGGCGCGGCGATCCAATGTCGATACGAGCCGGGACGGCTCGCCGAGGCTCCGGCCCAGTTCCGATCCGATGCGATCGCTCGGTTCGGTCCAGCTCGTGCTTGCCAGGTGCTCGTCATTCAGGGGGCCTGGCATCGCTCGGACGTGTGCATTTTTTTTCCTCTGGCGAGGACCATCGAGGAGCATCCTTGACCAATTGGCGAAAAAGCCACGCACGAAACCGAAACAAACACAGGGCATGGACGTCCGAGCGATGGCGAGGGGGGCGCTTCCCGAAGTGGGGAGGAATGTGGAATACTTGTAAGAACCTCTGCGGAGGGGACTTGGGAGGACAGGGCGTCTTGCAGCACCGCTGTCGCACCCTGAGTTTACTTCGGTCCCTCCTCCTCCGCTGACTCGTGCTTATCCTGTTTTTATTGTCGCCGACCCCGACGATTATTTCCTTGCGGCAGTTTTGTTGTTCGCCCCGAGATGTTGTTCGATTGTCCCGGGCCCCTGGAATCGGCTTTGGAGGCCAGGCATTGCGAAGCATCAGTTTTGTCTAGTCGCTAGATGTCTGAGTCATGCTCCCGCTCTCCCCCTGGATGTAAGGGTCTTCCGATGGTATCCAGAGGCTGTAGGTCGGCTTCAGGCCTCCTGAGGTCGCCCTGGTACATCTCAGATGCCCCTGGAGGCCAGAGAGAGCCCCCAACCTCCCGGATGCCTCGAAGTTCGAGCGACGACGATCACGACGACGACGACGAGAACGACGATGACGACGATTACGACGCCGGCAGCGGCGACGACGGCGGCGGTAGCGGCGGCGGCGGCGGCGGCGGCTGCGATGTCGGCGGCGGCGGCGGCGAAACGACGACGCTGCGGCGACGGCGGCGGTGGCGCCGAAGCGACGGCGGCATGCCGTGCCCGTGCGGCAGGAGCGCCGCGGCGGTCTACGCGCCGCAGCGGCCGCCGAGCGCGAGGGGCGCGGCCCCAGCCGGCGACCGCCCGCCGCCTGCCGGCGCGCGCCCGCAGAGGCCGCAGTCGGCGCCGCCGCGGCGCCCCGACGAGCGCCAGGCAGCGCCCGCCGAGCCCGCGCCGGCCCCGCAGGCGCCCGCGGAGGCGGCGCCGGCCGCGCCGGCGACGGAAGCGGCGCCTGCCAAGGCGGCGCCGGCCGCTCCGGCGGCGCCGGCGCCGGCGAAGGCGGCGCCGGGCGCGCCGGCTTGGCGCCGGCGGCGCCGGCCGCTCCGGCGGCGACGGCGCCGGCGAAGGCGGCGCCGGGCGCGCCGGCTTCGGCGCCGGCGGCGCCGGCCGCTCTGGCGGCGACGGCGCCGGCGAAGGCGGCGCCAGCCGCGCCGGCGTCGAAGGCGGCGCCTGCCGCGACGGCGCCTCCGGCGGCGACGGCGCCGGCGAAGGCGGCGCCGGCCGCGCCAGCTTCGGAGCCTGCCACGACAACGGCCGCTCCAGCGGCGACGGCGCCAGCGAACGCGGCGCCGGCCGCGCCGGCCTCGGCGCCTACCAAGGCGGCGCCGGGCGCTCCGGCGGCGACGGCGCCGGCGAAGGCGGCGGCGGCCGCTCCGGCGGCGAAGGCGGCATTGGCCGCGCCAGCGGCGAATGCGGCGCCGACCGCGCCGGTTGCGAAAGCCGCGCCAGCAGCGCCAGTGACAGCGCAGGCGGCAGATGTCCCGGCTGCGCTGGCGACGGCGGCGCCAGCCTCGCCGGCGACGAAGGCGGCGCTGGCAATGCCAGCCGCGCCCGCGGCGGAGGTGGCGCCGACGTATGCGGCGCCGTCCGCGCCAGCTGCGCCAGCGGGTGAGGCGCTGGCCGCGCGCTGACAGCGGGCCCGGTGGTGCGTGCCGCCCGCGCGTGGAGATGCGCCCGAATCATGGGCGCGCACTGCTGCTGGCGTGTGTTTTGTTTTTCTCTCCTTCGATCACTGTAGGTCTCCCAGGTGAGGTCTGAGTAATATGAGGTCGGGAAATCGCGCCGAATCGCCAATGCATCCGTTGGCGATGCGGCTCGATACGGAGTTCGATGTTCTTCACGCCGACGTCGGCGATGCACTGCCGACGTCGCCGCTGCATTGTTGATGTATTAGCGATGCATCACCGATGCAGCGCGATCCTCCGACCCCATCTACTCGGACCCCATTGAGGAGGCCTTCATCGTCATTCCTAGATGCACCGACGAAATGCGGTGCAAGCTGCTGTGTGTAGGGACAGCGCCCGCTCGTTCCGTCTCCGTCCTTGTTGCCATGCTCGCCCTTTATGCTGGAACTCGCCCACGCCATTTCGACCACGTCCTTGAGATTCTTTGGGGCAGCTACGTAGGGACGCACTTCTTGAAGTGATTGTCGTTGAGCCCACTGCGCAGGTATAGTGGTTTGTGATATTGTCTCTTCCGTGGAGGGTTCAAAGCTGGCATAAGCAGAATATTTCGAATTTCAGTCGTGTTATCGGATTTCTCGGTCGGCACTGGCCCCCCCAGCATGGATCCATACCTGCCGCCCCCTGCATGGGGTACCAGGGCATCGGTTCCCCTGTGGTAATGATCGATAATCCCGCCACGCACCACACATTGCCCATCTCGATGTGACCGACTCGAAATCGATTTCGGCTGGCGGATTCGATCCCGCTGCTCCGACGACCTGGCGCGGCCCGGTGTCTCCACGCGGCGTTGTTAGTGTACCTCGCCGCGGCCGAGTCGCTTCGATATTGCAGTGCCGTGCCTCGGCGGCCCGATGAGGAGCACGTTCCGATCCGGGGAAGTGATAAGGGAGAAGGTTTCAGAAGGGAAAACATGCAGACACAATTAAAAGTCGATCACCAGGAAAATAACAATGGGAAAATATGGGAAGTGGGGGGGAAGACGAACATCCAGAAAATATCAGAACATGTGGGGGATCCTGGGATCTGTGTCTATGGATTTGCGCCTCCCAGGGCCCCGTTGAAGGCCTTCCGGGGTGGCGGCGAGGCCTCTCGGGAGCCCTCGCGCCTAATTACCGAGGCGTTTGCAGCGTCCTCAGAGAGCAGGCTCAGAGAGCACTGCTCAGAAGGTCGGGGAGCCGCCGAGCCTTCGGAGCAGGCCCGCCCCTTCGCTCTTCTTTCCCCAGGGGCTCCCTCGAGGGCGCGAAGTTATTCGCGCTTCGCGCTTCGCGGTCCTCGTTCCTTCTCCCCCTCCTCCTCGTCCTCCTCTTCTCCCCCTCGGGGGGCGGCGCGAGAGCGCGAAGTTATTCGCGCTTCGCGCTTCGCGCAGCGCGAAGCGCGAACTTAGGAGCCCTTGTTTCCCCCCCTCGCTCGACGCCCGCAGGTCGCGCGTCAGCGCCCCCGTTTCCAGAAGCAGCGGGCCGCTCCAGCGGCCCCGCGTACGCCACCGCGCGAGGTCGCGATGCCATCTCGCGCAAGGACCTGCCCCGTCTCGCGTGGGCATCGCCCGGACGTGTGCATTTGCCTCGGCGAGGACCATCGAGGACCATCGAGACCGAAAAGTGCACGGGGAAGTGGACGTCCGGGCGATGGCGAGATCTCGCGTAAGACCTGTCCCTTCTCGTCGCTCACGTCTTCTGGAGGACAGTTTTGGGGCCACCGGGGCCGTCGGCGGGCGGACACGACTTCGGGCCGAAGAGCTGGCCAGCCCTTGGGAAGGACGCCAAGGGGGTTACGGACAGAATGGGCACGAAAACCGACAGCAGCCCTCGTCCTTGGCATCGCTTGGATGTGTGGACTTTTCCTTCGGCGAGGAACATCGAGGAGCATCCTTGATCATTTGGCGAAAAAAAACACGCACGCAACCGAAGGAAACACAGGGAATGGACGTCCGAGCGATGGCCAGGTACGGACAGAATGGGCACTAAAACCGACAGCAGCCCTCGTCCATGCTGAACAGGATTCGCTGCCGGTGTCGCCGCGGACCCTGTCCGCCCACTGAAAACAAAAAGTCGCCTGCCCAGGAGCGGATCCTGTCGATTGTGAGCAACATGTGCTGCTGGGCCGTGCACCCATTTTCTCCGTAGACCCATTTCGGGCGTGCGAAGCCAGGAAGTCCGGGCCCGGGCGTCCACGCAGCAAATAAATCGAAGCGTCCCTCATTTGCTCCCTGCATCTGTCAGTAATCCACGTTCCCCCCTCCGCTCCTCGTTCTCTGCTTCGTCCTGCCCTCGGGTTCTTCTCTGGATGTCTCCCACTGGACCCACCCCCACCGGGTTCTCCCTTTCGTTCTTGCCTCCTCCCTCTCTTTTCCTCACCCTCTTTGTCCCCCTTATTCCCATATGAGCGACGCAAGTCAAGAGTCGGTCGTCTTCACCGACGTTGGCGCGCAATCTGCCCGCGTAAAAAGTCCCGCCGCGTGAGCGCCCTCGTCGCCAATGTGGCGCCCTTCGATGGGGGCCCGCGCAAGCCGCCGCGCATATTCGCTGTACCATCTCGCGTGCGACCCGCTGCTGGTCGTCGCCTATATTTATGTATATATATATGTATATATACACACATATGTGTGTGTGTGTGTGTGTGTGTGTCTGTCTGTCTGTCTGTCTGTCTGTCTGTCTGTCTGTCTGTCTGTCTGTCTGTCTGTCTGTCTGTCTGTCTGTCTGTCTGTCTGTCTGTCTGTCTGTCTGTCTGTCTGTCTGTCTGTCTGTCTGTCTGTCTGTCTGTCTGTCTGTCTGTCTGTCTGTCTGTCTGTCTGTCTGTCTGTCTGTCTGTCTGTCTGTCTGTCTGTCTGTCTGTCTGTCTGTCTGTCTGTCTGTCTGTCTGTCTGTCTGTCTGTCTGTCTGTCTGTCTGTCTGTCTGTGTCTGTCTGTCTGTCTGTCTGTCTGTCTGTCTGTATGTATGTATGTATGTATGTATGTATGTATGTATGTATGTATGTATGTATGTATGTATGTGTGTATATATACATATATGTATATGTATATATATATATATATATATATATACTCAGGTTACGGGGGCGAGGCCGCGAGGAGTGTGCCTGCGCCCTCCATGGGGGCTCCGGGGCTCACTTTCCCTATGTTTTTACAGGGTTTCGGCGTTCCAGGGCCTCCGAGGCCGCCAGGAGTGTGCCTGCGTCCTCCATGGGGGCTCCGGGGCACAGGGTTTCCGCGTTCCTGGGCCTCGCAGGCCGCCGCCTCCGACCCCCCATGGGAGGACGGGGTGGCCGGGGAGGTCCAAAATAGTCCAGGAGGGCCTCCAGAGGCTCCCAAGACGGCCCAAGCGGGCCCCGAGTCGCCGAAAGACCGCTCCAGGACGCCCAAGATAGGCCCAAGACGGCCCGAGAGGCCCCCCAATGCATTCCACGACGCTTCAAGACGCCTCTCCAGAGCGCTTCAAGAGGCCGAATTCGTCAATTTTACGAAGGTTTTCGAACGATTTTGGCCTTCCAGCCTTCTCGGCTGTCCGACGTTCCAAGACGGCTCAATAGGCCCCCAAGAGCGCCCCAAGACGGCCCAAGAGGGCCCCAAGACAGCCCCAGAGTCGCCCAAGACAGCCCAACAGAGCCCCAAGACGGCCCCAAGATGCGCCCAAGAGGGGGACCGCGACTCCAAAATTCAACCCTCCCGCTTGAAGAGTGCCCCAGGAGGCCCCAAGGAGCCCCCAAGAGGCCCCAGGAGGCCCCCAAGAGGCACCCAGGAGGCCCAAACGATGCTTAAAGAGGCCACAAAACAGCCCCGAGGAGGCCCCACAACGGTCCCAAAACGGCTACTGAGAAGCTGCGAAACTGCCTTCACGACGTCCCCGCAGGCCAGCCACGAGATCCAAACCAACACCAATGAGGCCTCTGACCCACCACCCAGGGCACGGTGGCGGGAGCAGTGACAGCACTTCTGCACAGCATGTTCCGGCGGGAACCTTCCGGAACACGCTGCAGGAGGAGGAAGAAGATCAGGAGGAGAGAAAGGTGGAGTGGGAGGAGGAGGGGGGGGACGAGGAGGAGGAAGAGGCCTCCCAGACAGCTCCAAGATAGCCGAAGAGGCTTCCAAGAGGGCCCTGGGCGGCCCACGAGGGCCCCAAGGCGGTGCCTGAGGCGCCCAAGACGGCCCGAGAGGGCCCCAAGACGGCCCCAAGAGAGGCCCAAGAAGGGAAACACGATCCGAGAATCCGAGCTTTCTACACCGAGAGGTTCTCGGGAAGTCCCAAGAGGCCCCCAATCGGATCCAAGAGGCTCCCAAGAAGCTCTCAAGAGGGCCGACGAGGTTTCCAAGAGATCTCCCAAGGTGGCCCCAAGAGGCACAACTCATTGTTTTACGATTGGGCTTTGACGGGTTTAAATTTTTTCTGCCTTTTGGCATCCCGATGCTCCAAGACGGCCCAAGAGGCTTCCAATACCCGTCCCATATAAAAGAAGAGGCCTCCAAGAGGGGCCCAAGACGGCCCGCGATGGCCCCAAGACGGTGCTTGAGGCGCCCAAGACGGCCCGAGAGGGCCCCAAGAGCCCCAAGAGAGGCCCAAGAAGGGGAACGCGACCCAACAGCAGAGCGGTCCCCCCGCAGGGCCCACAGGAGGCCGCAGGAGGCCCCCAAGTGGTCCGACGAGGACCCCAAAAGCTTCCCGAGGGCCTAAAAGGCCCCTAGGAGACGTCCAAGAAGCTTTAAAATAGCCCAAGACTGCCCTCGATGCGTCAAAACTGCTTCCAGGACGCCCCCGGGAGGCTTCCGGATTGCCTCAATCTGGCCGCAGGTGGCCACTCAAGTCGGGCCTCCACGCAGCCAAGACGGCCAATGACGGCTTCAGATTGCAGAACCGATGCCCCTAAGGGACCCCCAGACGCCCCCCCAAGAAGCACCCAAGAGGTGCCTCCAACAGCCAGTTGACGAAGCATGCGAAACACCCCAGAAGCTCCTCAGATGCCGTCGCGCGCCTGTGCTTGATAGCGTTGTCCAAGATCGTCCAGCGCCCCCCCGCCTGGGCTAGAACCTGAGCGCGCGCGAAGCGCGCGCGATGGTTCTAGCCAAGGGGCCCGAAAACAGCTGCCCGACCCTCCATGGGAGTACCGGGGCTCATTTCCGCTGTGTTTTTACAAGGTTTCGGCGTCCCGGGCCTCGGAGGCCGCCGCGATGGTCCCGGACATTTTCCAGATCCTCGGCGCGGGCTCCAAGACCATTCCGCAGAGGGCTCCAACAGGCTCCAGGGCAGCCCAAGAGGGCTCCAAGACGGCTCCAGGAACGACTGCAGGGTCTCATTTTTCTGGCAAGACGGCTCCAGGAAGACTGCATGTCTTATGAGGATGGCTTCCGCCTCTCGCCCCGAGCATCCCAAACTGCCTGAACGGTTCCCACTGGCCTTCCCCAAACCCAGCGCTTGCCCAAGCGCGTTCCGGACGGTCTTCGCCGGAACGCGCTGGAATGATCACGCGCTGCGGTTTCCCATGCCAACGTCCTCGGACGTGGGCGCCTTGCCACGAGCGCGTTCCGGAAAGATGCTCCCGGAACGCGCTGAAAAGACATGGCCACATCTCGGGGACGTTCCCGGCACCGCTGCCCCAGCCTTTCCGGGCAGCCTCCACAGCGCTCCAGAGGGCCCAAGACGCCCCCCAGGAGCCCCCAGAATGCGAAAGGATGGCCCAAGACGCTCATGAGCAGCCCAAGTCAGCCTTCCGATGGCTCTCGAGGCTCCCAGGTGGCCTCCAAGAGACCCCAAGAAGTCTGATAGGTATCCCGGTACGGCCCGAAGAGGCCAAAGTCGTATATGTTCAATGGTATTTTCAATGCTTTTGGCTTCTCGCGTTTTCGAGCTTGCACCGGTCCAAGAGCGCCGAAGAGCCTCCTTGGGGGTACCTGGGCTCATTTTCCCTGTGTTTCTAAAGAGTTTCCGCGTCCTGGGCCTCGGAGGCCGCCGCCTCCGACCCCTCATGGGAGGACGGGGCGGCAGGGGAGGTCCAAAATAGGCCAGGAGGGCCTCCAGAGGCTCCAAAGACGGCCCAAGCGGACCCCGAGTCGCCGAAAGCCCGCTCCAGGACGCCCAAGATAGACCCAAGACGGCCCGAGAGGCCCCCCAATGCATTCCACGACGCTTCAAGACGCCTCTCCAGAGCGCTTCAAGAGGCCGAATTCGTTAATTTTACGAAGGTTTTCGAACGATTTTGGCCTTCCAGCCTTTTCGGCTGTCCGACGTTCCAAGACGGCTCAATAGGCCTCCAAGAGCGCCCCAAGACGGCCCAAGAGGGCCCCAAGACGGCCCCAGAGTCGCCCAAGACAGCCCAACAAAGCCCCAAGACGGCCCCAAGATGCGCCCAAGAGGGGGACCACGACTCCAAACTTCGACCCTCCCGCTTGAAGAGTGCCCCAGGAGGACCCAAGGAGCCCCCCAAAGGCCCCAGGAGGCCCCCAAAAGGCACCCAGGAGGCCCCACAACGGTCCCAAAACGGCTACCGAGAAGCTGCGAAACTGCCTTCACGACGTCACCGACAGGCCAACCACGAGATCCAAACCGACACCCATGAGGCCTCTGACCCACCACCCAGGGCACGGTGGCGGGAGCAGTGACAGCACTTGTGCACAGCATGTTCCGGCGGGAGCCTTCCGCAACACGCTGCAGGAGGAGGAGGAAGATGAGGAGGAGAGAGAGAGCTGGAGTGGGAGGAGGAGGAGGGGACGAGGAGGAGTAAGAGGCCTCCCAGACAGCTCCAAGATAGCCGAAGAGGCTTCCAAGAGGGCCCTGGGCGGCCCACGAGGGCCCCAAGGCGGTGTCTGAAGCGCCCAAGACGGCCCGAGAGGGTCCCAAGACGGCCCCAAGAGAGGCCCAAGATGGGAACACGAACCGAGAATCCGAGCTTTCTACCCCGAGAGGTTCTCGGGAAGTCCCAAGAGGCCCCAAATCGGATCCAACAAGAGGCTCCCAAGATGCTCCCAAGAGGGCCGACGAGGTTCCAAGAGATCTCCCAAGGTGGCCCCAAGAGGCACAACTCATTCCCCACATGTTTCGTGGGGTTCTGGTTTTCTTCCCTGCCGCGGCGCACCCGCGTCTCCTCACCTCCCCTCCTCCCTCTTCTTCCTCTCCTCACCCGCGCTCAACACATGCACGGCAAGTACATGACACACGCGTCTACATGCAGCCGCACGCATGCACACATTCGCACACATCACACACACACACACCATACAACGCTAGTGCGCGCCTGGCGTGTTCACTGCATCACACATCCACGACGTGTGCGCCACATAGTGGGCACCCACATGAGACACGTCCCGATATGGCTGCTATGCACGACGGTCGTCCAGGCGTAGCAGGCGTGGCACTTCCTCGACACTAGAGGGGGTGCGCTGGGGGTGGGGGCCCTATGCGTTTCGGGCTCGCAAAGCGTGGCAGGCGTGGCACTTCCTCGACACCAGATGGGGTGCGCTGGGGGTGGGGGCCCTATGCGCTTCGGGCTCGCAAAGCGTGGCAGGCGTGGCACTTCCTCGACACCAGAGGGGGTGCGCTGGGGGTGGGGGCCCTATGCGTTTCGGGCTCGCAAAGCGTGGCAGGCGTGGCACTTCCTCGACACCAGAGGGGGTGCGCTGGGGGTGGGGGCCCTATGCGTTTCGGGCTCGCAAAGCGTGGCAGGCGTGGCACTTCCTCGACACCAGAGGGGGTGCGCTGGGGGTGGGGGCCCTATGCGTTTCGGGCTCGCAAAGCGTGGCAGGCGTGGCACTTCCTCGACACCAGAGGGGGTGCGCTGGGGGTGGGGGCCCTATGCGTTTCGGGCTCGCAAAGCGTGGCAGGCGTGGCACTTCCTCGACACCAGAGGGGGTGCGCTGGGGGTGGGGGCCCTATGCGTTTCGGGCTCGCAAAGCGTGGCAGGCGTGGCACTTCCTCGACACCAGAGGGGGTGCGCTGGGGGTGGGGGCCCTATGCGGGTTCGCAAAGCGTGGCAGGCGTGGCACTTCCTCGACACCAGAGGGGGTGCGCTGGGGGTGGGGGCCCTATGCGCGGGCTCGCAAAGCGTGGCAGGCGTGGCACTTCCTCGACACCAGAGGGGGTGCGCTAGGGGTGGGGGCCCTATGCGCTGATGGCTCCCAGGGGGGGTGCGCTGGCATGCGCTGATGGCAGGGCGTGGCAGGCGTGGCACTTCCTCGACGCCAACGGGGGTTCGCTGGGGGTGGGGGCCCTATGCGCTGCAGGCTCCCAGGGCGTGGCAGGCGTGGCATGTCCTCGATGCCACAGGGGGTGCGCTGGGAGGTAGGAGGAGGAGGTAGAGGAGGAGGAGGAGGAGGAGGAGGAGGAGGAGGAGGAGGAGGACGGGGAGGTTGGGCAGCAGCAGCGGCAGCAGCAGCAGCAGCTGCAGCAGCAGACGCAGCAGCAGCAGAAGCAGCAGCAGCAGAAGCAGCAGCAGCAGCAGCAGAAGCAGCAGCAGGAGGAGGACACCGAGGAGGAGAAGGAGGAGCAGCAGCAGAAGCACCGATGGTACACATGGGAAATCAAATAGGTATGTGGGGTTCCTCGGTAGCGTAATTGTTTTACGATTGGGCTTTGACGGGTTTTATGTTTGTCTGCCTTTTGGCATCCCGATGCTCCAAGACGGCCCAAGAGGCTTCCAATACCGCTCCCACATAGAGGAAGAGGCCTCCAAGAGGGCCCCAAGACGGCCCGCGAGGGCCCCAAGACGGTGCTTGAGGCGCCCAAGACGGCCCGAGAGGGCCCCAAGAGCCCCGAGAGAGGCCCAAGAAGGGGAACGCGACCCAACAGCAGAGCGGTCCCCCCACAAGGCCCACAGGAGGCTGCAAGAGGCCCTCAAGCGGTCCGACGAGGACCCCAAAAGCTTCCCGAGGGCCTAAAAGGCCCTGAGGTGGCGTCCAAGAGGCTTGAAAATAGCCCAAGACTGCCCTCGATGCGTCAAAACTGCTTCCAGGAGGCCCCCGGGAGGCTTCCAGATTGCCTCAATCTGGCCGCAGGTGGCCTCAAGTCGGGCCTCCACGCAGCCAAGGCGGCCAATGACGGCTTCAGATTGCAGAACCGATGCCCCCAAGGGACCCCCAGACGCCCCCCCCAAGAAGCACCCAAGAGGTGCCTCCAACAGCCAGTTGACGAAGCATGCGGGACACCCCAGAAGCTCCTCAGATGCCATCGCGCGCCTGTGCTTGGTAGCGTTGTCCAAGATCGTCCAGCGCCCCCCCTGCCTGGGCTAGAACCTGAGCGCGCGCGAAGCGCTCGCGATGGTTCTAGTGTGTATATATATATATATATATATATATATGTGTGTGTGTGTATGTCTGTCTGTCTGTCTGTCTGTCTGTCTGTCTGTCTGTCTGTCTGTATGTATGTATGTATGTATGTTTGTATGTATGTATGTATGTGTGTGTATGTATGTATGTACATATATATATATAAAAGTATGTGTATACATACGTACGTACGTACGTACATACATACATACACACATCTGCTCCTCATCGTCGGCCCGTGTCTTCCCCCCTCCCCCCTTGCCTCCCCCCTTCCCTCCCCCATTCCTCCGCGCTGACGCCTTGCGGAGCGATCCTGGGAGCGCCGCCCCAGATGCGGCCGCGACGGACTGGACAGGCGCACGGAGAGCCGAAACAGGCGCGATGGGGCCCTGGTGAAAAAGGCGCGCGGGATCGTCGGGGCTCAAGGGACGGGGGTCGGTGCCAACGGGGGTCCGCCAGAGCGCCGGGTCCTGCAGGATCCTGCAGGGCCCGGGCCGCATGGACCCGGGCTCGGGCGCAGGATCCTGCAGGAGTTTGCAGGATCCTCCGCGTTGCGCCCAGGCTCGGGCGCAGGAGCCTGCAGGATGCCGCGAGGCCTGACTTGACCCGGGTCTGGATCGACCCCGGTCAGAGGACCCCCGGGAGCGTGGGCGCGCGCGCGCAGGCCCGTTGGCCTGCAGATCGGCGACGAGCGGGGCGGGGGGGGGGGAAGCGAGAGAAGGGGCGGGCCCTCTCAGCGTGCTCGGAGGTTGCCCAGCCTTCTGGGCCAATGCTGTCTGGGCCTTCCTCGTCGAGGCCGAGGACCTCTCAGCAGGCCAGAGGCCTTCTGAGCAGCCCCGCTGCCTCCTGAGAAGGCCTCCTCCATCTCACTGCCCCCCCTCGCTCGCCGCCGAGCGGAGCGGTTCAGGAGGCGGGCGGGGCAGCGGGCAGCACCGATGCGAGCGACGGAAGAACACGGAGGCGACTGCGCGGACATTCGCGCCTGAGGTGTCTGCGCACGATGGCGCGCACGCGCCTTTGTTGCCGGTGCAGCGTGCCGTGCGGGCGGCCCGCGTAAGCCGCGGCGTAAAGTAGCTACGTCATCGTGCGTAAGACCCTGCTCTTTTCGTCGCCCAGGTGTTGTACCAGACTGCGCCCCGCGGGCACCCGAAAGGCGCCATTCAGCCGCGCGCAGAGACGGGTAGAGGGAGGGGGAAGGCCTCTTGAAAAAAGCACTGTTTTTTTGACAGGCGGGGGTCCTGTCCGTAGATGTAAGGCCGGCGCCCTCTAAGATGCAGCCTCCTTCTAAGCTCTAGTAAGGCTTCCCCCCTCCCCTGAATTGCCCCGTTGCGCGCGCCGCCAACATGGGCCGGGTGTTGCCAGAGGTGTCCCTGGCCCAAGGGGTCCCCGAGGATTTTCGGGGGGTGGGCTTGCAGGCCTCGAGAGCACCTCTCACGAGGCCCAGAGTCGAGGGACCGCAAACATGGATTGGCGACGGGTCCCGTCAGCGTGCCAAGCCAGTGAGCTCCGTCGCCAAGTCAGCGATCACGGAGCCAGATCCACGGATTCCCAGTCGTCCACTGTAGCGTGCGCCCGGCACTGGGCCCCAGGGCCTCCGCGCTGGAGACATGTGCTGTTCTGTGCCTTGGGCGTTGCGCAATGGAGGGGTCATAAACGGGGGAGGGGCGAGGGTGGTCCGAAAAGGTACCCAAACGGTACCTAAACGAGCCCCCTGGGGCTCCAGAGGGGCCCGAGAGGGGCAGGAAAGGGGACCGTTTCTGACCCCCCCCATCGATGACCCCCCCCCCGTTAAGCCACGCCCGAGTGCCAGGGCACGCTCGGCAGACCTCGGATGGGGGGCGGTGGGGCAAGCTTCACAGCGCGTCCCGCGCGAGGCGGCGCCGAGCTCGGGCCTCCACGGGCAGCGGGAGGGAGTGCGCTCGGCGCGTCTGGCGCGGGCCCGCGCCCAGGGCGAGGGGCTGGCGCGGGGCCCGCGCCCCGTGCGGCGCCTCCGGGGCTGCGTGGGGGAGGCGGGGGGACGGGCCTTCCCGGAAGGCTCAGATCGGGAGTAGCCAAAATTCGGGGGCGGAAAAGAGGGGGGGGATGACTAGGGGGGGGGGGGGATATCATGGCAGGGGCCATGATATTTCCTCGGATTTCATGGCGCCTCCTCTTATTTCATTACGTCCCTGCCCCCCCCGCTGGGCCGCGCACATGCCGCCGGTCATGATTTGCACCCCCCCCTCTTGGACACCCCCCTCTTTGCCGTCCCCGAAAAATCCCGGTTAAGCCTGGCATCGCTCGGACGTGTGCATGTTTTCCTCGGCGAGGACCCTGGAGGAGCATCCTGGATCGTCGGCCGAACAAAAAACAGGCACGAAACCGACAAAGGCACGGGAAATGGACGTCCGAGCGACGGCAAGTTCAGGGGAGCCCGTCAGTGATATGGCCCTGAAGCCCAAACTATGGCTAAGAGCCGCTAAGCCAGGGCTGCCGCAGCTGGTGTGTTTTCCGGGTGGCAGCATTTCTGGTCATATGGTGGAATGGGGCGGGCGGGCGGCGTCCCCGGTACAGATTTCTAAACCAGACCCCGCGAAACCCGGTCCTGCCATCGCCCGATCAGAAGGCTTCCAGCCTTCTGGAAGGCTTCCCATGTCTCCCAAGCCTCGCCTCCTGCCCGCGGCCTGCCCCCTCTCGTTACCCCCGATGGCGCGCCATTGGCGACATATATTCGCGGCGTGGACATGTAGCAGAGGCCCGGGTTCGTAGGTTTAGCATTCCGTATCCGAGCCAGCTAGTTGACCACATTCGGCAACAACCAGATGGTTCAAGGGTGAATGTCTGGTCTCTCCTGACGCACTTGGTAGCGGGACGGAGTTGGGGTAGGCTGGCGGGCCATGGGCGCGTGGGCGGATTGTTAGCGGTCTCCTGGTCGCGCTCGCTCGTCTCCCGTTGGCCCCGCTGACGCACGCTGGCGAGCGGTGCGGGATCCGCGGCGAGAGGATGCCCTCCACAGGGAGGGACTTGGCATCGCTCGGACGTGTGCATTTTCTCTCGGCGAGAGCCATCGAGGACCATCCTGGACCACGGAGCAACAACAAACCCACGCACGAAACCGACGAATGCGCGGGAAAGGGACGTCCGAGCGACGGTCAGGGGGAAGGGGGGCACGGGCGCGATGCGCGTGGCCGTCAGGCAGGCTACACAGAGGGCCAGGACGCTCCGCCGAGCAGCGGGGCCCCAGGGAGCGGCGCCCGCACGCACCAAGGGAGGGGCTTCGGGAGGACCTTCGGGGGCAGCATGGCGGCAACTGTAAAGGTCTGCGTCGACGGCTCAGACGGTGGCTCGGGATGCGAAGGAGCAGAAAGCTCAGGAAGATCAGACCAGGAGCAGAAAGCAGCAGTGTAGTATTGGGAAGATCGCTCATCTCGCGAGCCCCGGATGCGAAGGGGCAGATCTTTTTTGCAGGCGCTGACCGTGCCGTGCGGTGTGTGCGGACTGGCGGCGTCCGCCACACATCGTCGTACAGTGCCGTTTTTGATGCATGCTCCGCGTTCGGATCATGTATTAAGCATGCAGGGATTCGGTATTCAAAACAGCGAGGAGACCATGCATAAATCTATTCATAAATTACTCAGGTATCGAAACACTTTTTTAAAGCACAAAAAAATAATCCGATGTATGTAAAACTGCCCTGTATGCGGACTGGCGGCGTCTGCCACGCATCATTCGTGGAGCGTCTGCCCACGACGCGCGGCCGGTCTCCTGCCAGCCCGGCATTGCTGTGGTGCGCGAGGGGGGCCGCCTCTGCGACCACCCTCGGCGCACCTGGCGTGTACAGAAGGTGGGCGTCCTCTTGACTCGGCGTTCCCCCCCCTCCTCCTCATCATCGTCATCGTCATCCTCCTCGTCCTCCTCCTCATCTCCCCCTCCTCCTCCTCCTTCTCCTTCTCCTCCTCCTCCTCATCCTCCTCATCCTCTTCCTTCCCAACGCTCTGAGAGAGTTCCAGCACGCTGCGGAACGAGCGTCTGATCTGGCGCAATATGTACGAATGGATTCGTATCTCGTGGGTGGACAGACCTCCTACCCTGACACGGCGATCAAGGAATTGGCCGTTTTCGGTTCGCGAGAGGGCGTCGCGGCCGTCATTTTTGTGAGTCCAGGTCCGTCGGTTTCGGTCCCCGGCCGTTTTCACGAAGGGGAGGTCTACTGAAGGGAGGTTTGTCCGCCGCCGAGTATCAAAATTGCAATGCGAATCGCGCACTCGGGTCTCGCATATCGAAAGCAGCCGGTATAGATCGACGGGCTGGCATGCCCCGAAAAGCAAGGCTCGCGTTCCAGAACCTGCTTCTTAGCCTGGAAGAGGCCGCCCTCCCTTTGCCCCTGCCCTTCGCCCCGAAGGCAGGCTCAGAGACCTCCTTCGCGTACTCGGATCCGGGGCCGTGGCCGGGGCCAACCGCGAGGCCCAGCTCGCGCGCCAGGCACAGACCTTGGAAGGTACCCCACACCTCCAGGAAGTGCAGCACGCGGTGGGCTGCGAAGATCCACTTGCAGTACGCTGCATCATCACCGGATTCCTCATCCTCCACGCGCACGCTGAAGCACCTCGCAGCCGAGATTGGGGACCGCTGCACTGACCCACCCACGACTTTGAGCCACGCGAGCGCCTTCTCGGCGGCCGCGCGCCCCTCGGCCCCGCGGCCTCCCTGTCTCTTCCATCTTGTTCGCGAGCCGGAAGACCAAGGAATTGAGCAGCGCCGTCGGCTTCTTGCCATACGGGTGGCCTTTGAAATTCTCGCCCGCCTCGTGCGCCTCCTTTGCGCGCCACGAGCCCTGCCGCCGCGTATCGATCCGCCATGGCCGCCATCTCCACCATCAGAGGGTGGTCCTCGGGCCCGGTCAAAACCACGTTCTGGTCGCGCATCGTCTGGGCCCGCTCGTCGTCCAGAGGCAGCGTCGGCCGCGAGAAAGAGCCTCTGGCAGCCGCAGCTCCTTGGCCCTGTTCTCCCCTCTTGGTTCGGAGCCCGGTCGCCCTCGTCGTCCACGCCCCCGGCCGCGAGCCTGTCCTGGCCCTTTGCCTTGTCTCAGCCACGCGCAGAGGGGGGTGGGGGTGAGGGGGAAGGGCTTCTTAGAAGCACCCCTGCTTCTTCGAAGGCGCGGGCCTTATCTATAGATGTAAGGCCGGCGCCTTCTAAGAAGCAGCCTCCTTCTAAGAAGCCCTCCCCCCTCCCTCCACCCCCTTGCGCGCGCCGTCAATTGTCCTTGTCCTTCTTGCCCCCGGGGAAGTCCGGAACCTGCCGGGAGGCGGCCGCGCCCGCGCCCCCGCACTCGACCTCGGCCACTCTGCGCGGCGGGGACGAGGTCGCCTCGAGCAGTGCCGTCCACAACAGTGCGGGCAGGAACGGCAGGTGCGTCGCGAGATGTCGGGCCCAGGCCTGATGGATATGGAGCCCCGGGTGTCCACGGCACAGCACGCCACGTTCAGGACACGCTGTATGAGGCTCTGGAAGGGGCCTCCAGCAAAGCAGAAACGAACGTGAGCACAGCATGCATGGATTCGAACGGGACCCGAGCCGGCCACTCCAGCCAAGTAACAGTAAGCTGATCCAGCCCACGATCCACTCCGAGCCGGGACGCAAGCCCTCGTACAGCACCATCCCCGCGATCATAAAGCACCTACAGATTTGATAGGACTGTGCGTTGTCTAGCCGTCATCTTTCCCTCGGCTCTCCTTCCTTCGAAATCGAAGCGCCCGAATAATGGGGCCGTGACAGCAACAGTGGGATCGTACTCAAGGGTGACGAAGAGGGAGTTGTTACCATCGTCCTGGAATATGGGGCTGACTACCTTCCGAATCCACTGCGACCTTTTGAGTCTCAAGGACGATTCGACCGTAGGGACATTGCATTGTTTGCGTGCTGCCTCAGATTCCACTCTGGTCAGGTGCGCGGGCAGACTCGCGAGGTGTCGAAGGCATCGGGTCTGGAATCTCTCAAAACGAAGCAACGCAGCGGTGTGCCAGAACTTCGCCTCCAGGGCGCGCATCAAGATAGAGCGGACGAGCGCTGTCCACGAAGCCACCTCTGCCTGTAAGTCGAAAGCGTGGCACTTCCAGGAACGCGTGGAGAGGCGATGGTGGGCTGTGGAAGCGGCCTTTACGCGAACCTTGGCCTCCACCGTCGGCAGCCCCGAAATTGCGGCACGGGAGCCCAGGTATTTCGCGTGCTCACGGACACCGGCGCTCACGCCGCCGACCTGCGCGACCAAAGGCCTCTCCAGGACCTGGCTGTTGAAAGCCTTCGGGCCAGCTCCAAACCACCGGGTGGCAACCTCCAGCTTGGAAGAATTCACCACTTGCCGCTGTTCCACCAGGACCTGCGTTATCAGGGTAAGAAACGCCTCCACGCATTCAAAATCAGGGAACGACCCCATGGCATTCAGATCGCTCGTAAAGACCGCCCCCCCCAACCTTGAGGTCCACGCGCCCCGAACCTAGCCCTAGGAAGTTGTCGAGCTGCGAGGCACGCTTAGCACAACATTGATAGCTCTCCTCGCCCCTCGCGCCCTGGATAAGCCTCAGGGATGCGCCGTAGAGGATGACGAAACAGATGGGCCCTTCTGCTGACCCTTGGCGCGCGCCCTGACGAACCGAAAAGGGCACCGCACAATGCGGCCTGCACTCCCTAAGCAGCACGTAGATGCCATTGTGCGCCCCCTCCAGCAGCAGTCGGAGGCGCGCGCGATCAGGCAGATAAGCAGGCGTGTCCCAGAGCATTCCACGGTCGACTTTGCCGAACGCTTTGCCGAGGTCAAGGAGCGGTCGCACCAATATCGAACGGGATCGAGCATGGCTGCGACGCTGGTTGGCGGCGCAGGTGACGCGGTTGATAATCTCCTCAACGATGCCGATGGCGTCCCGCGTGGAGCGCCCAGGGAGCCCTCCAAACTGTACTGGTAGCAAGGCTGAGGCACAATCTAAAGTCGCAGGTTCGAGCAAGGCTTTGATGAGCTGTTTCCAACAATGGCTCAGCAAAGACAAATGGCTTGTTTCCCCGACCTGCTGAGCTTCCCTCGCCTCCAAGGCAAGGCGCTGGGCGTTCGCCCTGCGGTCTTGCCGAACCGCTGCCTTGTTCGCTGCCGCCGTGGCCATGTGAGCAACGTAGAAGCGCTGCTGGGAGAATACGAAGAAGTCGTGAAAGTTGACGTCGCTCAAGATGTCGAGCCACCGGTCCTTCTCCTCTATCAGCTCCAGGGTGGACGCCTGGAGCGCAGACAGACGATTGGACGCGCGCTGGCCTGGGCGGAGGACAAAGCCAGCAGCGATGCCACTTCGTACGAGCAAGTATTCAAGTTGTTCGTAGCCTCGGCCAGGGTCGCTGAAAGCGAGTGCCCCCGTCGACAAGTCACCAAGACTTGCCTCGTTTAAGGTGCGAAAGGGAGGAGCCCTCTGTGCGTCAATCGAATCGGGCGAGACGCATTATGCCAACTTATCTTCTGGGATGCTTTGGATTGGCTGGAGTGCCGCTGAGGGGGGCGCACGGTCCCAGCGTGGAATTGACTTCTGGGGCAGGCTGCAAGATCCAGTGATATGTCGAGGGCGCCAACAATAGGGCGATGATCGCAGACTCTTTTTAGCACCGACTGGCGCCGCGTAGTCTGTCCAAGTCGAGATGCCAGAGTGCCACTGGAGTTTGACGATCAAGAAATCTACGCGGGAGTTGCCTCCCATCGTTCTGAACCAGGCCCAGGAAGGTCTTCGGGCACTGCCGATCGCGTTGAGAGCCGTCAACCGGTAGTCACGGAGGAGGGTCCGCAAAGACTCGCCGTTGTTGCTGCGAGTAGGCGCATGCAGGCGGGCGCTCTTGAGCCCCGCGAATGGCGCTTCAGCCCGAAGGTCGCCGTTATTGTCCAAGCCCCAAACTAGAGTAGCACGCTGACGGTTACCAAGAAGCTTGAGGACGTGATTCGCACGTTTCCATTATTGTTCCTGCTGCTCTTTGTTGGCGAGGACGTCCTGGTCCGTTGCCTTTTCTCCAAGCCGCATCGTGCGCGGGGCGTTCCCACTCAAGACGCGCATGTCGCCGGCCCCACTGTCGGTGCCCAGTCGGACACGAACTCCAGCGAGTCCCCCCAGCATCCAAACATGGCGGTGCACGATCGAAGAGAAGGGAAGACCGCTGAGTCCGGCGCGATGACAAGCCCGTCGTGGGCCGTCGTCGCAGATTTAGGGGGGGGCGCGACGTGCTAGTCCTTGGCAATCCATTCAATCGAGAGGCCCATGCAAGTGACCTGCATGGGCGCGGTCTCCGCGTCGATGCTCCGCGTGCACTTGAGGATCTCCTGTGACCTCCCCGCAATCTTCAGAGTCTCCACATTGCAAGACCACACCTGGACACGGCCTCCCTGGGCCGTGGTCGCGCGCCGCCCGGGGCGCCGCCCAGGCGCGGCCTCGTGCTGCGGTAGCTCGGCCAACGTTGCATGCCCCTGCGGACGCGCGCCAAGCGACTCATGCAGAGCTTTGAAAAGCTCCAGGGGCGCCCAGCACGCGGCGTTCTCCTTCGCGCGCCCGCGGCCTCTGCAACAACAGCGGCCCATGGGGAGTAGTAGCCGTACGGCGCGCCGCAAATGCCACTCGTGCGTCAGTCCGCCCGCGTTCTTTGCCTCGTTGTCTTCTTTCTGACCCGCGAGCGCAGGCGCGTCGCGCTCGGGCGGGCGCGACGCCCTCTGCTCACCCACGTCGCGCGTTGCATGCGACGCTTCATGGGCGGGGCGGACTTGGGGCCGCCAGCTGAGCAAAGGATGCTGCATGTCCCTGGCAGGCGATCGCGCCAGAGCCTTGAAGGAGCAGATTGTCGAGATTCGCCCTGGCACTTCGGAACAGAAGAAGGAGACAGGGGTAGAGGGCGAATGGGCGCGGAGCGGCCCATGGAAGAAAGGGCCACCATCACGCTGGTCGCGACGGTAAGAAAGAGGCAGCAACTGGAGCTAGTCACGACTGGCAGCCAAGCCCATGGGGATCTTGGCAGGCCTGGGGCTCATCGGAGTCGCGGCGATCTTGGAGCACGAGCGGCGCGGTTGGGTCAATGGTTCGACGCGACGAAATCTTGGCATTGCCGAGTTGGACACACCACAGACCATGGAAGAGGGCAACCTGGCGCTGGAACACAGGCGCGGACGTGCTAAATTGGAGACGTTTCGGTTAGCGTTGAATCAGTTCGTTGGGGCATCTTTTGCCGAACTCGAAGACCTCACTGTTCTGAATATTGTGGGCGACCATTGCCTCGCCGCCGTTGACGCGCGAATGTGCACCGTGGTTGGCGACGGCAAACGGGGTGACCTCAAGCGGTCTGCCAGGTTGAAGGGCCTTTTGTCAGAAGAAGGCGCGGGGCTCGCGCCCCGAGGAGTGCATGGCCTCAGGGCGCTCGCGCAGAGGCGCACGGACTTCCGCGATGTTGTTTGGGCTCTTCGACAAGAAGACTGCGGGGGCGCCGAGAGACTCCCGCCCAGCGGCTCGGCGACACGACCGAGCCTTGCCGCCTAGCATCGCGAGGACTACGTTCCAGGTTCAGCGCGCGATGGTGCCACGGCATGTTCGCTTCAGCATTAATTCCCCTTTTCCCCCGTTTCCGTCGGAGGTCGGTCAGTCCTTTTTCTGCAAGAAAGGAAGATTGCGACGAGGATGAGGACGACGAGCTCGACGATCCGCACCTTGACGACGCCTCGGCGCCCCTGGCCGAGATCCACGATATCGATTTGCACGAGGGCCAGATCGACGAAGCCCTCGCACTGGCCGGGTCGGGATCGAACGTCGGGACGTGGAAACACAACGCGGACTTGAAGCGGGCAGCCAAGATGGGCCGCGAGATTCGGGTAGCCGCGCGAAGGAGAGCAGGCCCGGCGCCCTTGGCCACCTGGGCCGAGGGGCGGCCAGGGGGAGGAGGTCGTGTCCGCGACAACCTGGGTCGAGTTGGCAAGGGCGACCGAGGCCGGTCGCGGCCGCTTGTCCCCATTGCAGCTCGCTGCCGTGACCGAGTGCCAGATCTGCCACTGGAGTGGCTGCGGAGGGTGCGATTGCCCCAATGCCGCGTCTCGCGGCGCGGCGGATCTGGGCGACCGTCGGAAGCTCTCAGCAGAGTCTCAGCACACGTGTGCGACGGCTGCTGGTTTCAGGATCGCCAAATTTTGCGGAACCTTGCGGCGTGGCAGGGGGCCTAGGAGGAGGCGTCGAGCAAAGCCGTTTTCTTCAGTTTTTGGTCGACCCGGGGCCCCATCGATCCGGGGGCCTGCGGCCCCGGGGCCTGTGGGCCGAGGGCCAGCGGCGCTGGCCGAGCGTTTGCGCGGAGACCGCGCGCCCGCGACCCCAGTCTTTCTGGCGTGCTCGGGATTGCGGAGACCGCGGCACCGAGCGTCAAATATTTCTTACAGCGTAAGCGCAATTTTTCCTGAAGTTCTGGCGCGCGTGATCGGCTTGGGTCAGAGCGTTATGAAGTCACGTGCCCTCGAGGAGTCGATACCGCATGCTTTGTTGGGCCCAGGTCGCTGGCGCGCCGACGTCGTTAGACCGCTGATCGCAGAATGCCAGGTCCCGCCGCCAGCTTTCACACCTCGAGCCCAGCCCCTTTTTCTCTCAGGGGCTCTTCGCCGCGCATCAATATCAACATCCCCATCATCCTCGCGCTCCTCGCCGCAAGAGCCACGGGGCCTTCGCCCCCGGGCTTCCGCGACCAATCGGGCCCGAAGGGAGGCTATTTGCAGCGGGTCTCCGAGGCCCCAGAGATGCCCGGCGTGGCCCTGGGGCCGCGCGACTGTTCCTCCCACGGGCCCCTGTGCAGGCCCGCGCCGGTCGCGGGCTCAGTCATTGCCCCCCGAACAGGACGGGCCTCCATGATCAACGCGAAAGGCTGGTGGAAGACAGCCCAGCGGAAGAGAAGCAGGCGGCCATCCCAGGGTCAGGGGCATGCACTGTTACGTCGATTATGCCGCGCGTCTGGGCCCCAGCTCGAGCTCCAGTTATGCGAAATATCTTTGCTGTTCGAGTCAGCCCCCCGATCGCTCCGCAGAGCCAGCGGCAGTTTTTTCGCCATGACGTTCCTCGCCCGGTTGGCGCCCGCCGTCAGAGGTCCGAGACTGCCAAGAAGGGCGAGGCGCGGATCCGTCAGCGTCGGCTCACCCAGACTGGGCAGGGCTCCGAGGCCGAGACGATCGAGCGCGCCGACGCGCCAGAGGGTTCGGCGGCGGTTCCCCCCCCAGCGCCGACGGGCGCCGCGTCGCCGGCGACCTCCGCGGGGGCGGTCTCGACGGCAGCGGACTCTTCGAGTGGCGCGGTCTCGAGGGCATCGGGCTCGAGCGCAGCAGGTTAACCACGAGGAACGCAGCAGCCGCGGCAACGGAGTGGCCATCGCCGCCGCCGCCCAGCGGCCCGCCCCCAGGCTGGGCGCCCCCAGCCTCGATATCGGGCGCGGCGCAGGCGTTTCCCGCGGGGGCGCGGCGGCCCCGCAGCAGCCGCCGCGCAAGCCTGGGCTGGAACGCCAGCACCCGCCCGAGGCGACCGGGGCGGGAGGGAGAGCCGGCGCAGTCTATGCGGCCCGCGCTCGGCGCCGGTGCCCCGCCAGCAGGCGGCCAGGGAAAATGGAGGGCTTCCGCAGACAGCAGCGGAGGCAGCGCTCTCGGAGGCGCCCCCGGCGCAGGAGGCCGCGCGGACTACCCGGGGCGATCCTTCCTCAGGGCCAGAGGGGCCGCGCCGACGACGATCGACAGCTTGACCGCGCTCCCCCGCGGGGCCTGGGCGGCCGCTGCGCGGGATGCCCAGGGGCCCGAGAGCACCGGGGGGAGCTCAGACCGCGTGCGAGAGAATGCACGAGGCCATCAACGCGCACCAGCATTCATTCACTCAATACGAGGAGGGGCTCCAGCATATTTGCCAGTCAGTCGCGCAGAACGAGCGCGCGCGGAGTGGTTTCGAAGATTTCGGCGAGGTGGCCGGCGAGTTGCAGACGACGGTGGCGACCGCAGCATCGGCCTGAACGTCCTCGAGGCGCTGCTCGGGCAGCTGGCGACCGCGCTGGTCGGCAGCGCAGTGGCCGCGATGTACTGCGCGGCGGTGCGCGACCCGCGGGTCCCTCAGAACCCCGTAGAGGGCGGCGGTGCGTCGTCAGGCAGCGGCGCTCTTCCGTCCGGGAGCGGGCCCGGAGGGCGTCATAGATGAGCGCGATCCACTATTCGCAAAGTAACGAGTCGCAAATGACCTGGATCCGCCGTGGGGGATGCGCGATCCATCGCGTCGCGAAACAGTATGTGCGGCTGCTTTGTTGCAGGATCTGGGCATCCGGAGGCTGGTGTGGGAATGACAAGTTTGCCTTCCTGAGACGGGGTCGGGATTTCAAGGCACCGAGCGCGTTCCACCATTCGCGAAATGCCTACTCGCAAACGTTTTTTTTCCAAAACTCATATGTTTGTCTCGATGTAACAGTTATTTCGATGTGTATATACATAAAGACGTCTGTATGTATACGCGTATATATATACATATATATATGTCCATACATCCATATATATATATACATGTCGTAAATCCTCTGCAGCGAATTCATGCCACTTACGAGTACTTGCTTTGCGAGTCGTGGAGCGCTCGTGTTTATTCAGGGGGCAAGATCGTGGCGTCGAAGTTTTGGGCATGTGTTGCCCTCCCGGTCGTCCTTCCGTCCGTTTCCGTTCCACCTCTTTGACCCTCCTCACCCCCCCTTTCCAGTTTCCCCCCTTCCGGCCCCCCTGCTCCTTCCCCGTCGTCCTCCTCGCCCCTATCGGCCTACACCTCTTCCCTCCTCGTGATAATCTTTCTCTTGTTCGGTCACCCGACGAGCCGCGACGATACTTCCGCCTCGCGAAGCGCGGCTTGGGCCAGGGGGCCGTCAGAGGACGACTCGAAGTGAGAGGCCGGCCCCCGCGAAGGGGATGAAGGAGCAAGGGGAGAGGAGGGGCGCGGATTTTGGGAGGATATGGGAGGAACAGTGCGGCAGGTTCGCGTCGTGTCGACCGGCGAAGACCCCAGCGCGGGCGTTCAAAGTTGAACGCCGCTTGTGGCCCAGAATCGGCCCATCCTTGAACGATCCCGCCTTTTTGAAAGGGCCGATCGTGCAAGTTTGAACGATCCCCGCAGTGTCAGGAACCAACGCCAGGGTCGACGCGACGCAAATTTGCCGCATGGGGAGCCTGAGGACACGACAGCGTGAGGATTGACGGAGGAGGAGGGAAGACAGGGAGCAGCGATCGTTCGATTCAAAGCGGCAGCCCGGCCAAGCTCGGGTTGGAACACATGGTCGGGGCCTGAGAGACGGGGGTCGATGCAAACCGCGGTCAGCCAGGGCACCGGATCTTGCAGGATCCTGCGAAGACCTCTCTGGCTGACCCGGGTCAGCGAGCCGCTCGTGGCCGCGAGGTGTCCGCGCATATTGGCTGACCTGGGTTTGCGAAGACCTGCGTTGCAATTGTTTTTCCTGCATTGCAGTTGTTTGGTTTCCTGCTGACCCGGGTCTGGATTGACCCGGGTCAGAAGATCCCCGACATTGGTCTAAAAGTTCTCAAGGCTCGTATGGGGATTGGATACCCATCGTTCCCAAGTTCACAGTGCTCGGCCAGTGCAGTTCCGTATTCAGAATTCCCGACCCGCCCGACCATGATGTGGTAGTCATGTCACATCGGAACGTATCGACCCCAACATGTTTGCCAGTGATCCTTCGCGCACATGGTTTTTCTGGCGCAGGAAGGGGAGCTTACAGGTCTGATAAGGCCGCCAAGTTTCAGTGTCGCTGCGCATCCCATGCAACAGGATCAAACAAGTATATTGGGAAGCTTGCTTGGCAGATGCCACAATTGTCGGAGTGCTGCACCTCATTATGCACACTCGTGTCATCGCTTGCTTGCGCACCCACGCAGAATTTTGCTTCAAGCGCAGCCTGATTGTTGGCCCGGACTCTGGCAGAAATAGCGATTGGTACGCCCCCCGGATGTTCTATGTCTTTCTTCCCATTGGAAGACATATTGATGCAGAGCGGAACGTTGAAAAGACCGCAAGTTGGGGCACGCAAAGGCAGAGGTTGGACAGAGAGCTTGGGGTAGCGGGGCGGTTAGCGTTAGAATGCAATTCTCGGGAGGTTAGGTTAAGCATCAGCGTTGGCAGATCCTTGGGCGAAAATTGATACAATCTGGCATCAGCCCGTTCTTTTTCGTTGTGCCCCACTGTGTATGGCTGAATACTGTGCCCAATACTCGGCGGCGAGCGAGGGAGGGAAATGCGAAGGAGACGGCCTTCTCAGAAGGCGGCGGGACTTCTCAGAAGCCCTCGCGCCTTCTGAGATGTTGTTTTGTCTTCGGGGAAGGCTTAGAACACTTCACAGGAGGCCGGGGGACGTTCGAGCCTTCTGAGAAGGCTGTCTCCTTCTCGCTTCCCCCCTCTTCGCTCGCCGCCGAATATGACTTAAGCGGGCTTATTCGGCCTCCATCGTTCTTTCGAGTTTCTGAGTTTGTACAGTGGCGGCCTCCATGGCTTATTCGGCTTCTGAGTTTGCACAGTGGGCGGCGCGCGCAGCATATATATATATATAGATATATATATATATATATATATATATATGTGTTGTTTGTCCTGCCCCTCGCGGGCCATTCTATGCCAGGACGTTCTGCTTCTGCTTCTGCATCGTTCTTTCGAGTTGCCTCTCCCAGAAGGGCCCTGGACACTCGTGAGGGGTATAGGGGCGGCAGGGGAAGACTGGGGAAAGGGAACGAGGGCGGAGCGGGGCGGGGCCTCGGGGCAGCAGGAGTATGCGAGAAGAGTAACAAATAGTCGTGTGACGATTGTGAGGAGGAGGAGGAGGAGGAGGCGGAGGAGGAGGAGGAGGAGGGGGAACAGGAGGAGGAGGAGGAGGAGGAGGAGCAGGAGTTTTCCTGGTTTGAGTCTTTCCTGTTTTTCTTTTCAAGTCCGCATGTTGGAGGCCATCCCCGACCCAGTTTTGGACCGCCGCTCCCGGGAGGTGGGGCTCGACATCGGCGCTGGTGCATCCTTTGATCCCGTCGTTGCTTCCAGTTAGGCTCGATCTGTCTTGACCCCGATCAGTGATCCGCTCAGTCCAGCCTGTCTTGCGCCTCATTCGATCCAAATCGGTTCGGTGGCTTTCGTAGCTAATCTGGCGAACTATTCCTTAAACCGTTCCCCCGAAGACCTCCCAGGAGGTGCTTCCTAAGTAGTGGATGGAACGGGGGTGAGGAAAGGACGGAGGCATCGTTGGGCCGCCCACGGCACAAGGGCCGTATCTCTTGTGAACTATCCATACATGAAGCTGCGTTTCCATGGATGGCCGAAGAGGCACGGGCGTTTTACTTCGTCGGTGGGGGGCGGGGACTGTCAGCAGGGAGCATGCTCTCTGGAGGTCTCCCGCGGCCTCCGTAGGCCAGAGAGGGTCCCAGAGCGTTTTGGCGCTTGGACCCTCGATCGATGCCGGGAAAGATGGAAATCGAGGGACGCCCCAGAGCAGACAGGAGGAGTCACGGATGGAGCGAGGGACGGATGGTAAGCCACGGATTTTGATTCCACCTTGGAAGTGCCATGTGAGGAAAAAGGTCCGGCTTCATCAAGGTACCCAAGTCGAGGTTTCTGAGAGGGACCTGAGAGGGTCCCGAGGGAGTCCTGAGAGGTTTCCAAGAGGTCCTAGGAGGTTCTCGAGAGACTTTTGAGGGGCTCCCAGGGGGCTTTCGAGAGGCTCTTGCGAGATTCTCGAGAGGACACTAAGGGGCTTATGAAAGGGTCCTACGAAGCCATCGGGAAGCTCGTGAGAGGGTCCTGAGATCGGGTGTTGCTAGAAGTGCCCCTGGTCCAAGGTGCCCCCAGGATTTCCAAGGAGGCCCCCAGGGCCTCCAGAGCACCCCTCATGAGGCCCAGAGGGCCCCCGGGGGGGCACCTTGGGCCAGGGGCATCTTTAGCAACTCCCGATGGGAGGCCCACGAGAGGGTCCTGAGAGGCTTCCGAGAGGCTTCTGAGAGGCAAGTGGCACGACCGCCCCTTGGAGGGGGCGGAGGGCAGGTGACGGCAGCGGGCCGGCAGTCGACCGGGTTTTTCGCCCGCAGCCGATTCTGAAGTCTTGTTCAGCTTCATGGTAGCATTGAGGCGAGACGCTACCTGGACAAAAAGTTACGTCGCATGTTCGGGAGACCTCGTCTGTCTCAAAATTTGTATCCTTTCTTTTCTGTGCCCAATGCGGGTTCGATGCGGACTCAACGCGGATTAGACGTGCGTTCGACGCGGATTCGACGAGTGCGACATGGATTCGACACGGATTCGACGCGGATAGGGGCGCGACGGGACAGACAAGGTCCCCCGAAGATGCAGCACAAAGTTTCATGATAGCCTTGAGGCAAGACGATATCAGGACAAAAGGGCGTGTCAGGAGCGTCGACGTGAATATCCCCAGCAGATCACCCCAATTCCAGAGTGCCGAGAGGCTCCTGCAAGGCTCACGAGACGCCACTTCCTGACGGGGTCCTGAGAGGCTCATGAGAGGGCCCCGTGAGGCTCATGAGAGGGCCCTGAGAGGATCTTGGGAGGGTCATGACAGTCTCCGAAGAGGTCCTGAGGCTCTTGAGATCTTGGGAGCGTCTTCAGAGGGTCATGAGAGTCGGGGGTGGACAGAACCCCCAACAGTGACACGTCGATTAGTGAATTGTCCGTTTTCGGTTTTCGTGAGGGCGCCGTGGCCGTTATTTTCCAGGCTTGCGCCCGCCAGGTTTGGGCCCGAAGTCGTTTTCACTAAACCACGTTTTACTAAAGGGAGGTTTGTCCATCCCCGAGAGAGTCTCCTTGGGAGAGGGCCCTGAGGCCCAAGAGGCGTCTTATTCGATAGAACAGCACACGACGGCGGCGCGCCGGCAGCCGGACGGCACCGCGAGCGCAGCCGCTGGGAGCCCGCCCGGGCGAGAGCAAAGGCAGAAGCCTACAGCCAGATGCTATCACGAAACGAGGTTACAACGCCGTACCCAGATACTGGGGGAACAAGAAGTGGCATAAAGATACAAGCTCGGAGGGCCGCGCAGACTCCTCGGATCCGCGCTGGACCCCCCCGCGGCGCTTCCGGCGCCGCCCCTGGCGCGCTCCGCGCGCCAGGGAGGGGGGGGTCCAGCGCGGATCGGAGGAGTCTGCGCGGCCCTCCGAGTTTGTATGTTTGCGTCACTTCTTGTTCCCCTCGATGTGTTCCTCTCTCTTCGCGGGTCGCACGTCTGAGCAAGCGACCCGTTCGTTCTTGCCCCCCTAATCTCCCGCCCCCCTCCGCCTCTATTCCTTCTCCGTTCGTCGCCCGTGCCCTGTTCTTCTGCCATGACGTTCCGTTTCCATGTGGTTGCCATCAGTGTCATCTTGTTTTTGATTGTTCCGCATATGGTTTCCTTCTTGATCATCCCTTCTTACATCCTTCAAGCTCTGAGTTGGTCTGGTTGCTGGGAAGGCTTGCAGAGGTCAAGCTCATTCTGCTCAATAATGGTTCTATCCTTTGCTTATGCTACACTGCCGACCCCGGATGCCTCTCTATCGGGTTCGCATTTCTCGTATTTCGTCGGTGTTGCGTGATACCGTGGGAAGCCCAAAGCGGTGATTAAAATGACCACTGTTCGATCGTCTTGAGGGCCTCTGCGGGTGCTTTTTAGAACATACTGTATGGTTTCTAGGGCCGTCTAGGCGCATCTTGAGGACTTCGTGGGGAACCTCTTGGTACCGTGCGGTTAGTTTTGTTGAGGCTCCTGATGTCACCGCACAGTATATAACCGCGCCATCTTGGTGGTCCTAGTCTTGGGGTTCGGGGAGGAGTTTGGGAGGAGGCAAGGATTTCACATGCCGATGAACCCCGAGGGGTCGGCGAATCGTTCCTTTGGATGCTCGCTGTGCCCGTACTGCTCTTGCGCATTCTTCCAATGGCGCTGCCTCTGCTTAGGTATTCCCGTGCGCCATCACCCACAATGGACTCCAAGATGCAGAGTGGGAATGGGAGCGGGCAGATGCTTCCTAAGGCGCAAGTTGCGACAAGCAGGTGCGTCAGATGAGCAATGCACGGTAGCGTGGTTCTGTAACGTTGCAGTGTTTGGTTCGTGTTGTTTTTTATGTTTACAACTATACACAAATATATAGAGAGAGATCGATAGTCTCTCTCTATATGTGTGTATATGTATAGATTAACGTTTCTCTCTCTCTCTCTCTCTCTTTCTGTCATTCTTCCTACATCGATGCGCCGATACATATACATAGTATGTATGCACACATGTATACCGACACTGCTATACACATACACACGTACATGTATATGCATACAAGATCCATTGCCCACCCAGCCTGTTTCGGCTTCTCCTCCCCGCCCCCCGCTTGGAAGTGACGAACATATGGGGCTGCCTTCCAGCCACGGACGCAGGGGTTCGGCACTCGTTTGCTTCCCCCGTCTTCTCCTGAGGAGGAGGCGGAGGAGGAGGAGGAGGAGGAGGAGGAGGAGGAGGTCTCTCTCTCTCTCTCTCTCTCTCTCTTCTCTCCCTCTCCACCCCGAGCTGCTCAACAAGCACTCCCCCTTGCCACTCCCTCCGACGGCCAGGCCCCTGGGCCTCCCCCCTCCCACCGCGCAACCCGAACCCGGCCCCGAACATGCGATCCGCCCACCCGGCCCGCGAAACCCGCGGGGGACAGCCCACATCTTTCAGGAGGGAAAAAAAAACACAGACACAATTAATCGTCGATCCCCCGGAAAATATGGGAAAATATGGGAAGTGGGGGGGAAGACAAAAACCCAGAATCTAGGAAATTATGGGGAATCTTTTTATTTGTTTGTATTTATTTGTGTGTCCTGGGGCCCCTTCACTCTTTGCGCCCCACGCGACAGCCACTTCCTTGAGGCGCGACGCTGCGAAGACGCGCCGCATCTGATGGGCGTACGCGACGGCCACTTCCTTGAGGCGCGACGCTGCGAAGGTAGCGCCACCTGCCACTACCATAATCAGGAGGGCAAGGTGAGGAGGTGGAGAGGGGGAGGAAGAGAAGGAGGGGGAGGAGGAGGAGGAGGAAGAGGAGGAGGAGGAGGAAGGAGGGGGAGGAGGAGGAGGAGGGGCAGGAGGAGGAGGACCCCCTCCCCCCCCTCCCGCTTATGGTAGTGGTAGTGGAAAACAAGCCAATCAACATCGCGATAAATCACAGCGGGAATCATACACACAATCCTTCGACCGCAGTTTTCGAGCCAGACTGGATCGGTGATGGCCCGGGGCCCGACACCAGGCGAAAACGCCCAGATTTAAAAAAAGAGCGCCGTCCGGATCTTCGAGGAGCCATGTGCTCTTTCCGTCCAAGTGCCATTCAAGTAGGGGGTCGACTACAGGATTGATTGACCCCAAAATCGATCCGCACGACAACGCAGAATGTTCCGCAGGGTGTCTTGAGTGAGTGGCCCCGAGTTCGGGGCCCTCTGGCCTCATCGTTCTTCCGGAGGTCTCCCACGAGCTGTTTCCTGAGTTGACCGGCGCTGGCACCGCGGCCTTCGCTTCCCTTGTCAAGGTCGCCCCCCCCGGGGGCGCGAAGAGGGGGCCACATGCGAACCCTACCCCTACCCCCCACGAGTTCTGAGGGGGAGGGTGGGGTTCGCTTCGCTCGGGAGCGGGGGGCGCCCCCCGAGCAGCGCGGCTGCCGCGGCACGCTGTGGGCCCTCTGGCCGCCTCGCTCTGCCGGAGGTCTCCCACAGGTTGTTTCCTGAGTTGACCGACGCTGGCACCGCGGCCTTCGCTTCCCCTGTCAAGTTCGCCCCCCCGGGGGGCGCGAAGAGAGCCCCGGGGGGCGGGGGTGGACAGACCTCCTGCTCTGACACGTCGATTGAGGAACTGGCCGTTTTCGGTTCGCGAGAGGGCGTCGTGGCCGTCATTTTTGCAGGTCCAGGTCCGTCGGTTTCGGTCCCAGGCCGTTTTCACGAAGGGGAGGTCTACTGAAGGGAGGTTTGTCCACCGCCGAGGAGGGCGCCCCCGAGCAGCGCGGCTGCCGCAGCATGCTGCGAGCCGGTGGAGACTGTATGGTTGGCCAGGCGCTCCATGGGGCTCGGGCCACTCGCTCTCCGAGGACGCCTTCGGACGGCCGGAGCCACCGGGGCTATGTCGGGCGTGTCCCCCTACAGGGGGATTTTCGACGAACAAAAAATACCCCCAACATGCACCGAAAAGATCAAACAATACACAAAAGATAGTCCCCAGACTATTTTGGGAGCATTTTTTGAATATTTTTGTTTTTTTTATTTGTCGTCGAAAATCCCCCTGTAGGGGGACAGGCCCGATTTAACACCAGGGTCGACAAACCGTGCGGCGACGGACTGCGAAGTGGTAATTTTTAGTTGGGATCTCGAGGTCACCGCACGGTCAGTCTGAAGGGGCCCTGGGACACACAAATAAATACATACAAATAATCAGATTCCCAATATTTTCCCATATTTCCCATATTTTCTGGGTTTTCGTCTTCCCCCCCCACTTCCCATATCTTCCCATATTTCCCCATCTGTTCTAGGGACTCGAGGATGACTTGTGCCTGTGAGGTTTTCTCCCTCCTGACAATTGCCGCACGCCCAAGGGGGCCCCGAGGGACCGCGCTGCGAGCGTCGCGGCCCTGGCCACGTGGCTGCCCTCTCCTGCAAGGGTGGTGCCGCGAGGGCGCGAGGAGGCGGCCGCCCGTGGCGCACCACTGCAGGGCTCGCGCCGAGTCCTCCGGTTCCATTCGACTTCGGCGGTGTTCGATTCCCATCCGATCCGATTCGATTTCGGCGGTCTTCGACTTCGACGATTTCGATTTCGACGGTCTCGGGTTCGGTTTCGGAGTCCGACTCGGGATCCGATGTCTCAATGGAGGCCTGCAAGCCTGCCGATGTCTGCCGATTCGACTTTTCCCGACTCGGCTGCCGATTTCCGTCGATGCGATTCATGTCGATCGCCCATCCGACATGTCTGTTCGAGTGTGGGCTCTCCTGTCACTGGGCGCGAGGCGTGAGCTTAAGTGGTGTCGGTTCTCGGGCCTGTGGAACGTCCGCTCGTCGCGCCTTGATGTCCTGACATGTCCTCAAAGCCTTTCATGCTTTCGCGCCCTGTGGAGGAGGAGCAGGAGCAGGAGCAGGAGGAGGAGGAGGAGGAGGAGGGGCCCTCGTCCCAGCATTCCGCCCCTTGCCTCTGCGCCTCTGCTCGGAGCTGCGGCCGCGGGCAGGTTTCGCCATCGACTTCGTCCTGGGGGGCTTCTCGGGCGCTGTCGCCAAGACCCTCACCGCCCCCATCGAGCGCATCAAGCTGGTGGTGCAGACTCAGGCGCGAGGGAGGAGCAGGAGGATCACGGGTCAGCGGAGGAGGGCCAGTCGAGACAACGGTTAAGTCGGGCTTGTCCCCCTACAGGAGGAATATTCAAAAATAATGAAAAATAGTCGGAGGACTATTTTTTTGTATTTTTTGACCATTTCGGAGTACTTTGCGAGTATTTTTTATTTTTATCGAAAATCCCCCTATAGGGGGACACGCCTGACTTGAGACAGCGGCTGCCCTCCCAGGCGTTTGCCGTCCTTCCTGGACCCCCCTTGGAGGCTCCTCGCCGCCACGGCTGCCTCCGCGCCGAAGTTCCCGGTGGTCTTGCGAGTAGGCGGCGTCATCGCAGTTCGACCAGGTTGGGCGTCGGGTAGACTGACCGCCGTTGCGCGCATTCCTCTTCCAGGGCCATGCGTCGGAGGGTCGACAACGGTTTCCTCGGAATGAAAAACGAGCTGGGTGAAAAAGCGAACCAGCGTTCCACACCATCATTCGCTTTTGCGAAGTATTCGCTTGCTGGATACGGACATTGAAGCAACACTCGTTGTTGTAAAGACATGTGCGTATGTTTATGTGCTACAGGCTTGTTGTGTTTTCAATGCAAATGTATTATTCCCCACATGCTTCGTGGGGGTATGGTTTTCTTCCCTGCCGCGCCGCACCCGCGTCTCACCCGCACACCTCCCTCTCCGTCTCTCTCTCTCTCACACCTCACTGTTCCCCTCCTCCTCACAGCACTGCTCAGCACAGCTCAGCTCAGCTCATCTCAGCTCAGCACGGCACATCTTAGCGCAATTCAGCTCAGCTCAGCACGGCACAGCACAGCACAGCACAACTCACCGCAGCACAGCACAGCTCACCGCAGCACGGCACAGCACAGCACAACTCACCGCACAGCAGCACAGCACAGCACAACAGCACAGGGCTGGCGCGCAGGGCACGGCACGGCATAGCGTAGCACGGGTGGCATTTTCTCGACACCAGAGAGGGTGCGCAGGGGGTGGTCCCTCAGCGCGGTCTCTATGCGTGCCAGGGTCGGAGAGCGTGGCAGGGGTGGCACTTTCTCGACACCAGAGAGGGAGCGCAGGGGGTGGTCCCTTAGCGCGGTCTCTATGCGTGCCAGGGTCGGAGAGCGTGGCAGGGGTGGCACTTTCTCGACACCAGAGAGGGTGCGCAGGGGGTGGTCCCTCAGCGCGGTCTGTACGCGTGCCAGGGTCGGAGAGCGTGGCAGGGGTGGCAGTTTCTCGACACCAGAGAGGGTGCGCAGGGGGTGGTCCCTCAGCGCGGTCTGTACGCGTGCCAGGGTCGGAGAGCGTGGCAGGGGTGGCAGTTTCTCAACACCAGAGAGGGTGCGCAGGGGGTGGTCCCTCAGCGCGGTCTCTATGCGTGCCAGGGTCGGAAAGCGCAGCAGGGGTGGCATTTTCTCGACACCAGAGAGGGTGCGCAGGGGGTGGTCCCTCAGCGCGGTCTCTATGCGTGCCAGGGTCGGAAAGCGTGGCAGGGGTGGCATTTTTCTCGACACCAGAGAGGGTGCGCAGGGGGTGGTCCCTCAGCGCGGTCTCTATGCGTGCCAGGGTCGGAAAGCGTGGCAGGGGTGGCATTTTCACGACTCCAGAGAGGGTGCACAGGGGGTGGTCCATCAGCGCGGTCTCTATGCGTGCCAGGATCGGAGAGCGCAGCAGGGGTGGCATTTTCTCGACACCAGAGAGGGTGCGCAGGGGGTGCTCCCTCAGCGCGGTCTCTATGCGTGCCAGGGTCGGAGAGCGTGGCAGGGGTGGCACTTTCTCGACACCAGAGAGGGTGCGCAGGGGGTGGTCCCTCAGCGCGGTCTCTATGCGTGCCAGGGTCGGAGGGCGTGGCAGGGGTGGCACTTTCTCGACACCAGAGAGGGTGCGCAGGGGGTGGTCCCAGCGCGGTGCGCCACTGTGGCGAGCGCAGGTGGTCCCTCTCTATGCGTGCCAGGGTCGGAGAGCGTGGCAGGGGTGGCACTTTCTCGACACCAGAGAGGGTGCGCAGGGGTGGTCCCTCAGCGCGGTCTCTATGCGTGCCAGGGTCGGAGAGCGTGGCAGGGGTGGCACTTTCTCGACACCAGAGAGGGTGCGCAGGGGTGGTCCCTCAGCGCGGCCTCTATGCGTGCCAGGGTCGGAAAGCGTGGCAGGGGTGGCATTTTCTCGACACCAGAGAGGGTGCGCAGGGGGTGGTCCCTCTGCGCGGTGTCTATGCGTGCCAGGGTCGGAGAGCGTGGCAGGGGTGGCACTTTCTCGACACCAGAGAGGGTGCGCAGGGGGTGGTCCTTCAGCGCGGTCTCTATGCGTGCCAGGGTCGGAGTGCGTGGCAGGGGTGGCATTTTCACGACACCAGAGGGGGTGCACAGGGGGTGCTCCCTCAGCGCGGTCTCTATGCGAGCCAGGGCCGGAGAGCGTGGCAGGGGTGATACTTTCTCGACACCAGAGAGGGTGCGCAGGGGGTGGTCCCTCAGCGCGGTCTCTATGCGTGCCAGGGTCGGAGAGCGTGGCAGGGGTGGCACTTTCTCGACACCAGAGAGGGTGCGCAGGGGGTGGTCCCTCAGCGCGGCCTCTATGCGTGCCAGGGTCGGAAAGCGTGGCACTTTCTCGACACCAGAGAGGGTGCTGCTATCACCACGCAACAACCATGCTAAGTATGTGGGGTTCCTCGGTAGCGTAATTATGATGTTCGAAAGTAGCTTTTTTATCGGACATCCCCTCCAGTTGGCAGTGGATTCGTCTCAAGCAGTGGCGAAGCGTCCTGGCTCGCCTATAGGCCTACGTAGCACCCCGCAGTTGCGGATAAGAGTGATGGGGGCGGCAGGGACGGTGGCAGTCTGCGCGGCTTTGACGAAGCACGCCGCAGGCGCAAGTTTTTCAAGCTATACAAGGAGCCCGCCGCAGGCGCTGATTACCAAAGCATGTTCTAAGAACCTCGGGTGGTTTGCACGAATTGTTCTTAGAACAGGGGACTGTTTTGTTTTAACAAATCGGGTTCATGTTCTAAGAACATTGCCATTGTTCTTAGAAACATTCTGGGTTCCAAGAACTTTCCGTGGTAGGACTATAGGAATGCCGGGACGGTCGGTCCCTGCTCAATCATCTGGGGATGGAGCAAAGACGTAATCGGTGAGTGAACTGCACGGGGACCAATGCAGGCTCCGTGCGCGGTCGCAGCCAATAGCGACCGCGCGGTCTGCGCGGGGCCATTGCAGGCGTGTTCCACTCGAGGTGCGGACCGATACATATCAGGAGGGAAACAACACAGACACAATTGATCGTCGACTCCCCAGAAGATATGGGAAAATATGGGAAGTGGGGGGAAGACGAACATCCAAACGAACATCCGAAACATATAAGAAAATATTTGGAGTCCTGTTATTTGTGTCTATTTATAATTGTGTGTCCCAGGGTCCTTTCAGTGTGCCACGCGAGAGTGCGGAGTGAGACATACTTTTCCAAATGAGATCTGAACCGCTTCAAATCAGGAAGGAGAAAAACACAGACACAATTAACCGTCGATTCCCCAGAAAATATGAGAAAATATGGGAAGTGGGGGAAGACACAAACCCAGAAAATATTGGAAAATATGGGGAATCCTGTCATTTGTGTCTATTTATTTGTGTGTCCCTGGGTTTCCTTTAAATGTCATTGGTCAGTCCCGCCCGCTCGTCCCGCCCCATCTGGGCCGGCCGCTGGCTCGTCGTGGCTTCTGCCCCCCCTTCTCGGTTGCAGACGAAGGTGAGCGAGCTAGATTCAGGAGGGAAAAACACACAGACACAATTAATCGTCGATTACCCAGAAAATATTGAAAATTATGGGAAGTGGGGGGGGAAGACGGAAACCCAGAAAATTCAGGAACATATAGGGGAATCCTGCTATTCGTGTGTATTTATTTGTGTGTCCCAGGGCCCCCTCATAGATGAGAAGAACGAGGATGATGATGAGGAGGAGGAGGATGAGAATGGGCGGGGGGGGAGGATGAGGAAGGAGAGGGCGAGGAGGGGGGAGATCGGGCCCCCTCCTTTCCCTTCCCTCCTGCGCTCTCCAGGGGGGCGAGGACGCCCTCAAGAGAGCCCCTGCCCCTGGACGGGTGTCTTGGCTCATCCTCAGCGCCCTCGTTCCTGTTCGCCACCCCTAGCGGCCTGCAGCTCCGAGCATCGGGTTCCTTGCAATCAGTGCCAAGCGCCGAGGGGGTTGGAGAAGAGCTGTCTCTCCATAAGTAAGGCTCCTGCAAGGAGTGAATTTCACTGCTGGAAGGGCCCCGTCGGAAGACAACCGTCCGAGAATCCCCAATCGTGCCAAAACACAGTTCCTTGAAGTTCAACGCCGCGAGTCAACGTTGCTCTTGCGTCCTGACGGACCTGAATCGTCACTGAAATCCGTTTTTGGGGCTTCAACACCGCGAACCAACGTGATTGCTGCACCCTGACAATCCTAAATCGCGAGGGAAACCATTCCAGGGACGTCAACCATAAGAATCCGTTACGTCGCTGTAGTCGTTTACGACGAATGTGTACGGTGTTGACATGTTGAAACGGCCCCCTGTATGCGTTAAATTCTTGCGATCTTTGAGCAAGAATGTGTTCGGCGCTGAGGCGAGAGTCACATCTTGAAAAGGGAACCTCCTCCATCCGTGAAGCTCCTGCGATCTGTTACGGCGAATGCGCGCGGCGTTGAGGCGAGAGCAGCATTTTGAAAATGAACCGCCATCTATCCGTGGAGATCCTGCGAGCTTTCAAGGCAAGTGTTCGCAGCGCGATGACGAGAGCCACATGTTTCAAAGGGAGCCGGTCTACGCCCGTGAAACTGCTATAAACTTTCAGAAGATATTGCGCGGCGCCACGGCGAGAGCTACATTTTAAAAACCCTCCCGCCTTCCATCCGTGAAACCCTTGCAAACTCCGAAGCCTCAAGATACGTGTTGAGGGAGCCTCAAGCGAAACGCCCAGCCCGCCCTGCCGACACGTCGCAGGGTGCGACAGGGAAGGGTTCAGTAGGGGTAGGTGGGGCAAGAGGTGGAGGGGTTGGAGGTAGGGGGAGGAGGGGGTGGAGGGGCAATCGGAGGAGGAAGGGGGTACAGGATAGAAGGAAGTGGTAGGAGGGGCACGGAGAAGGAGAGTGCATCCCAGAACCCCCCTGGAACCATTACCCCCCCTTCTCACCCCCTCCCGCCCGAAATCTCCAAGAGCACTCCCCTCATCCTTCCCGTCCTTCCCACGAGGAGGCGGAGGAGGATGAGCACCGATCCCACCTCTGCCGATCGGATCGAGAGACATCGGGGCCACCGTCGCGTCGTTTGTCGGACAGTGGCGGTGACGAAGACGATAGCGACGACGACGACCCCGACGACCTGGAGTGGTTGCGCAGAGAAGCAGAGCGGGGGCAGGACGGGGAGAGGAAGGGACTTCTCACGCTTCTCCGATGCCTCCTGGTGGGACCTCGTCGCCACGGCTGGATCCGCCTCGAGATCCCAGGCAGAAGACGCCCCATGGCAGGTCTAGCTGGCAGCTTTTGAGGGAGGGGGCAGGGGGAGGGGGGGGCAGCAAGGAGGCAGAAGAGGAGGAGAGGGAAGACTTGCGGGCGGGATGGTCAGGGACTCTCGAGCTTCCATGGTTTCCAAGGTTTTCGGGGGGGGGTCCTGAGTTTTCGTGGTGGTGGGTCCGGAGGGCTGTCGGTTCAGCATCCCTCTGGACAGTCGAACGCGGAAGGGGAGGAAGGTAGGAAACAGAGGGGGGCAGGGAGCAGTGGTTTGCCAGCGTTGGTTTTGGAGCATTAGCAGTCTCATATCCAGGAGAATCCCCAGAGATCCAATGTGTTGCTTTTTCAATACAGAGTCCACGGAAGTCTCGAACCTGCCTTTCATCCTGAGTAGTTTTTGGGACACGGAAAGGGCCGCCCCCAGAGCCGAAAATGGTGAACACAGATCCGTCTTGATTGTTTGAGTACGTTGGAGGTCCGGGTTCTGAACATTCCCGACAATCGTCGTCGTCGTCGTCGTCGTCATCGTCGTCGTCGTCGCCGTCGTCGTCATCGTCGTCGTCGTGGGCTGCCGCCGCTGTCCGTCCGCCGTCGTCGTCCGTCGTCCGTCGTCCATCGTCGCCGCCTTCGTCGTCGACGTCGTCGCCGTCGCCGTCGTCGTCGGCGTCGGCGTCGGCGTCGGCGTGGTCGTCGTCGTCGTCGCCCGCCGCGAGGACGCTAACCCGAAGATCCGGAGCGGCGAGGTGCCGCGCTACAAGGGCATCGTGGACTGCGGCCAGCGCATTATCAAGGAACAGGGCTTCAGGCGGGCGGGGCTCGTGGGGAAGACCCCTTCTCGGCGGCGAGCCCAGGGGGGAAGTGCCTTTCCAGAAGGCTCGGAAGTCCCCTGGCCTTATGAGAGATGTTCGATGCTTTCCCCGAAGACACGGAAAACTTCTCAGAAGGCCGGAAGGCTTCTGAGAAGCCCCGACGCCTTCTGAGAAGGCCTTCTTCTCACTTCCCGTTCATCGTTCGCCGCCGACTTTATCAGAGGAGGAAGAGGTACCGATACCGCTGCCCGCGCCTCTTTTTGCCTGCTTGGGACTCCCGGGAGGCCCTCGTCGCCACCGCTGGACTCGCCTCGGAATTTCAGTCAGAACCCACCCCAGGAGAGGTCTAGGGAGTAGCGGTATTGGTACCTGTTGGATTCCCCACTTCGCGCATTGAGAGAACACACGACGGAAGGTTTGATTGTCCTTTTTCCCGGACAGGTCCCTGAGAGCTAAGAGGAGTTCAGATTAAGAAGCTCGAGCCGCGGGAAGCCTCGGCGCGCCTCGCTTGAGCTTTTAGCGCGTCCCGAGATGCCTTGTCCAAGCGCTTCCCGACACACGTGCCCGGAAGCTCTCCAGAAGGTCCCCCCCGGAGCTCTCGCCAGGAGCTTCCAGTTGGGCGTTGCGTAATGGGGGGGTCATAAATGGGGGGTTGGTGAGGGTGGTCCGAAAAGGTACCCAAACGGTACCTAAACGAGCCCCCTGGGGGTCCGGAGGGGCTCGAAAGGGGCACGAAAGGGGACCGTTTCTGACCCCCATTTATGACCCCCCCATTAAGCCACGCCCAACCCCCCCCGGAGCTCTCGCCAGGAGCTTCCAGAGCTCGTCGCCAGGCCTTCCAGCGCCCTTCGCGCGCCCCGCTGCCCAGCCCTGGGACCCCACGGGGCGAGAAGCGGGTCCTCCTGGGAGAAGGCCCCGGCTCTCGGCATCGCTCGGGCGTGTGCAGTCTTCTTGCGGCGAGGACCAATCGAGGGGGCACCCTGGATGATTTGGCGACGTAAGCCACGCACGACACCGAGCAAACACACGCACAGGGAGTGGACGTCCGAGCGGTGGCCCGGGCTCGGGGGGCAGGCGCGGAGAGCCCGGGGGGGGGGGGGGCTCTCGAGCTCCAGGCGCGCTGTCGGCGTGTCGCTCCGGGCAGGCTCGTCGGGCTTCGGATTGCAAAAAAACCAGGATTGCAAAAAAAACGAAGGATTGCAACAAAAAGGATTGCAAAAAAAAACCTTCGTCAGGATTGCAAAAAAAAGATTGCAAAAAAAGGATTGCGAAAGGGTTTTTTTGCAATACTTCGTTCAGGGTTTTTTTTTTTTGCAATCCTTCGGGTTGTTTTGCAATCCTATGTTTTTTTGCAATCCTTCGCCCCAGCAGCCGGGAAGGCGAAGGCCCACCCCCCACCCCCAGTTCAGTAGCGACAACAGGACGCACACGTGCATGAATCCACGCTGCTTCCGAGAGTACGCATTGCGCAAATGTTCGCATAACGCGGCCGGTTTCGCGGATCGAGGGGCCGTGTTCATGTACATAGCTGGGCGCGTACGTCCTGTGTGGGCTCCCTAATTACCAGTGCCGCCCCCATCCCCGATCCGCACGAGCGGAATGGGTACGGAAAGAAGGGGTACACTGCCCAACAGCAGTTCTGGTTCATTTTGAACAGGACTCGCTGTCCGCGCCGCCGCGGCCTGTGTCCGTTTGAGACAGAATGCCGCCGGCCCAACAGCGGCCGCTGTTGGTTTGGAACGACATGTGCTATTGGGCATTGTACCAATTTTTGTTCGTACCCATGTCGGACGTCCATACCCGAGGCCCCGCGACACAGGGGGTCGGGGCTGGGGGTTGGGGGGTGGTTCTTCGGCTTGGCATCGCTTGGACGCGTTCGGCGAGGACCATCGAGGAGCACCCTTGATCATCTGGCGAAAGAACCACGCACGAAACCGAAAACACACACAGGGAATGGACGTCCGAGCAATGGCCAGTCGGGGCCCAGGGATTAAAAAAAAACGCCCCCACCCCCAGTCCCGCCTCCCCCTCCTCCTCCTCCTCCTCCTCCTCCTCCTCCTCCTCCCCCTCCTCCTCCTCCTCCTCCTGCGTTCACTCCTCCTCCTCCCTGCGGGGTCTCGGGGATGGGGTCGGGACTGGGGGTGGGGGTGGGCGTTCGCCTTCCGACCCAGGGCCATCGCAGATCGATCCGGTTGAAACTCAGGAGGGAAAAAATAACACAGGCACAATGAATCGTCGACTCCCCAGAAAGTATGGGAAACTATGGGAAGTGGGGGGGGGAGACAAAGACCCAGAAAATACAGAAACATATCTGCATATTTTTAGTTGTGTGTATTTAAATGTGTGTGTGTGTGTGTGTGTCTCAGGGCCCCTTCAAAAACATGATGCAGGAAGATGGGGTCTAAGTCTCTGGTCGAAGGATCACGACTTGCGTAGCCACCAATGTTGTAGGTCCATGCGGATGTCTTGGATCTGCGCTGGACCCCCCCAGCGGCGTCTCATGCAGGCGGATCTTTCGCAATGTGTGGTCGATTGCCATCTGTCCATGGCTGAACACAATAGCCTTGCGATGCACACACGCACTCTCGTGACTCAAATCGGAAACGGGAGGGACCACGAAGAGTGTGAGATGTGTGTGTGTGTGCCGGCTCGGGGCGTGGCGACGCCGTGCGAACGCAGCCATTGGAGAGTTCGGTGGAGCATCCTGCACGGCCACGAAACGAGTGAGAGAGGTGCCGACAGAGGGCGAGGCACCGTGCGAACGCAGCAGCTGGGGCTCTCGGTGGTGCTCCCCTCGGGGCCACGGAGCGGGCGAGAGGTGCGCCGGCATGGGGCGGAGCACCTGGCCACCCTGGGCTTTGGGTGAAGCACCCTGTGGGGCTACGAAGCGTGAAGGTTGTGCCGAACCGGGGCGGAGCACCAATGAACCCTCAACGGCACCGTAACGGGTACGGTAGGTTTGCGTCGTGTCGACCAGCGGCGACCCCAGCGCGGGCGTTCAAGGTTGAACGCCGCCGGCGACCCAGAATCGATCGATGTTGAACGATCGGACGTTGCGGCAGCGGCCGATCGTTCAAGAATGAACGATCCCTGCGGTGTCAAAAACCAACGCTGGGGTCGGCACGACACGAACCTGCCGTACTTACTAACGGGTACTTTGAATGTTTGCCGAAAGTTGCCCTTTTTAGGGCCTTGTTCTTGCATTGCAGCTTTGCCTACATCGGGAAGGGTTGGGTTCGCTGGGTCACTGGCCAAAGTACCCGTTAGTGGAGTCCCCGTTTGAGGGGCGCTGAAACCCTGCCACTGGAGCTTTCGGTGGAGCTTCCAAGGGGTCGACGAACATTTAGGCCTCCTACTATGGGGCCCGAGTGGACGGGGTCGGATCGCGCCGCATCGCCGGTGCATCGCCGATGCGGCTCGATGCGGAGCCCGGTGCTCTTGACGCGGGCGTCGCGCCGATGTATTGCCGACGTCACCGCTGCATCGAAGGGGCATCCCCGAGGCATCGGCGACGCGGCGCGACCCTCCGACCCCAGTACATCGACCCCGATCTAGGAGGCCTCTAGAATCATGGGCTGGTTTCCCACCACCACCACCAGAAGTTGGAGGGGGGAAGAGGGTGTAGGATGAGGAGAAGGAGGAAGAACAGGAGGAGGAGGAGGAGGAGGAGGAGGAGGAGGAGGAGGAGGGGGAGAAGGAGGAGGAGGACCCCCTCCCCCTCTTATTTCTGGAAGCAGCGGTGGAAAACAAGCCCACCATCGAAGAATGAGAGGGGTCTGCCAACAGAGGGCCCGCGGCGGGGGGGCGCAGGCCACGGCCCCGCGCCGCCGGCGCGTGCCGCTCGTCCCCTCCGCCCCGTGCATCCCTCCCTCCCTCCGTTTTTGCACAAAGGCTGCCACGAGGGCGCGAATTGATTCGCGATTTCTCCTCCTCCTCCTCCTCCTCCTCCTTCTCCTCCTCCTCCTCCTTCCGAGAGCGCGAATTGATTCGCGATTCCTTCTCCTCCTCCTCCTCCTCCTTCTCCTCCTTCTCTTTTCCTCTGAGGGGGTGGCGCGAGAGCGCGAAGTTGTTCGCGAATCGCGAACTTAGCTGTGATTGCTGACGTCTTCGCGGCGTGAGCAATCATGACAGGAGTCGTTCTTCCCAGCCGTCCTGTGTTGTTGGGTCCTCCTTTTGAAGAGACGGTCTCCGCATCCCTCCTCTCCTCTCCTCTCCTCCCCCTCCTCCCTCCTCCCCCTCCCCCTCCTTCTTTCTCCTTGCGTTTCACCCACGCAGTACAGCGTCTCGTGGCCCCATAGGGAGCTCCACCTAAGGCCCCAGAGGGGGTGGCCACATGCGTCCGCCACACCCAGAGCAGCGCTTCGTGGCCCCATCGGGAGCTTCACCTAAGGGCCCAGTGGGGTCGGCCACATGCGTCCGCCACACCCAGTACAGCGTTTCGTGGCCCTGTAAGGAGCTCCACCTAAGGCCCCAGTGGGGGTGGCCATATGCGTCCGCCACACCCAGTACAGCGTTTCGTGGCCCCATACGTCGCTCCACCTAAGGCCCCAGTGGGGGTGGCCACATGCGTCCGCCACACCCAGTACAGCGCTTCGTGGCCCCATAGGTCGCTCCACCTAAGGCCCCAGTGGGGGTGGCCACATGCGCCCGCCACACCCAGTGCAGCGCTTCGTGGCCCCATAGGTCGCTCCACGCAAGGCTCCAGTGGGGGTGGCCACATGCGCCCGCCACACCCAGTGCAGCGTTTCGTGGCCCCATAAGGGGGCTCCACCTCAGGCCCCAGTGGGGGTGACCACATACGCCCGCCACACCCAGTGCAGCGTTTCGTGGCCCCATAGGGGGCACCACCCAAGGCCCCAGTGGAGGTGGCCACATTTGCCCGCCACACCCAGTACAGCGCTTCGTGGCCCCATAGGGAGCTCCACGCAAAGCTCCTGTTGGGGGTGGCCACATGCGGCCGCCACACCGAGTACAGCGTTACCTGGCCCCATAGGGAACTCCATCTGCGGCCCCAGTGGGGGTGGCCACATGCGTCCGCCACATCCAGTACAGCGTGTCGTGGCCCCATACGGAGCTCCACTTGCGGCCCCAGTGGGGGTGGCCACATGCGTCCGCCACACCCAGTACAGCGTGTCGTGACCCATAGGGAGCCTCACCGAAGGCCCCAGTGGCACCGGCCGCATGCGTCTCCCCCACCCATGACGGCACGTCCCTCCTGCGTTCCGTGGCCCTATAGGGAGCTCCACCGAAAGCGGCGCCCACAACGCGTCATTCACAACTGCATATGGTTGGGTTTTTCGCCTGGATAATTTTCGATTACGTGTGGGCTCTTACGTGGCTCTGGGGCCGTCAATTACCGACTCTGAATAGAAATACGGTCCGTCGGAAGAGGTGCAGCATTTCTGGGGAGCCGCGTCTTGAAAATTCACGGCATCGGATGTCTTGGTTTCTCTTCCAATTCTTTCCGCATGTGTTTTGCCGCTTTGGTTGGAGGAAGTTTGCGTTGCCTCGCGGCCCACTCCTGCCCCTTTTTGCGCCGGTCAAGTGCAGCTACCATGGCGAAGGACGGTGTTTCCATGCAGGCTTTCATGCTCGACTTCGTGCTCGGCGGCTTCTCGGGGGCGGTGGCGAAGACGATCACGGCACCGATCGAGCGCATCAAGCTGGTGGTGCAGACGCAGGACGCGAACCCGAAGATCCGGAGCGGCGAGGTGCCGCGCTACAAGGGCATCGTCGACTGCGGCCAGCGCATTATCAAGGAGCAGGGCTTCAGGCGTTTCTGGGACGGAAACTTCACGAATTGCATCCGCTATTTCCCGACGCAGGCTTTCAACCTGGCATTCAAGGACACGTTCAAGAGGATGTTCCCGAAGTACAACCCCAAGACTGAGTTCCCGATGTTCTTCGCAGCGAACCTGGTTTCGGGGGGAATGGCCGCGGCGGGTAGCCTCACCATCGTCTACCCGCTGGACTACGCGCGGACCAGGCTGGCCTCCGACGTCGGCTCTGGCAAGAAGACCTTCTCGGGCCTCGGCGATTGCATCGTGAAGACGATGAAGGGGCCTGGCGGGTTCGGTGCGCTGTACACGGGCTTCGGCGTGTCCGTGGTGGGCATCGTGGGGTACCGTGGCCTGCAGCTGGGGACCTTCGACACCATCGTCGGCCTGAACCCCTACAAGAAGGACAGAGGAGGAGGAGGAGGAGGAGGAGGAGGAGGAGGAGGAGGAGGCGGAGGCGGAGGAGGAGGAGGAGGAGGAGGAGGAGGAGGACGAGGAGGCGGAGGAAGAGGTGCCGATGCCGCTTCCCTTACCTCGCCGCCACGACCGGATGCGCCCCGAGGTCCTGGGCGGAACGCACCACAGGAGAGACCCGTGGTGCGGCTCGGAGGTCTTGGATCGGCGCTGGGCCCCCCCCGGCGGCGCCACCTCTGGCGCGCTCCGTGCGCCAGGGAGGGGTGCCCAGCGCAGCTCCAAGAATTCCGCGCGGAAGTTCTATCAAGGGGGGTCCGAACCCCCAACAGTGGCACGTCGATGAGTGAATTGTCCGTTTTCGGTTCTCGAGAGGGCGCCGCGGCCGTTGCTTTCCAGGCTTGCGCCCGCCAGGTTTGGGCCTTAGGTCGTTTTCACTAAACGACGTTGTACCAAAGGGAGGTCTGTCCACCCCCGATTATCAGTTTATTCGTATGCAGTTGTTTTGTCTCGCTATGCACCGGAGAGGTCCATGCAGTGGCGGTGTCGGCCTCGGTTTGCCCCCCTCAGGACAAGGGCTTCATGGGCGCCCTGTCCACGTTCGTCGCGGCGCAGACCGCCATCACCATCGGCGCTGGCGCCACGTACCCCTTCGACACCGTCCGCCGTCGCCTTCAGATGCAGTCCGAGAAGCCTGTGGAAGAGCACCTCTATAAGGTCGAAAAATAATATAATGCATAAACATAAAATGTCGACGCTCCGCGCAGATTCCTCGGATCGGCTCTGGGCCCCCACTGGCGGCGCCTCATGCGCCGCCCATGGCTCGCTCCCGATCCCAGCACCGATCCAAGAAATCCGCGCGGACATCCAAAGTTCAAGCTCGCACAGTTTTTCTAATGTGTCCACAAGGGGACGATGGACTGCTTCAAGAAGATCGCGTCCGAGGAGGGCTTGGCCAAGGGCCTCTACAAGGGGTTCATAGCCAACGTCGTGCGCAGCGTCGGCGGCGCACTGGTGCTGGTGTTCTACGACCGCGCCAAGATGTACCTTGGTATCTGAGCTGCTCCCCGACAGCGTCGAGATCTGCCCAACAATTCAGTACATGTCGGGGTCGGGCGGCCAGGCTGAACTTTTTGATCTGGGGTTCGTGCAGATTGGGGGTGGGGCCAAGGTATCTTTTGGGAATGATCCCTGCTCGAGGCTCACATCTTCTTCTTCTTCTTCATCTTCTTCTTCTTCTTCTTCCAAGGGCCGTTCAGCGCGATTCTCTTCTAACCCGCCTTCTGGCCTCACCCCCCGTTTCACGACCCCCTGTCGATATCGGCTGCCAGGGCCTCGTATTGAAGGACAGCGCTTTGGGATCCACAATTTTGGGCGCGCGCTCCCAGTGGCACCCTGCCACGACGGTGCGTCCAGGGCGACGCACCCACACGTTGGCTGTTGGACTGGGGACTTGTTTTCCAGACTTGTGCGCCGTGGATTTCGCTGTTGGAGCCTCCTGCTTCAGTATGCTTGAGTCGATACCCATCCCCATCCCCATCCCGAGCCCCACAGTCCCACCGCCCCAGTCGGGGGCACGCCCCGCGAGATCCGCAGGGAACGGCCTCTGTCCCCATCTGGGGGGGGCAAGTCGGCCAGTTGGGCCCAGGCCACGCCAGTGGGGAGGGACTACGTGCGTGCGTGCGTGCGTGCGTGCGTGCGTGCGTGCGTGCGTGTCGGGCGTGCGTGCGTGCGTGCGTGCGTGTGAGCGTGAGTGCGTGCGTGCGTGCGTGCGTGCGTGCGTGCGTGCGTCGACTCGCCGAGGCTCATCCGTGCTGATCTCCGGACCCGGCTCGGAGGCACATCCGAGCTGTGGCACCCGTCTTGCTGCTGGGCGTTGGGGCGAGAGGGAGCGCAGCAGCCACAGCAACAGGAGTCCGGGGCGTCGGAGGCGTGGGCCCGTCCCGGCGCCCAAGGCGGAGGGGAGGAGGAGGGGCGAGCAGCAGGACGAGGATCAGGAAGGGAAAAAACACAGACACAATTAATCGTCGATTCCCAGAAAATATGGGGAAATATGGGAAGTGGGGGGAAGACAAAAACCCAGAAAATATGGGAAAGTATGGGGAATCTGTTTATTTGTGTGTATTTATTTGTGTGTCCTGGGGCCCCTTCAGAGGAGCTTGAGTACAGTGGGGGCGCGCATCAAGGAACCATATGCTTTTCGTCCGGGTATCCTGGGTTTCTTCGCTCCCCGCGCTGCGCGGCGACTTCCCGCAGCCGTTGAAGAAGCTGCTACGTTCAGGGTGCTCTTTCAGGGTTGCGTTTCTTGCGAAGGTTTCTTGCGGCCGCGCCCGCAATGTACGAGATCGACAACATAATCCACGCACCCCAGAATTCGAATCGACGAAACATACGTCGAATGCCCGCAGACCTACGAAGATTCGACGTATTTGTTTCGTGGATTCGGCGGGGAAGCAATTCTGGGGCAAATCCATGATGTAGTCGATGTCCGATTCGGAGCAGGACGAGGAAGACGAGGAGTCAGGAGCGAATTGTTTGACGCACACGTACAGCGCACATACATTCTTAAGAGCGCGCCTTGCGCGAGTTATTGTATCACGAGGCCGCTATCGCGGGTTGGGGGGCCGTGTTCAAGGACGTCGTTGGGCGCGTACGTCCTTTGCGGGCTCCCTACCGGAGGTCAAGGAGGAAATGGACAAGGGGAGTGGGCATGGAGTTGCCCGCTCTTTTCTTGTGCAGGCATTTCCTGGAAAGATGCTCGTGCGCGGATCCACACATGTTTAGCCACCCTCCCTCCGTCCTCGCGCTTCCTTGCCTCACGCCTCCCCCGCTTCCGTCCTCCCGCTTCTTTGTCCCGCGGTCACTATTCTTCCCCCCTCCCTCCGCTTCCGTCCTCCCTCCCCCTTCCCCCCTCTCAGCACCCCTCCCTCATCCATCTCCCCCGCCCTCCCGGCCCCCGAGCCCCAAGCACAAGCGGCGTGCGATTGGGCAGCCCCCCTTTTGGCTCCAGTCGCTCTTGTTTCCCCGCCCGGCATCTCATCGCGACGTGCTCGTGGCAACTTGGAAATCCTGCATCACTATCTGGTGTAGTTTCTGCTGCTTTCAATGGGTTGGCTGAGACCGATAGAAATTCACGCATGCTCTTCCTGAGCAGTAAGTTCGGGTCGGGCGAAAAGGGGGGTTTGGGAAAGGGGGGGTTACGAAATCTGCTGCATGCAGCTGGTTTCGGCCCCACCGAGGGGCCCATTCCTCGATACATAGCCGCCTCCGGCGCCGGGAGGCGCCGGGAAAATTAGCTACGTGAGCTGATTCTCAAACCCCCCCTTTGCTATCCCCCCCTTTCGCCCGACCCGATAAGTACCTTGTCGGTGCAGGCCAGGTGTGACTTGGTCTTCTACTTCCTCCGTGTCGCTTTCGTGCTGGCAGGGCGCAGGTTGGGCCTCTTATGCACCTCACTTGCATGGCTTTCCTGTGCATCGACTCTGTGGTCCGTCCAGGGCTGCAGAAGCAATGGGGGAGCCGGAGGCATTTCGGGCCGGGCGAAAGGGGGGGATTGGGAAAGGGGGGGTTACGAAATTTGCTGCATGCAGCTGGTTTCGGCCTCACCGAGGGGCCCATTCCTCGATACATGGGCGCCTCTGGCGCCCGGAGGCGCCAGGAAAATCAGCTACGTGAGCTGATTCTCAAACCCCCCCTTTGCTATCCCCCCCTTTCGCCCGACCCGATTGTCACGAGCGTCGTGGAGGACATCCGCCCCAGGGCGCAAAGTCGATAAGGGGTGCCGCAGTCTTGACCCACCCGCCTGCAATCTGGGCGTATTGCAGGCGTGTTTTGATGGAATGGTGGTTATTGGTTTGCATTGGGAGTTTGTGTCCCGTGAGGGGGTTCTGGCCATCTGTCGGTGACGGTTGCGCTTGCCTTCTGACGGGGGTGGGACCACGCTTTGGCCGCTGAGTGCGTGCGGGAGCGTCCCGTGGGGGAGTTCTGGCCGACTGTCTGTGACGGTTGCGCTTGCCTCCTGCACGCCCTCACCCCCGTTCGTTGCGGAAGCGTCCCGTGAGGGCGATTTTGGCCGATTGTCGGTGGCGGTCGTGTTTGCCTTCCGACGGGGGGCGGCCTCTGTTATGGCGACGGGGCTTCTGCATCTGGAGCTTTCACGTCTACTGGGGTGCAGCAGTATTGGGTTCATTGGCATGGCTGGTGGCAGCTGGTGGTTCAATGTACGTATTTTCCCGCCACAGGCGGGGACCGCGGCTGCCAGTCCAAGCTGGTAGAGGGCTGGAGGAGGCCCCCGCGAGTCCGATACACTGCTGTATTTTATTTGGGCATTTCGGCATCTCCGATTACAAGTACCCGGGTGTATTCTTTTGGACGGGGCCCGCTAGCCCCCGCCTCAGCCGCCGCGTGTTCGTCCGTCGGACGCGCGCGCCTCGCCTCGCACCCTCGTGCCCTCCTTCTGCTCCTCCTCCGCCTCCTCTTCTTCCTCCTGGTCGGAACCCGCGGTGGTCTCCTGAGCCTTTCGCGGCTTGCCCGCCCCCTTCGGCCGCACCTTACCTCACTACCTCCTCCTCCGCATCCGCTTCCTCTTCGTCTTGGCGGCGCTTCCAAGGGGGCACAAGCGGGCGATGCGGCCTCATCTGGGAAGGCACGGGGTCATCGGAAAGGAGTGTCGGATGCCTCAGGTGACGGTTTCTCAGATAGCGCGCGGGTTCCTAACGCCCTCTTGCCTTCTCAGAGAGACCCCCCCCGCCCCAGCCCCCTTCTTGCCCGCCACCGATCACCCTCGAGGGAACGCATACGCCTAGGGGAGGCGCTTCTGGGATGGCAACTTCACCAACTGCATCCGGTACTTCCCGACCCAGGCATTCAACCTGGCTTTCAAGGCCGCCTCCCGCCAGATCAGAGCAGATTTGACGGTCAGCAGCCTACTCCAACCACCTATCCAGCTACTTGCGGACGATGGCTACCGTTGGTGATGATGATGATGATGATGATGATGATGATGATGATGATGATGATGATGATGTTGATGTGATGATGGTGTTGCAGCTGTTGGTGACGTTGTTGTTGATGGTGACGATGGTTGTGCTTATGTTGATGATGCTGATGATGATGATGATGATGATGGTGATGGTGATGGTGATGACGATGCTGATGATGATGATGATGATGATGATGATGATGATGATGAGGATGAGGATGAGGATGAGGATGAGGATGATGATGATGATGATGATGATGATGATGATGATGATGATGATGATGATGATGATGGTGCTGATGGTGTTGATGATGGTGATGATGATGCTGATGATGAAACTCGTTGGGGCCGTCTTGGGGCTGTCTTGGCCTCGTTTGATGCAGTCTTGGGGGTCCCTTGGGTCCCTCTTGGGCCGTATTGGGGCCCTCTTACGCCGGCCTGCAGCTGTCTTGGGCCGTCTTGGGGCCCTCTTGGCCGCATGGTGGGTGTCTGGGGGCTGTCGTGGGGCCGCCTGTGCGTCGTCTTGGGCCGTCGAAGAGTAGTCTAAGGCCGTCCTGGGCCCCTCGGGAAGCCCTCTTGGGCCGGCCGTCTCGGGGCCGCCTGGGGTGCCTTTTGGGCCATCGTGGAGTCCTTTTGGGCCGTCTTGAGCTGATGGCAGCTCAGAGGGCCAGAAAACGAACATCACTCAACAACCAAAGGGGACTCAATGATGTTGGCTTCCCAGGGCCCTGCTGGAGGTCTCTTTGTTGCAATTTTGTGCTCTCTTGGAGGCATCTTGGGCCGTCTTGGATCAATATTCGGCCGCCTCTGCTGGTAGAGGGAGGGGCGGTTCCTTATTATATTCAAAAACAACCTCACCTGGCAGACCTTGGCATTCCTCCACGCCTCAACGTGCCAAGGGGCACGGTTGCGGATCTATTGGCTTCCACCCATCCCGCCACAGTGCTTGGGTTGTCGGTCAGAGCTCCCTTGGATGCATGCGAGGATCTATTGGGAGAACTCTCGGAAGTTTGATGGAGGCGGTTGGCGTCTCGGGGGCCTTTTGGAGATTGATTTGGGCCTCTTGGGGCTCTCTTGGGGGCACATCGGGTGCCTCGGGGGGGATCTTGGGGCCATCTTGGGGCGGAGGGCTCAAAGTGTCAGTTCTCGCTCCCCCTCCTGGGCCCCTCTTGGGGCTGTCTTGTGGATCTCTTGGGTCCTTTTGGGGGGCTCTTTGGCAGTGTGTGAGGATCTTTGGCGCCTCTGGGGCCGTCTTGGACGCTCTGAAGACCGAGCCCTGGCATCGCTCGGACGTGTGCATTGTTTCCCAGCGAGAACCATCGAGGACCATCCTGGAGCATCGAGCAAAAACAAACACGCACGAAACCTAAAGATGCACGGGAAGTGGACGTCCAAGCGATGCTTGGCGGCGGCAGCGCTAACCATACAAACCCACAGAAGTGTGACGACTTTGGCTTGTTGGGCCGCCCTCCAGAGCTTCAAGGCAGCCCAGGAAGCGCCCAGTGGGCTCCAGGACGGACCTCGGGGCCATCTTGGGCCATCCTTCGGCGGCGAGCGAGGGGGGGGGGAGTGAGAAGGAGCAGGCCTTCTCAGAAGGCGGCGGGACTTCTCAGAAGCCCTCGCGCCTTCTGAGAGGTTTTTTGTATCGTCGGGGAAGGCTTAGAACATTTCTCAGAAGGCTGGGGGACTTCCGAGCCTTTTGAGAAGACCCGCCCTTTCTCCTTTCCCCTCCTCGCTCGATTCCGAATGTTGGACTTGCATGCCCCGATCAGCGCGCTCTTGTCCTCTGGAAAACATACTCGGGCACGCCCAGGAGTGTCTGGAACTCCGGAAACGCCCAGGAGCTCCGGAAACGCCCGGGAGTGTCTGGAACTCCGAGTTGGGGACCCCTGAAAGAAGACTTACGCTACAGAATGCAGAGTTCGAATGGACCTGGGGACGGTTCACTCCGTGCCTCGAGGCACGGTGGCAGATCATGTGGGTGTGCCGAAGACCGATCTACCTCAGCCGCGTTCCCGCTTCGAGCTTCAACCAACTTCTCTCAGACAATGTGTATTTTTGTATGTATACATCCATACAAATCGTATGTTGAGAGATCTGAAAAATAAATGGAGAGCTACAGAGAGAGAGAGAGAACAGCATGCGAGTACTGCGGCATTGGCGGAATGCATACTTGCAGTGAAGCGGCCTGTGCAGGCATGTTCTTGCGTCACATGGTGCAAAGCGTCCCGAGGGTGGCACAGCTCATACACTATGAGTTGCCAGCGCTCGTGGTGCGTTAGGGCTTGCCAGAGAGAGGGAGGGGAAAGAGAGAGAGAGAGAGCTAAAGAAATAGGACACACACACACACACACGCACACGCACACGCACACGCACACGCACACGCACACGCACACGCACACGCACACGCACACGCACACGCACACGCACACGCACACGCACACGCACACGCACACACACACACACACACACACACACACGCACGCACGCACGCACACACACACACACACGCACACGCACACGCACACGCACACGCACACACAGAGCTATATGCACATGAGCATGCCTGCGCGCATCGGTGCAGTAGCGATATCCTGCGGCTGAACCGCGCCAGCGCAGCAGCGCAGCCGTGAGGGAGGTCGCGCTGTCTGCGCACGCTTGAGCTTAAGCCTCGGTGTGGCCTCCTGGCTGCTTATCCGGAGCCTTTGAGCTCTGTTTGGGTCGGGAGCCTCGAGACGGGGGTCAGTGCAGACGGGGGTCAGCCAGAGCGCCGGATCCTGCAGGATCCTGCGAAGACCCCCTCTGGCTGACCCGGGTTAGGGAGCTGCTCGTGGCCGCGAGGCGGCCGCGCCTATTGGCTGACCCGGGTCTGCGAAGACCTGCGGTGCAGTTTTTTTGTTTCCTGCATTTCAGTTTTTTG
>CAUYUJ010004769.1:302911-337911 GCA_963575745.1 Prorocentrum cordatum | reverse complement strand
CGTGAGTGCGCGTGCGTGCGGGTGCTTGCGCGTGCGTGCGTGCGTGCGCATGCGCGTGCGCGTGCGTTCGCGTGCGTGCGTGCGTGCGCGTGCGTGTGTGTGTGTGTGCGTGTGTGTGCGTGTGTGCGCGTGCGTGCTCGTGCGTGCGTGTTCGCGCATGTGCGTGCGTGTGCGTGCGTGAGTGTGCGTGCGTGCGCGTGCGTGCGTGCGTGCGTGTCTATGTATGTTTGTGCGTGCGTGTGTATGTATGTGTGTGTTTGTGTGTATGTCTGTGCGTGTGTGTGCTTGTGTGTGGGTTTGCGTACGCGTCCGTGCGCGTGCGTGCACGTGCGTGCTCGCGCGTGCGCGTGCGTGCGTGCGCGTGCGTGCGTGTGCGTGTGCGTGCCTTTTCCTGCGCGTGCGTCTGTGTGTGTGCATGCGTGCGTGTGCGTGCGCGTGCGTGCGCGTGCTTGAGCGTGCGTACGTGCGTGCGTATTTGCGTGTGTGTACGTGCGTGTGCGTGCGTGCTTGTGTGCGTGCGTGCTTGTGCGTGCGTGTGCGTGCGTGTGCGTGCGCGTGCGTGCGTGTGCGTGCGCGTGGGTGCGCGTGCGTGCGTGTGCGTGCGTGCATGTGTGCACATGCGTGCGTTTGAATGGTTGTGTGTGCGTGTGCGTGCGCGTTCGTCCGCGTGTGCGTGCGCGTGCGTGCGTGCGCGTGCTTGCGCGTGCGTGCGAGCGCGTGCGTGAGTGTGCGCGTGCGTGCGTGTGCGTGTCCGTGCGTGCGCGTGTGTGCGCGTGTGCGTTTGCGCGCGTGCGTGCCCGTGCGTGCGCGTTCGAGCGTGTGCGTGCGTGCGCCCGTGCGCGTGCGTGCGTGTGTGTGTGTGTGCGTGTGCGTGTGCGTGTGCGGATGCGTGCGTGTGCTTTCGCGCGTGCGCGCGTGCGAGCGCGTGCACGTGCGCGTGCGTGCGTGCGTGCGTGCGCGCGCGTGTGTGTGTGTGTGTGTGTGTGTGGGTGCGTGTGGTTGTGTGTGTGCGTGCTCGTGCGTGCTCGTGCGTGCTCGTGCGTGCGTGTTCGCGCATGTGCGTGCGTGTGCGCGTGCGTGCGTGTGCGCGTGAGTGCGCGTTCGTGCGGGTGCTTGCGCGTGCGTGCGTGCGTGCGCATTCGCGTGCGCGCGCGTTCGCGTGCGTGCGTGCGTGGGCGTGCCCGGTGCCCGGTGCCCGGTGCCCGGTGCCCGTGCGTGCGTGCGTGCGTGCGTGTGTGTGTGTGTGTGCGTGTGTGTGTGTCCGTGTGTGCGAGTCGCCATTGTTCAGCTCCGCTCACGGCGCGCAGCTTGTGTCGGCCCTCGCTGCACCGCCTGCGCCGTGTTGAAGGGCTTCGGTGGGCCAGCACGCGCGGGCGCCAACGCACGCGCGCTCAGGATCATCGGGACAGAAGCAAGCCTCGGATCTCTGGTGGGCCCCCTCGAGGCCTCGGCGACCACGACTCCGCGCCGCGCCGTTCCGTGGATGGGGCAAGGGCTGGGGCCTGGGAGTAGGCGGGGCACGCGTGTCATGTCGTAGCTGGGAAGGGGCAGGAGGGAGGTGCAGGGGGATCAGTTGCGGCGAACCGAGGGGGGAAGTGAGACGAGGCAGGCTTTCTCAGAAGGCGGCGGGGCTTCTCAGAAGCCCTCGCGCCTTCTGAGAAGCTCTCTGTGGCTTCGGAGAAGGCTTACAAGGCTTCTCGGAATGCGCGAGGGTTTCTGGGACCCCCGATCGCATTCGGAGAAGGTCTGCCCCTTCTCACTTCCCCCCTTGATATGTCGCCGAGATGAGGAAGGGGGAGGGAGGATGAGGAGGAGCAACAAGAGCAACAGGAGCCGGATATCGGGGCATGGTGGACAAGGCTGGGGTGCCCGCGCAATCCCTTAGCCTTGCGCCGTGGGAGGGCATGGGGCTTCCAGGAGGGAAGTGGTCTGGAAGCGAGGAGGCAAGGGGCAGGAAGAGGGGTGTATGATGAGGAGGAGGATGGGGAGGAGAAGAGGAGGATGAGGAAGGTAGACGAGGAGGAGGAGGACGGAGGAGGATGAACGATGAGCATCGTCATGATGAGGAAGGGAAGGGGAAGCCGGCGCTCAGTTCTTTGCCGCGAACTTGATCTCTGGCGGGATGGCCGCGGCGGGCAGCTTGACCATCGTCTACCCCCTCGACTACGCGAGGAGTGAGCCTGAGAGAAGAAGAATTAGTGGCATGAGCATAATTTCTCGAAGCTCCTCGCACAATTCCTGGATCTGGCTTGAGCCCCCCTTGGCGGGGGGGCCCAGCGCAGATCCAAGAGATCCGCCCAGACCCTCGGAAGATCATGCTGGATGGGGTATGTATCAAGAGGGAGGGTGATTGACCTTGCGACGGAGCTTGCCCATACCCCCCCCTCCCTCCTCCTCTTCCTCCAACCCGCCCTCCGCCAGTTCCCTCAGCACGTGCCCAACACCCCCGAGGATCCAGAGGCGGCGTTTACGGCCCCATCCAGGGTATGCTCATGCGTTTGTGCCTGCTCGTTCGTTTGTTTGTTTGTTTAAGACCGGACGGGGCTGAGACGAGGATGAATTTGTTCCAGAGCGTTCCGAAACGCTCTTTCAGAGCGTTCCAGAATGCTCTAGCTCTGAAGAGGCCGCGGCGTCCGTGACATCCTCCAGAGCCGCCGGATCTCAGAGATTCGTTTTCGATTTCCAGTCAACCCGCATAGTAAGGATGGGCCACCTACCCAAGGGGTACCCTTGCATCCTTGCCTCCTCGGCCCGTCCTTGGCCACTTTCGCTGGCCGCGCCCCGCTCAAAAAGCTTCGAAATGGGCGGCCAAGGTCCTTGCATCCTTATCGCGCATCCTCATGATACGGGCCGACTGCATGGGTTGTTGGCATATCAGGAGCTGCTACCACTGCGAAACCTCCAGGACTACCCCCAGGTCTGTCGAGCGCCCAGAGCACGTGCTGTTGCGTGATCCGACCTTCTGCTAATAGTGAAGCATTACTCGAACTGTTACTCATCATGCCCCCCCGACCGACTGTATAGAGGAGACCCATGCCAAGAAACACCCTGCTTGCCTCCAGGGTGCCCTGGGTTTCTTGCGTTTCGATGGTTGTTCTAAGGAAAGCGTGACGCTCCCACGCCAAAACCCAATAGACGTGTGACGTCCTGGGGTCTCAGGGTTGGGCTTCTTGTGGAAGCTTCCTTGTTGTCGGGCCCCTATTGTAACAGCTCTTCGCCACGGCGCTGTGTCTGATGGCCCGGGGGGGGATCTTGCAGGCGGCCTCGGGAGGCCGAGTCCTATCGGGGAGACAACCGCTGGGTCGGGAGCCGGCGCAACGTCGGGAGTCGGAGCTTTCCCCTACGAGATTGTCTTCGTCCTGGCCTCGTCCTGGCCTCGCCTTGCAGTTTATGGGCGTGAGCCGAAGAAGAACAAACGACATATACATAAACTGTTTGGCGCTTCGCGCGGCTTTCTTGGATCGGGGCTTGGGGCCCAGGGGGTCCAGCACAGATCCAAGAAATCCGCGAGACTGAAGTTTATTTAGGTTTTTGTTCCACTAGTGATCGAGCAGCGGACAAGCGTTCTGATTTGCTGATAGGCCTACCGAACAATGAACACTGTTCTAAGAACCTGTTGTGGTTCGCACGAAACGTTCTCGGAGCATTCCTGGCCGAGACTGTCTTGCTGGAGCGCATCGGACTTGTGTTCTAACAGCGTTGTGCTTTGGTTTTTTAGAGCAGCGTTTGGGTTCTAGGAACATTTCCTGGCAGGTCAACAGGAATGCCAGGGCGGCCAGTCCCTGCTCGAGGTGTGGGGCCCCGCGGTTGGCGATGCCTCGAGCGGTGGCGGCGGCGCTGCAGCGGCTGCGCCAGGCGACGCGGGCGCGAGGGTTAAGGCGGGCCTGTCCCCCCTACGGGGGGATTTCCAACCAAAAAAAAAACAAAATGCCCCAACAATACCCCAAAAAGGTCAAACGATACCCCAACACATAGTCCCCAGACTATCTTTGGAGCATGTTTGGAGCATTTTTGGGGGGTATGGTTAAGCTTTCGTCGAACATCCCCCCTGTAGGGGGACAGGCCCGACTGAACGCGAGGGCGTACAGGGGGCCGAGGGGCAGGGCGCGCCCCCCTCCTGCCCACCCTCTCTCCCCTCCTCCTCGGCGTCGCTCGGACCTCCTCCTCGGCGTCGCTCCTCTCTCCCCTCCTGCCCATCCTCTCTCCCCTCCTCCTGATCCCTCGGCCTGGACCGTCGAGGAGCATCTCGGGCCATCGAGCAGCCAAAAATAGGGGACCCAGACAATGACACAAACACGAAAACTCGGAGGTCCGCGCGGATGTCTCGGATCGGCGCTGGGGCCCCCTGGCGGCGCCTCCGGCGCCGCCCCTGGCGCGCTCCGCGCGCCAGGGAGCGGGGTCCAGCGCCGATCCGAGAAATCCGCGCGGACCTCCGAGTTGTTATGTCTACGTCACTTTTCGTTCCCCTAAAGAACAACTCACGCACGACGCCGAAGAGCGCACGGGGAACGGACCTCCGAGCGATGGCGAGATCTGCGGGTCTGCCTCCTCCGCGGCGCTCCCCCGCCGAGCCGATCCCCCTCAAGCCCTCGACCCTCCGTGCCCTCTCTCGGTACTCCTCCTCCTCCTCCTCCTCCTCCTCCTCCTCCTCCTTCTCCTTCTCACTCGATCCTCCTCCTTCTCCTTCTCGCTCGATCCTCCTCCTCTGGCCTCCTCCTCCTCCTCCTCCTCCTCCTCCTCCTCCTCCTCCTCCTCCTCCTCCTCCTCCTCCTCCTTCTCCTTCTCACTCGATCCTCCTCCTTCTCCTTCTCGCTCGATCCTCCTCCTCTGGCCTCCTCCTCCTCCTCCTCCTCCTCCTCCTCCTCCTCCTCCTCCTCCTCCTCCTCCTCCTCCTCCTCCTCCTCCTCCTCCTCCTCCCCTCCTCCTCCTCCTCCTCCTCCTCCTCCTCCTCCTCCTCCCCCCCCCCCCTCCTCCTCCTCCTCCTCCTCCTGCTCCTCCTCCTCCTCCTCTTCCTCCTCCTCCTCCTCCTCCTCCTCCTCCTCCTCCTCCTAACCTCTTTCTGCCCAGTCCAGGGGTTCGCGGGCCCTTGATTCTGGCACTCGCAGGACATCCCCCGCCTGCAGGCCCGCTCCCACCCACCATGTGGGGTTCATTGCTGCAAATTGTACTCTACAAACCCACTCTCTATGACAGATTCATGGCGCACGCATGATATGTCGTCTCGTCTTGGATTTGCAGATCTCATCTTGTGCCCTGCGACCCAGCGCAAACGGCGCCCAGGGGATGGAGCTACGATACAGCAGAGCGCCAAGCACCTCGTGCTAGACTTCGGCTGGGGCAAAGGTAAGTTCACGAATAAGTCGGCTGGATGCAGTATCTTCCTCCGCAAGAGGGCTTTCAGGCGCTCCCACATACACAAGATTGTGGAACCACCGAACGAACTGACAGGGCGGGCTGGAGGAGTAGGGCTACGTAGTGGTTCATTCGACATACTCGACCTGGTCGCGTACTTCCCTCCGCCGCAGCGCCAGCAGGTATAACATTGGAAGTCCACGGTCACTAGGCTCGCGAGGTGGATACAGAGGACGATCCAGCATGCTCCATCGAGATGCCTCATTGTGCTGGGATCGGACTCGAACTGCGAGTTTGGGAAGAGGGCTGCGTGGGGAGGTGCGGTCCATCACACGTCGGACGAGGTTCACGTGGGGCATCACAACACCGGCTCGGAGAATTTCACCAGCCAGGAGCTCTGGCGCATCATGTCCATGGAGGGCCTCGCGATGGTGGATTCCTTCTACTCGACGGGCCCCACCTACTTCGGCCAGGAAGCAGAGCATGCGTCCCACCCCGGCCACTCCTGGACCCCGAGAGGGCCCATTTCCTCCACAGTGTCGTGCTGCACGCTGCGGGAGGCCATGAGAGACTTACAGAAGATCCCGCATGCGCAACCCAAGGACCACTGCCCGATGCTGTGGAGATTAAGATACAAGTTGCACTTCGGGCCTGCTGACACCGAGCAGGAGCAGAGGTGGGACCGTGACCGACTTGCTAGCATTCTCACAGATGGAGGCCCCCTCAGACTCATAGGAGAACTGGAACGACGCAGTGAACCGGCAAGTTGCAGAATGGCGCCGAGCAGCTCAGACCGACGACCCCCCCGAATTCTGGCAGGCATTGGTCGCTGACGTACGTGCCGCTGCTCTTGAGGCCTGTCAGGCCAAAGCCAGGTCAGGCCCGTCAGAGGCCTATCGCCAAAGGCGAGATGAGCTCCTAGAGAAGCGCCGAACTCTCGGTCGACGTGTCTTTGCTGATGAAGATCGAGAAGCACTGAGGAGGTGTGATCGCGAGATTCGACGTGAGCGTGCTCGGCTGGATCGAGAGAACGACGATCGCATGCTTAGAGAAACTCAGCGTGCTGCCGACATGGGTCACTCTAGCACGGTATGAAAATTGGCTGATCAAGCTGGTGCCAAGTACCATGGTGTCCGCAGGCGTCGCTTCAACACGTTGCCCCACTACCTGCCGACAATCGAGGAGTGGACCGGCGCGATGAAGGCTGGCTGTCTTTAGGGCGGTTTTAGGTTGAGTTGGTTGAGTGTTTTTGTGTTTTGATGCCGACGACGATTGTAGTAATGGTGGTTATCAAATCGTAGTGCTGATGGTGGTGGCGATGGTGATGGTGATGATGGTGGTGCTCATCACATCCAGAATCACCATCATCACCATCACCATCATCACCATCACAACCGCCCTCACCATACCATCATCACCATCTCCATCATCATCATCATCATCATCATCACCATCTATACCATCAGCATCGCCATCACCATCACCATCGTCACCATTGTGGTCCGCAGGACTTGGCTCAAGGTAATGTCGTCGTCCGCCCCTGCGGTTTCCCCGAGCACTCCTTCGGTTTCCCCGAGCCCTGCGGCCTCCCCGAGCCCTGCGGCCTCGTCCTCTCCTTTGGTTTCCCCGAGCCCTGCTTCTTCGAGAGCGCCCTCGGCGGCTTCTTCGACAGCGGCCGCGGCGGTTTCTTCGGGAGCGGCATCTTCGAGCCGTGCGGCCTCGTCGAGAGCGGCCCCGTCGAGCCGCGCGGCCTCGGCGGCCTCGTCGAGGGCAGCTTCGCCAAGCCGTGGCAGCTGCAACAGCTCGGACGCCGATGCTGACGCAGGGTCCGACGCCGACGGCGCCGACGGAGTTGCCGACGCAGCGGGCTCCGAAGAGGACAGCGGCTCCGACAGCGGCTCCGAAGAGGACAGCGGCCCCAGCAGCGAGGCAGCCGCGGCTGCAAGAGCGACGGCGAAGGCCGCCCCGAGCAAAGTAGTCGAGAAGTTCCAGCCTTCGTTGCCCATGGCCCTGGAGGAGCACGTCGCCAGCCACGACTACCCAAAGCACGTCTCCACCTGCGGCGCTTGCAAATTTTGGAAGAGCAAGGAGAAGTGGAGCGCCTCGATGTCTGCGACGGATCCAGTAACACTGAAGAGTGAAACTTGGATAGGCTGCGTAGGTGGCAGATTTGCAGTCTGCTTGTTCTGCTCGGCGTTCAAGGGCGCTCGTTGCATATCCACCCTAGGCCAGGGATCCGGGAGTTTCCAACGCAAGGAAAACCTCGCGCGCCATGCGCAGTGCGAGGAGCACCAGGCAGCAGAAGCGGCGTGAAAAGAGCGGATTCGAGCGGAAGGTGCGCACCAGGGTCTCCCCGTGTCTGCGTTCCTCACAACGGCTGCATCAGCTGCAGCAGCTGCAACAGCCGTGGCGCCTGCGCCCGTCGTCGTCCGCACCGCCGACCAGCGCCCTGGTTGCCGCGCAGTGGTCGCCACCCGTGCAATGTTGGAGCCGTCCAGTTCCTTCAGTAGTTTCGACGTGTGGCGCGATGCGTTCGTTGGGGGCGACCGCCAAGTTTTGGTGTCTAGTCAGCAGCGCCGAAGGCTGGTGACCACCACGGCTCAGCACGAGAAGATCATCACGCAGAGGATCCTCAAACATGGTGCTGTTTTTCGTTTGGCTGCGGACGGCCTCGACCGCACGTGCCAGGTCGAAATTGGCACCGTGCTGCGGTCGATCCCGAAGGCTTTGGACTTCCTCCCAAGCTACGGTCTCAAGGCAGGCTGGCTGGAACAGCTGGGCCCCAGAGGGCCCTGGATCGTGGATCGGGCGATCGGGATGCGGGAGTTCCCGCGGGGCATGGACTGCGACGGCAAGGCTTCCATGCTGGAGGAGCGCGCCCGTCGCGCGCGCCAGACGGCAGGCGGGGGGCTGGGACGGGGACTTGCGCAATCATGTGCGACAGGAGACTCGGGCATGGTGCAGCGATGGGGCGGATCTAAGTGTACCCCTGGCTGCAACAGCTACGTTCCCTGGGCTGGCGTTTCACGCGTGGGGCGAGTCTCACTCGCCCCAGAAGGTTCTGGCCAATTCGATGAAAGGAGACAGCGAAATAACGACCACGGGCGAGCTGCTGGCAACGGGTGAGAAGCCGCCAAGTCTGGCCAAGTTCCTGACTACCCCCCACCGTGTTCCGCAACGCACTCGGGGAGCAGCAGTTGGTGGAAGACGGCGCTGCGTTCGCCAAAAACTTCGGCTGGGCCCCCCAGCGTTTCAACAGTCGGGCGAGGCCCTTAGCGCGGGGAAGTCGGCGTTGGGAAGTCATTTTCCAGGCGCTCGGAGTGGGGCCCCAGGGGAAGGACAAAGATCGGCGCATTCTCGCCCGACAGATTCTGGAAGGGCTCGGGGGCGAGAACAGTTCGCGCCTGCTCCTGGGGGGGTTGCTGGCCGACTTGAGCGCGGAGCACTACTCTTGGGTCGCCGCCGGAGACAAGAGCAACACCGACGCCTCCAGCGTTCAATCCAGGGCCGCCGCTTTCCTCTCCAAGCTGGATACATTGTTCGTTCAGGGGAATATTCTGGGCATCCCCGACACGTTTACTGGCGTCGCCCTCAAGTTTTTGAAGGCCACGAAGCGGTTCGCGCGCGGCACTGGCGCCCAGACCGTTGGTTTCGGCGATTGGGGAACGGAGCCCCGAGCCCGCGAAACCGTCCACGCGGCTCTTCGACGAGCGCAGGGGATCGCGGCCAATGTGAAGGAGAACATGAAGCTATATCGGCCAGAGCATTCTTGGTTGCACGCCTTTACAGCCTTTCGCGTGCCTTCCCCCCTGTTCCTGTCTGCAACAGAGCATGCAACAGAAGCCGAGGCCTGTTTGAAGCGCATCTGCCAGGCGGCAGACCTCCCCGAGCAGGAGGCAATCTCCCAGCTGCGGCAAATGTTGCCGCGTGCCGAGGTGCATCGTCGAGACGGGGGCACCACGCGGCAGGCTTGGGGCCGCGCTGCGGTGGAGTGGCCCGAGCTCCCCAGCGGCCGTCGCCTCGTGGAGCTCCCCCTCGTATGGAAAACGAGCACGGGCAACGTGGAGAGGCGATTCCGCCGTTTCTCGGAGGTGCATTGCCCCGAGAGGGCGCGGCTCCTCGACGCGTCCGTCGAGGAGTGCACGCTCGTGGACCAGGCGCCCTCCAGCAGGTTGCTGCGCGCGTGGCTGGACGACAACGAGAGCTCTGCCGCCAGTCGTTGGTACAGGCATGTGCTCAAGCTACATGAGGTCGCGCAGGGGAAGATCGCGCCGCTGAGGAGGGCCGAGAGGCGCGACAAGGGAAGCACGCGGGAGCCTGGGGCAGCACGTCGGACAGAGGTAGGCTTCGGGCGCAGGCGAGCAGCTGCCGTCGACGCCATGGCGGTCGCTTCCCCGAGCAAGCGCGCCCGCCTTCTCGCGGAGGGCGCCCCCGATCTCGCTGCGCTGGCTCAGGAAGCGGCCCAGGCGAGCGGCGCAGATCCAGTCGGGCCCGCTGCGAAAGTCGTCGCCGCCGTCGCCGAGCGGGGGGCCAAGATCCGAGAGCGCAACCTTGGAGGGGCGAAGGCCGCCGCCAAGGCCAGGAGCACGCGAGAGAAGAAAGTCCTGCGCAGTGCCAGGCCCGCCGCGGGCCGTGACGCTTACTTGCTGCCCCCCCCGCGCCCCGCTGGGCTCATGCTGGCTCGCATGGTAGATATGGGCGCTCGCAACAAGGCCCAGCGCTTGCGTGTCAAGGCGTTTCACGACCCGGTGGACTTCCTGGACTACCTTGCCCGCCACACGGCCAAGGGGAAGGGGGACGTAGTCTTGGCTGCAACAGCTGACACCGACTATTGCATCGCCGCCCAGATTGTAGCAGCGTTCAAGGGAGCTTTTTTTTCACAACGCCGACTGACTTTGCGCGGGAGGATTCTTCAAAAGGCATCCAGTACACGGAGAAGCTTCGGAACTCGGGCAAGAGTTACCACGTGGTTGTAACAGGGGCTCTCGCGGAAGACCTGCCTACACTGCCCCGCGTTTTGCGAGCGCTTGCCCAGGCGCCGAGTGGGTGTGTGATCTATTACAAGAGCCCCAGGAAGCTCTGCAAGTTCTTCAAGAAGCAGGCCAATCCCCGCCTGGCGCAGCGAACATGCGTGCTGTGCCGCTCGGGAGGAGAAGCGGGTGTCGACAAAGCCGTCAAACAGCTCTACAACAGCCCGAGGAGCTGGGTTCTGCGCTTCGACGCGACGGTTGAAGCACTGTGCCCGGGCACCAAGGCTGTAACAGCGTGAGTAAGTCGCCCGTCCCATAGATTGCGATCGTGCCAGTTTTGTTGAAAAAGAGTGCCTCCCAACGTCGTCCGACCTTACCGCCCTCCTCTTCCAGACCCCCCCCCTCCCCGTGCCGCCCCCTGCGCCCCTCAGTGGGCGCCGCTGCCGCGGGCGGCGCTGCCCGCCGCTGGGGGCCTGAAGGTCGCCGATGAGAGGGGGGGCTGCGGTTGCCCGCGGCGGCGGTTGTCGGCGGCGAGGGTGGGAGGGCGGGGGCGGGGGGCATCGGGCGACCAGGGCCGCCCTCCGGAGGAGGGGGATGAGGGGGATGATGGGGCTGAAGGAGGAGGGGGGAGCAGGACGAGGCAGGAGTAGCGACGAGGCCGTCTTCCACCGCACTTGTCCAGCCCAGCCCCCAGTCCACCTACGTGTTCGCGTGCATGCGAGCGATCTCCATCGAAACCTCCAGAGCGATGACCCCCCCCCCCCCTTTTGCCACAGCTGAGACAGTTCAACCTTCCCATCCCCATCGAAACCTCTGCAGTGATCTCATCCGAAAACTTTGGGGATCTCTCTCTCCCTCTCTCTGTCTCCCTCGTCTCCGTAGCTGTCGGCTCGACTCCCTACTCTGCCCGCGCGCCGCGCGCGCGCTGTTCCAAGCCCGCCCCAGCTGCAACAGCGCAGATGGTCGGCAATGGCGGCAAGGGCAAGGGCGCCAAGGGCAAGGGCAACGACGACGCGCGCAAGGGCAAGGGCAAAGGGCGCCAGGTCAGACCAGCCAAATCTGGGCTAGCTGTAGCACCCCCCCCCCCCCTGTCTGATAAGAGCTCCCATGGAGCTCTAACATGCCATGTTAGAGCTCCCATGGGGCTCTACATGGCAGGTTAGAGGATGTTAGAGCTACATTGGAGCTCTAACATGCCATGTTAGAGCTCACCTGGAGCTCTAACATGGCATGCTACATGATGTTAGAGCTCCCAGGGAGCTCTAACATGGCATGTTAGAGCTCCCATTGGCTAGAGGGTGTTAGAGCTCCCATGGAGATCTAACATGGCATGCTAGAGGATGTTAGAGCTCCCAGGGAGCTCTAACATACCATGTTAGAGCTCCCACGCAGCTCCTACATAGCATGTTAGATATCCCAGGGAGCTCTAACATAGCATGTCGGATATCCCCAGGGAGGTGTAACATATCAAGTTAGACGTCGAATTGTACTACAGCTCCTCCAGTTTTGGCTAGTCTTCAGGTCGGCACCTGGGATTACTTGCACAACCAGCGCAAAGGCTTGCGGAGCCAGAGGGAGCGGTGCGAGTTGAATATAAAGTTAGCGCGTCAGGAGGGCGAACACGATGAGGCGTTGGATCATGAGCGCCGCCTGCGCTGGGTCCAACATAAGCAGCAGCAGTTGGACAATGACGGCATGATGATCTTCGACCGTCCAGGAGTCTGGGAGGGCCAGGGAGACCCTACGGATGCCTGGACGCGACCGCACGCAGGCAGTTGAGCGATGAGGAGATCAGGTGGAACACTGAGATGATAGACTGGGAGCGTCGGAACCCGCCAGGGGCGACTGGGATCGAAGACTGTGTACGGGACCAGTGGGATCGGCAGCGGCGGGAGAGCCAGCAGCGGCACCTGTCAAACGCCCAGAGTCGCCAGAGAGAGGCGTCGCCGCGCCAGCGCCAGTTGGCTGCAACAGCGTCAAGCGGGCGGCGAGAGGCAGCAGCAGCTCGTGAGGGCGCAGGCGCTAGTGGCCCTCCGATGGCGGCGAGGAGCGGGCTCAGGCTGACGGAGCGTCCGCCGGAGGCCGACAGAACGCGGGCCCAGGCCGAGCAGTCGGGTGATCCGCGCCGCGCGATTATGCCCGTGATCCCCGACAGCGACTCCCTCCGAGAGGCTGGTGACCGCACCCGCAGAGGCAGAGAGCGCACCCGCAGCACGGCGCGGGATGCTCCTGTCACGGCACGGACACGGCCAGAAATCCATGCACGGCGCGGGATGGGTGCTTCTCTCACGTCTCCGCGTCGGCAGGAGGAGAATGATTGGAAACCAAAGACTCCGTGGGCCAAGCACGCGGCAGCGAAGAGGGTCAGTGACACGCCCGCGGAGGGCCAGCCTCTTCCGAAACGGATGCCCGCCCGCCCGCCACGGCCAATCGATTTATCGGGCAGGGTCGCGCCGCCGCCGCCGCCGATGACGCGAGAGCAGCTGCGACAAGAGGCGGACCACTACAAGCCCGAGCCAGAGCGAGCGCGGCAGGAACACATGGAGGAGGCTGAGCGGCGCATGCTGTTATCCCGGACTCCACGTGGGTCAGCCACGCGGGCGACGACGGTTTCTGCCACCGCGAAGCACAGCGAGGAGCCCATCGAGCGCGGGAAACTTCTTAAGCGGCAGGCGGAACAGACGACGAATGCCCGCATAGCTGCAACGGCCAAGGCAGCCTTCCCACTACGTGCACAGGTCGGTCAGACGGCGGAGCAGTCCAAAGGTTACAAGTCCATCGCCAAGTTCCCCCCCGAGGAGGCCGCAGTCGTCGAGCAGAGCAAGCCGAAGCGCCTTCCACCCTTTGTTTTGTCGTCCCCGCACGAGGCCAGCCCCGTGCTCCACATGGACTGGACGCTGGTCGACGGCGCAGCGTGGGACCCCGACAAGTTTGTTCTGGAATTAAGGCTGCGGGGAGAGAGGAACAAGATGATACACGAGTACCTTGAAGGCGGCTTCCCCGTGTGGCACCCGAGCTCGGGAAACTCCATGTGGCCTCTGGTGCAGTCGCACGACTTCTGCACCTTTCACCCCATCGAAGCTGCAACAGCGGATGCGGGCCCTGGCTGCGTCGTGAAGGAGGCGTCCACCGCGCAGAAAGGAGGCGTCGTCTTCTGCCTGGTGCAACCGCAGCACCAATACTACGTGCACATTGTGATCCAAGTAGATTGGGACTACCACAGGCTACTGGATCGGCGGCATCAGGCAGAACATCAATGGCTATTGTTTCAGGGAGCACATATTCGGGATCCTCGTGGACGTGCAGGCGCAGTACAATGGCAACTACTACAGTCGCCCGCACCCAAAAACGCTGCACGACAGAGTCGCGCCCATGTATTACACGCACCCTAACGAGGCAAAGCGTCTCTGTGAGCCTCGGTGGGGCGAGCCCGCGTCTGGGAGCAGCTGGCAGCTTGCGCAGACTGCAGCAGTAAATCGCGGGGCCTCTCCGAGCGCGCTTCTGGTAGACTGCAACAGTAGACTGCGACACGCCAGTTCTGGTTTAGGCATTGCTTCTGTCAGCGCCAGATTTGGCCGACCTGCAACAGATGCGCCTCTCGGATGAGCCCTGCCCTCCGCTCTGCAACATATGCGCACACCATTCGAGTACGCGGCGCCCTCGCACACATTTCGAGTGGGGTTGTGGGCGGCTAGCATGACGGAACACCGCAAGTTCTCGAGCGCCTGACCCATGTCGGCGAAGTGCTTCTAGTCGCGTCGGGTGACTGTCTGTCAGATACCCCGCACGTCTTGCTGCGTAGTTTTCCTTACTCAGTGGCACGCCTGTGCGGCACACCAATGCACGCGCTCTATAGCTGTGTGGACTGGGTTTGTCTTGCGGTTCTCCTTGATGCTGAGCCGGCTGCACGACTGAGGTGTGTGTGTGTGTGATTGTTTATGATTAGCACACATATCAACACGAAGTACATGTATTGTGTGTGGCATTGTCCTCTCGTGCGTCTCATCTTAGGAGCGTGCCACTCGTTCAGAGACCCTGGCATCCAGCTCGCTGGCGTCAGGTTGCCAGTTGACTTACTCAGGGGGATGGCAGTCAGGGGAATGGGAAGGGGCTGGGATGGGGACGGATGCACGGAATCGGCAGAGTCTTTGTGGCCAGCGCTCCGCTGCAACAGCGCCTCCGTTCGGCGTGCCGCCGTTGTCGTGCTGGAGGCAGGTAATTTGCAGTTTCCCTTTCAAGCTCTCCCCAGAGGAGCGCCGCCCTCCGTCTCTCGGCGTGCAGAAGCCTGTCCACTAGGCTCCTAGTGACAGGCATGCGGGCGCGCGCCCGAGGTTCGATAGGACCAGGCATCGTAGGAACAGCTGTTTATGCAGAGAAGCGTGACAACAAAACGGCGAGCTTCTCCGACTCGCCCCCCCTCGCCGTCTGCTGCGCCTCCGCTGCAACAGCTCCTCCGCCCCCCCACCCCCCAGGCCCCTGGTGGCGGGCGGCGCTGCCGCGTGCGGCCGCGGCGCCCCCGCGGGCCCACGTGGGGGAACCGGGATGGCGACGACGAGGAGGACGAGGCTAGGAGGAGGAGCAGGAGGAGGAGCCCAGGTGGGAGGAGGGGGGTGGAGCGCATCACGCGCCCGACAGCTCTCGGCTCAAGCTGCAGGGAGGCCCAGAGCATTCTGGCACCAAGTGTATGAAAGGTGCCCGCGAGAGCTTCTGTTACTGGCGCGAGTGGGTATGGGCCCACGATAGGACTCTGCGCATGTGCTGCGCACGGCTGGAACAGCGATCGCAGGCGCTCCCATGCATCCCTGAGCTCAGAGATGAGGAGAAAGACTCCCATATCCAGATCAACTGCATTCCATATGCAGATTGTCTCACTCTCCAGGCCGCTAGGCGCTAGGCGCTTGGATGCTTGGGCTGCCTTGTTCGAATTGTTCTAGCCTCTAGCCTTCGGCTTTCTGGTGCCCAGTACCTCCCTGGTCGCCACCAGCTGGGCGCAGCAAGCGAAGAGGAAAAGGCCACCAGAGAGGGCCCTAGGGCCCTAGGGCACCACACCCAGGACCCCACAGAGCCCCGAGCACCCCAGCAGATCCGCGACAGGATTCGCATCCTTACATGATCTTGGCATATTGGCCCAAGCTAGTTCCCCATGGCTGGGGCAAGAGCCATGGGGGATCCTTTATTCAGCACCTCATCCCGGGGGTCTCCCAGCGCGGACTCCCAGTCGGTGTCTGACTGCCTTCTGCGAGACATGTTCGGCGGCTCGGATGACGAGGCCACTGAAGGTATGACGCTCTATGTTGAAGCCAGAGTTGCTGTGGACGTTCGGACCGTGGCCGCCGCCGCTGCGAGTCCGCAACAAGCCAGCCAGGGAGGTTTTGCAGCGGGCGTTGGCGCCGCTGGCGGCACCCACAGAGCAGCGCGAGATCCAGACAGCATCGCTTCCTCCAGAGATAAGGGCTTGCAAGAGCCGTCGGCATCGCCTCCAGAGATCAGAGCCTGCGAGATCCAGACAGCAACGCCCTCTCCAGCAAAGGTGCATCCAGCATCAGCATCGTCGCTTCCTCCAGGGAGCGTCGGAGACGGCGGAGCAGCTCGAGGGCCTTGCGGCGTGAACGTCAAGGTCAAGGTCATGGCCAATGACACCATCAGCGCCGAGGGCGTCAATGGTGGTGGCATGGGCAAGGGGAACAATGACACATTTTCGATCATCACAGATCGCCTGGGGCTCGACCTTTCACGCGGGGGACCGCCTACCGACGCTGTCCAGGGCCGAGCAGGATGCGGCGACGGTGGCGACAAGGCCTTTGGAGTTCGGAGCCCGAGGGCCTTTGCAGGGGTCGATGGCGGCAGCGCATTTCAGTTCGTGAAGGTCGCCTGTTTCGACGACAACGGCAAAAGAGTGACAGCGCCTGCCAGGCGTCGCATGCGCTCGCGCGGCCGAGCGACGCGGCTTAAGATGACGTGGGAAGGCGCCCGGGAGGACGCTCGACGGGTGCTTAGTGATTGTCGCGGCATTCAATCGATGTTTGTACACCAGCCCCTCATCGACATCGACGTTGGTCTAGTGATGAAGCGCGCGCGGCACCTCCACGATCGTGCCATCGCCTCTGGGCGCTCCGTCTACATCGGCACGACGAGCGACCCTTCATGGCGATGGAATGGAGGATGGGGGTGGCGAGGAAACGACCGAAGCTTCATGCGCGGGCACAAGCTCAGCTACGATGAGATGCACGTGGTCGCGTCCTTCCCCGACAAACAATGCGGAGAGGTTGAGAAGCATGTGATCGCGCACTTCCCCCGCGCTGACAACAAGGTCGCGTCGCAGCAGGGGCTTGCGGTCAGGCAATGCGCATGCGGCTTCCTATATGTCTGTGGGACATTCTGAGCGCCATTTGCGAAGCTGCCCAGCTCCGTTGTCTTGTGCGCGCAGTGGGCACTCCCCAGACGTGGTACGTGGTGGGGGAAGTTGCCCCGTTGACCGTTGGCCAACATGGGACATTGGGACAAGGGACAAGGGCCTCGAGTGCGCCAGTGCGCCAGTGCATCCAGCGAAACAATACAGAATTCCTAAAGCAACTCGCAGCTCCACAGCAAGCCAGCAAGCAGCAAGCCATTTTGGCTTCCACTCTGTTCAGAGTTCAAGTTCCAAGTGCAAGCGTCACGCGCTACGCGCCACGCTCTGCATAAGATAAGTAAAGCACAATCAGCACATGGATTTCGTTTCCGATCGGTCCAGAGTTTCGAGTTCCAAGTCCTTCTGCCACTGCCTCTGCCCCTGCCTCGTCATCTCGAGCCATCTCCTGCTGCCTCATCTCACGCTCTGCTTCTGGCTACCTGTGTAGTTCTCACTGGCTATTATGTCTCAAAAGCAGAGTCGCGCGGGCACCGCACATTCGATAGCGAAGTTGCTGCAACAGACAGGTCACGCAGATCTGGGAGAGTGATGTACCAGCTCCAACGGGAAATCGTAAGAAATCGTAACCATTCGACGGGGCGGCGACGGGGATCATCTTTTGTGGTGATTGAAAAAACTGCACAACAACTGCTGAGGGCAGAAAGGATGGATTTGGATTGGTTGCTTCCATATCCTAAAAATGCCTCTCCAGCGGAGTTCAAAGGACGGAACGACCTGCTCGAACATATTGTTTCTTGGAAATGTCCAGGCAAGAAGCTCAAGGGCAGCAAGACAAGATTCGCCAAGTTGCCAGTGGAGTTCAAAAACGTGCAACCAGTGAGAACTACCGTGGGTAATGATAACCTTATTCCGCTAGGCTGGGCGTCGTACTACGATTCTGCGCCAGGCGCGTTGACGAAGATGCATTATCTCAACCCAGAAACTGGCGAGCGTGAGGACGATCTCCCGTTTCGACCTCACCTCTGGGACGACTGTGGCTGCGATGCAGAAGTGACAGAATCGCCAGTGCGCTGCAACGGCCGCTGACCCAGTCTGCGCCAGGTCCCCTAAGCGTTTCCCCGCGGCAGCAACATATCGCATCACCTTTCCTGTCTCCTCCCTCGCGCCGTCTTTCCCACGTCCTATCTTAGAGCACACGCAGCATGTTAGAGATCCCTGGGACTTCGAACCAGATCTGACACATAGCATGTTACATAACCAGCCCGGGCTCGGATACGCCACCAGGAGCTCTTACATGGTACGTTAGACATCCCAGGGAGCTCTAAATGGCAACCGCTGCGAGGTTCCATTTATCAGATCACCCAGCGTTCCTGTAGCGCAAGCACCTCGGCTCAAGGCATTTCTGGCAGCGCCTGCAGGCTGCCATGCCAGAAATGGGGGCCAGCGCAGGGGGGCCTGGCCCATGTCCAGGAACCGCCATCATGGACCCTGACACTGGACCCATTGATGCGCCATGGCTAGAAGTTCACGAGTACGTTTCGAAGAAGAGTGGAGAACCTAAGGAGCCCTGGTGGCTCTGTTTACCGCGCGAGAAATGGGCAGCCCCGACGCACCAGATTTCGGCGGACCACATCAAGAATGTAAAGAATAAGCATCTCTGGTGGCATAATGCTTGTCCACAGGGTTCTGATGAGGAGAAGGCCGCATGGTGCTCTAAGATCATGAACACTGTGGTGCTCCACTCGAGCTACGCCCCGAAGCGGGAAGACGATGAAGCGGATGATTGGAGGTCGTCGAAGAAGCCCAAGCTCAAGAGCAGAGAGAGCAGAGAGCAATGGCAAAGCGAAGGCCATCAGCAAGAAGCTGGAACAGCTGCAGGAGAGAACACCTGGAAAAGCTGGAACAGCTCAAGAGCTGCGTCACCAGGAGCTGCAACAGCAGGAGCTGCAACAGCAGGAGCACAGCAGTGGCAGCAGAAGCTTACGCAGCAGCAGCAGCAGGACGGGCAAACCACCGTTATCACCACGATGCTTCATTTCTTCACCAACGCTGCTCCAAACCTTATGGCACAGAACATGGACGAGAAGATGTATCAGTTTCTGGGCCTCCTGCGGGCACAAGGACAGGCGCTCCAGGACCTGCAGAAGAAAGTCGAGGAGCTCGATCAGAAAGTGGAGGAGCTCAGGCAGCAGGACAAGCAGCAGGACCAGTGAGCTCAGCAGCAGGACAAGTGATCTCGCATGGGCGTCTGGTAGCCGATGTCGGAGGCGCGCAGCCTGGCTCGCGCGCTGGCCCCTTCGCCGCGCTGACGCGGTGCGCCCGTGCAACGGGCAAACGAACGAGTAAGAGATCCATGGGATCCTGCATTTAGTAGGACTGAAAAAATTGAGTGTGTTGAAGATTGGGATCTCCTCTTGAGGCCCTGAGGGGCGAGGAATTTCTGGCAATCTCTCTTGAGGCCCTGCGGGGGAGATAGCTCAGCTCCCAGGGAGCTATAGCATACGATGTTAGAGGTCACGCGGAGTTCTAACATATTATATTAGAGCTCCCACGGAGCTCTAAAATACGATGTTAGAGCTCCATTGGAGCTCTACCATAATCTAACATGCTGTGTTAGAGCTCCACTGGGGCGCTAACATACGATGTTTGAGCTCCCAGGGAGCTCTAACATAATATAACGTGCTATGTTAAAGCTCCGCTGGAGCTCGAACATGCCATGTTAGAGTTCCCTGGGAGGTCTAACATGCAAGGTTAGAGGTGCCAGGGAGTTCCCTGGGAGCTCTTACATCACATGTTTCAGCCCCCAGGGAGCTATAACATGACATGTTAGAGGCCCCACGGAGCTCCAACATACCCGCCGCCGCCGCCGCCGCCCCTTAATCGCGCCACAATCGATTGCGCAACGGTTGAGGCCGCCCCTTTCTCGCCAGGGTGGGGCTTTAACCGTTGCGCAATCGATTGTGAAATGGTTAAGGCCGCCCCCTGGCGAGAGGAGGGGGTCTCAACCGCTGCGCGATCGATCGAATCCTGGTGAAGACCCCCCTCTCGCAATCGGGTGTCTTAACCGTTCCGCGCTCGGGCGCGGAGCGGTTAAGACCCCCTACTTCGTTGGCCAAGGCCCCACCCCCCCCCCCTGGGCCCAGGTGGTGGCCTTAACCAGCGAACCAGGGGGGTCTGCACCGCTCCGCGCCCGAGCGCGGAACGGTTAATACCCCCTATTGCGAGAGGGGGGTCTTAACCAGGATGCGATCGATCGCGCAACGGTTAAGACCCCCTCCTCTCGCCAGGGGGGTGGCCCTAACCGTTGCGCAACCGATTGCGACACGGTTAAGGACGGCGGCGGCGGCGGCGGCGGCGGCGGAGCGCTTAGCCGTTTCACAGCCGATCGCGCAGCGGTTAAGGCCCCCCTTGGAGATGGGGGGGGCCTTAACCGTTGCGCAATCGATTGCGAAACGGTTTAAGGGGCGGCGGCGGCGGCGGAGCGCTTAAACGTTTGACAATCGATCGCGCAACGGTTAAGCCCCCCCCCCCTGGCGAGAGAGGGGTCTTAACCGTTGCGCAATCGATTGTGAAACGGTTAAGCGGTTGCGGGGCGGCGGCGGCGGCGGCGGCGCTTAACCGTTCCACAATCGATCGCGCAACGGTTAAGGCTCCCCCCTGGCGAGAGGGGGGGGGCCTTGACCGCTGCGCAATCGATTGTGAAACGGTTAAGGGGCGGCGGCGGCAGCGGCGGCGGCGGGTATGTTAGAGCTCCCAGGGAGCTCTAACATGGCATGTTAGAGCTCCCTGCCTTGCATCGCCACGTTCTTCCCCCCCCCTCACCCGAAAAAAAATAACCACAACATACAAATTAATTGGCTATAACATTTCATGTAAGAGCTCCGCCGAGGGAGCTCGAACATGGCATGTTAGAGCTCCAGGGAGCTGTAACATGACATGTTAGAGCTCCAACGGAGCTCTGTCATAGCATGTTAGATTATGTTAGAGTTCCCTGGGAGCTCTAACATCGAGCATGTCTAGATTATGTGAGAGTGCCCTGGGGGCTCTAACATCGCATGTTAGAGCTCCAAGGGGGCTCTAACATAGCATGTTAGATTATGTTAGAGCTCCCTGGGAGCTCTAACATCGTATGTTAGAGCTCCGCGGGAGCTCTAACATGTCATGTCAGAGCTCCCTGGGAGCTCTAACATCGCATGTTAGAGCTCCGTGGGGGCTCGAACATGTCAGGACAGATGCCAGATAAAGAAACCAAGCTACCATGATAGGCCAATCTACCATAAGAAACCCAGCTACCATAAGAAACCAAACTACCATGAGAAGCCAAGCTACCCTAAGAAACCCAGCTACCATAAGAAACCAAACTACCATAAGAAACCAAGCTACCATACGAAGAAGGATGACCGAGTGACCTCACGCGGGCCGCTGCCTGCGGCAGTAGCTTCTCACACGGGTATCGTTGTCGTATAAGTCTTCTCACAGCGGCGTGCCGCCGCATTCCCTTGTCACAGTCCCCATCAGGCTTCTCGCAGCAGCCTCGCGCAATTATGCTGAGGCCTTCCTGTGCTGGCTCATCCTTGGGTCCCCCAGTAGGCTCTTCCAATGCTCATCCTGACCCTGGCCTGAAGTATCCACAACCGCTCTGGAGTCTTCCAGTTTCCTGGCCCGCACCATCTGATTGTACGTAGTCTCGCTTGGCTCGAGAAGTTGTTGGCGAGTTTGCTCTATCGAGGGCCTGCCGCCTTTCTTTCCGATGGCCCCGAAGGTCTTGAACCTCCGTGGCAAGAGCGAAATCGCGGTATACCGCGCTCACGGCCATAATTCGATCTCCCCTCAGGCGTTGACGAAGAGGATATCGGTTGGGAGCGGCGCCAACTTGGTTACCACGGCGGCCATGCTTCAATCGCTGGCCATAGCACTCATTACGGAGCTCAACGAGAAGCGCGTCTTCATATTGCCAGGAGTGGGTACTTTCTCAGCGAAGAGCTCGCCAGCACGGGACGGATACATGATGAAAGTCGGCGGTGCGTGGAGGGCGGTGAAGCCTTCCTCCCCCTCCCCCTTCTCCTCCTCCTCCCCCTCCCCTCCACCTTCTAGTCCTAATTCAGAAGTCCCTGAATCCCCTCCGCCCCTGATCCCCGACCGCGCCCCAGGGGGCAAGGCCGCCCCGCGAGGGCGGGGAGGGCCGCGCCCTATTCATGTTTCACCGTGGTCGAAGACAGGGCCCCACCCCCATGTTTCACCGTGGTCGAAGACAGGGCCCCACCCCTGTGCCCCCGCCTTTCAAGGGGGAAGCCTTCGTTCTCGAGGTCGAGGACAGGGCAGCGGTGCGCGCGAGAGTGCCGCCGTGTTCGGACACGTTTCCTTACGCGCGCTTAAAAGGAGGGGGGTGGGGGGGCCGAAATTCCCTCAGTCAGGAATGATGAGGACGAGGAGGGGGGGAGGGGCAGACGGAGGAGAAGGAGGGGGGCGAGGGCGAGGTCGAGGGCGAGGAGAAGAGCATGAGCAACAGGGCGAGGAGGAGGAGGGATGACGAGGAGGAGGAAGGAAAGAGGAGGAAGGGAGGAGGAAGGGAGAAGGAAGGGCGGAGGAAGGGAGGAGGAAGGGAGGAGGAGAGGAGGCGCCCAGGGATGCTCACTTATGGCGATGATGGTGTTTGGTGGTGGTGCTGATGCTGATGCCGAAGACGATGACATGTTTTCTTTGCAAGCTAGCCCGCGAATGCTCCCGAAGCGGGTGCTAACTGTGAGACAACATAGCATGAAAGGCTGCAACAAGATGACACCTCGGTCAATTGAGCCACGTACCTTCGGGGGGAATGAGAGAGGATGAGTGGGAATGGGAGAGGAGTGGAATAGGAGGCGGTCTCGTCCTCGACTGCCCTGTTTAGACTTAGAGACGGAAGCTTCGCCCACAGCAGTGGGGCCCGTGCCCCGCGCGTCAGGCGATGGCCGTCTGCGGCGAAGGGGCAGGAGGCCTTTTTTGGCCTCGATGAGGCGCGAAGATAGCGCGCTATGGACTGCCCATGAGAACGCATGGGCCAACTCTGTTGTCCGTAGCCGTCTTAGATCGGTGTGGCGCGCGTGTTCTTCACCAGCGCTTCCTCGCGCTTCACCCGCGGTGCCTCGCGCAGGTGCCGCGCCGCAGCAGGTGGTCTACTGGCTCCAGAGCTGCAACAGCACGAGCACCGGATGGGGCGCGAGCCCGAAGCCGACTGCAACAATGTGGCAGACGCAGGTGCGTCTCCCAGAATGTGCGACGTGGTATCTCCTGGACGCGCCGAGGGAGCCCCTCCCCTCGTTCGCAGAAGCTGCCGCGGACACTGCATATTCAGCGAGCGTGCGCAGCGTCCGCCAGCAGCTGGCAATCAGATTCAGCCTGTTCAGGGACAAGAAAATCGTGCTCTTCAAGTGTCAGGGGGAGATGGTATGGGGCGACAGGCTGCGCGACGGAGACCGCGTCCATGACTTAACCTGGCTCATCGGGTTCACGATCGACATTCAGGACATCATGCTCCAGGCTGCTCATGAGATCACGCCAGTTGATCCGCGTGTGAAGTGGTCATACGAGCCACCATGCAACACTGAGGACAATATCATCCGCTGCTTGGTGTTCCTCGAGCCACTCGGCAAGTGGGACACGGTGCACCTTCCGCATCGCGGCTGGGTTGGACAAGAGCTCAAGGGCAGCAAGACAAGATTCGCCAAGTTGCCAGTGATGTTCAAAAACGTGCAACCAGTGAGAACTACCGTGGAAAATGATAACCTTATTCCGCTAGGCTGGGTGTCGTACTACGATTCTGTGCCAGGCGCGTTGACGAAGATGCATTATCTCAACCCAGAAACTGGCGAGCGTGAGGACGATCTCCCGTTTTGACCTCACCTCTGGGACGACTGAGGCTGCGATGCAGAAGTGACAGAATCGCCAGTACGCTGCAACAGCCGCTGACCCAGTCTGCGCCAGGTCCCCTAAGCGTTTCCTCGCGGCAGCAACAGATCGCAGCACCTTTCCTTTCTCCTCCCTCGCGCCGTCTTTCCACGTCCTATCTTAGAGCACGCACAGCATGTTAGAGATCCCTGGGACCTCGAACCAGATCTGACACATGGCATGTTACACAACCAGTCCGGGCTCGGAGACGCCACCAGGAGCTTTTACATGGTACGTTAGACATCCCAGGGAGCTCTAAATGGCAACCGCTGCGAGGTTCCATTGATCAGATCACCCAGCTTTCCTGTAGCGCAAGCACCTTGGCTCAAGGCATTTCTTGCAGCGCCTGCAGGCTGCCATGCCAGAAATGGGGGGCAGCGCAGGGGGGCCTGGCCCATGTCCAGGAACCGTCATCATGGACCCTGACACTGGACCCATTGATGCGCCATGGCTAGAAGTTCACGAGTTCGTTCCGAAGACGAGTGGAGAACCTAAGAAGCCCTGGTGGATTTGTTTACCGCGCGAGAAATGGGCAGCCCCGACGCACCAGATTTCGGCGGACCACATCAAGAATGTAAAGAATAAGCACCTCTGGTGGCATAATGCTTGTCCACAGGGTTCTGATGAGGAGAAGGCCGCATGGTGTTCTAAGATCATGAACGCTGTGGTGCTCCACTCGAGCTACGCCCCGAAGCGGGAATGCGATGAAGCGGATGATTGGAGGTCGTCGAAGAAGCCCAAGCTCAAAAGCAGAGAGAGCAGAGAGCAATGGCAAAGTGAAGGCCATCAGCAAGAAGCTGGAACAGCTGCAGGAGAGAACACTTGGAAAAGCTGGAACAGCTCAAGAGCTGCGTCATCAGGAGCTGCAACAGCAGGAGCTGCAACAGCAGGAGCACAGCAGTGGCAGCAGAAGCTTACGCAGCAGCAGCAGCAGGACGGGCTAACCACCGTTACCACCACGATGCTCAATTTCTTGACCAACGCTGCTCCAAACCTTCTGGCACAGAACATGGACGAGAAGATGGATCAGATTCTGGACCTCCTGCGGGCACAAGGACAGGCGCTCCAGGACCTGCAGAAGAAAGTCGAGGAGCTCGATCAGAAAGTGGAGGATCTCAAGCAGCAGGACAAGCAGCAGGACCAGTGAGCTCAGCAGCTGGACAAGTGACCTCGCATGGGCGTCTGGTAGCCGAAGTCGGAGGCGCGCAGCCTGGCTCGCGTGCCGGCTCCTTCGCCGCGCCCACGCGGTGCGCCCGTGCAACGGGCAAACGAATTCGAAAGAATGACAGATTTATGGGGCTCTGAATCCAGTAGGGCTGAACAAATGAGTGCGTTGAAGATTTGGATCTCCCCTTGACGCCCTGAGGGGCGAGGAATTTCTGGTAATCTCTCTTGAGGCCCTGTGGGGAGATAGAATTTCTGGGATCTCCTCTTGAGGCCCTTAGGGTGGTTAGAATGTCTTGGTGCCGCTGGGGCCTTGCAAAATCTCTGGGCCCACCCATCAAGAGCTGGTAGGCCATCTGGGGAGAACTCGAAAGGCTCTTGGCGCCCTCGCTCGCTGAAGATGCATAAATTGTCGCATTGCTTCGAGGGAATGGGCGAATTCCGACATCCCTGATTTCGTCTAGAATTGGTCGCGGCCATTTTCGCTCTGCTTCCTATCCGCCCTCTGGACGTTCCATCGGCTACAACGGCCCCTCTTCTTCCACTGCCCTCTTCCATTGCCGCCGCGGCCCCAGCCCGACCTGCAACAGGCGCGCGAGGTGGAACAGCCAGCCCGCAGCTGAACCAGCCCGCCTGAGCGCGATGAACGGCGCCGCGGCGCAGCCGTTCAAGGACTTCTGGGCCGACAAGGTTTCCCCCCTCATCGAGACTGACTTCAAGCGGCTTCTCAAGACCATGCCGAAGCGCGTCGCCGAGAAGGCCGCGCAGGCGAAGAGGGAGAAGCCAGACACGTCGCAGGAGGACCAGTCGAAGAAGACCTCGAAGAAGGACAGCAAGGAGAGGACTCCATTGCAGGAGGAGCTCGCCAAGACCATCGAAAAGTGCAACGAGAAGGGCAAGCGCAGGAATGCCTATCTGAACCTGGCGTATACGGCGCCCATCGACAACAGTTTCCTGGAGGAGAATATCGCGGTGGGCAAGGTGGAGAACGCGGCTGCGGACATGTTCACGCGGAACGTGCCGACGGACGACGCGGCTGAAACAGCGAACGACTCTCACGATGGCGCCGGCGACGTCGAGTGCACAGCCCAGGGTAACCCACGGCGGCGCATCGTGGAGACGCTAAGCCAGGTCAAGGGTGGCAGGCGTTGGAACATCCCGAAGCAGGTTGAGAAAGGGCTCGAGATCCCCATCATGATCACCAACGTGAACCAGACCGATGTGCCCGAGACCGGCAAGTTCAAGCGTTTGGGCAGTGACGTCGTGGTCAACGCTGTCTGGCTGGCCTACTAGTGGGCGAAAGAGGAAGGCAACAGGCAGGCCGTAGAAGCGGTGGAGGAGTTGATTCTGGATTGGCCCTTCGATTTCGCGCAGATCCCGGGGCGCGCGGCTGAGGAGGTCGAGGAGAACAAGTTCAAGTGGTCTGTCAACCGGAGATCGCGCACCGAGCGCCTGCGCGATTTCTTCGGGCTCGAGAACGGGAACCTCCTGCGCATCGTGGCACGTGCGGCGGAAATCGCGAAGAGCGGCGGGCCAGTTGGCGGGAACCCCTCGGCAGAGAAGGCGCAGGCGTGGTTGGAGAAAAACATAAAGTGGGGACTTATGCACTGCCCCAGCCTGAGGACCGTCAAGACGCACATGGTCAACTGGCTCGCTCTCGAAAAGTGCCCAGGGGCATTGCTGCTTTTGGATGCCGCCGTGAACCGTTGGGGGCGAGACAATCTGCTGGACAGGCCCACACAGCTTGGGATGATCATCACGAAGACGGACGCTACCTCGCTGGGGCACGTCTTGGAAAGCCTGTACGCGCGGATGTGGCGGAAGAGCGTGAAGGACCCGTACAGCGCCTCCACCATCGGCCAGGCAGTGGGGGGGATCTTGTGGGCGAAGAAATACGTGGCGAACTTTCTGAAACAGTGCCCAGACTTGTTCAAAGGGAGCGCTGGCTGCAACAGCACTGAAACAACAGACACAAAGGAGAACGCCGCCGAGAGAAAAGTCATGGTCATGGCGAGGCAATACCTCGACTCGCCGCTCAAGTTCTTCGAGGAGACTGAGGGGCCTGACAAGACCCGACCTGGGTGCAGTCACTGCCGACCGAGGCGCTGCGCCTGGCGATGAAACACTTCCTGGAAATAGGCCAGGACTTCTACAAGCAGGAGATCTCTGGCGCCCTCACCCAGCCGTACGCCGAGCGCTACAACATGGACAGGTTCCACAGGAGCGTGCGAGTAGCAAGAGGTTCTTCGAGAAGTTCCACATCGCGCACGACCCCCTCGTGGGAAACCCCCGGGAACCGTCAGAGCAAAAGCCTGGAGACAGCGACGCGGTCGGTGCTGCAACAGCGGGCGGTGCTGGAACAGCGGAGGCGGCCTCCGAGGACAAGAAGAAGACCGACGTCTCCCCGAGCGACGTGAATAACTTCAAGGCGCTGTGCGAGCAGCAGTGCTTTAGCCAGCTGGATACGCGGGTCGCCATGATCACGGCGGAGGGCAGCGCCATGGATATCAACGCTTCGGTTACTAAGACACGCCTATACCAGAACCTCACAGAGAATGCATGAGTGATGGGCTTCTACGATGTCAAGAATGCGAAATTGTGCTGCGCCTTCGAGGGGCAAGGCCTCACGCACCGTGAGCCCGCGCTGGACAAGGAGGATTTCACGCTACCTGAAGTCCCTGGACCCGCTGATGGTCGGTGGACGGGACGTGCTGTGGGTGCTGACGGGCCGCTCGCGGTCGAACCTCCCGAAGATCCTGAAGATCCTCGCCGCAAACAAGTTCCGCACGGTCACGTACCACCTGGACTACAACACGAAGCAGATGCAGCAGTACGGCCACTTCCAGAGGCAGCGAGGCCTGGCGAATTCGCGCTCGCACGAGGTCACGCTGCTCTGCTACAAGGGCGGGAAGCCGAAGCAAATGGCCAAGATCGGGCAGTTCGTGGACGCGGACAGCTCCCTCTTCAACGAAGTGGTGTGGAACGTGCCTGTCCTGCCGCAGAAGAGCCACGCCCTCGTGCCCAAGCAGGTTCGGGAGACCAGCTTGGCCAGCATGGTCGGCCAGTGCGTCGCCGAGGTGGAGGCCGAGGAGCGAGAGAAGCTGGGGCGCTGCCAGCCTCTCCAGGAGGACGAGGGCGCTGATTGCGGCGCCGAGGCGCGCGACGAAGCTGCAGCAGCCGTCCGCCCCGAGAAGGCCCTCGTGACTGCGGCCGTGAAGAAGCGGAAGCTCTACCGCCAGCTCACGGGAACGGAGGTGCCGTGGTTCCCGCACGACAGCGACGTCGAGCTCCTCAAGGAGCTCTGCCACGGGGCGGGGGAGCCCAGGTGGGTGTACTTCGGCACGCCTGCGGGCGGCGCAGGCATTCACGGCTGCATCGAGAGCGGGCGCAGTGCGTTGGCCTTGCGACCACCACGCGAAGGAGCTCAAGCCGTTTCTCGTGGAGCGCGCCGTCGAGGCCATGCTCGGGAGCAACACCATGGTGTTCGTGAACGAGGACCTGCTTGCACGCTCTGTGCAGTTGCACCTGACAAAGGAGGGCCCGAAGGAGGACCCGAATGATGGGAAGAAGGACGACAACAAGAAGGAGGGCAAGAAGGAGGAAAAGAAGAAGGACAAGAAGGAGGATAAGAATAATGACAATAAGGAGGACAAGAAGAAGGGTAAGAAGGGTAAGAAGCGCGACGCCGACGCGTCCTCGACCTCAAACTCCTCGCCCTCAGACTCCTCGGCCTCGAAGAAGAAGAAGCCGAAGACGGAGGAGGATTGAGCACAGGCTGCAACAAAGCCCGACAGCTTCGACGCAGGAGCCAGCCCGCGCGCTCCTGTTCCCGTGGAGCTGGCACTTGTTTGATTTTGGACTGCAACAGGCGCGCGCTGGCGGCGTCGCCTCCGTTCTCGTAATGGGACGCGCGCCACGTTCTGGCTTGTGCAGTACACGGCACCTTGCGTACATATAGAAACATAGTCCTCCGTCATCCCTTCGTCGCCATCCGTCGCACTTGGCCCGCGGCGCAGGCAAGGCGCAGAGTCAGGATGCTTACCTTTCCAAAGGGTACCCTTGCATCCTACGCTTTCCGTTCCGAGGCTGGGGAGATGGATGAACAACAGATGCCATGCCGCCAAGGCCCTTGCATCCTTACGGCGCTCTGCAGGGGCGGGCCATGATGGGGGCGCAGCAGGGCAGGGAAGACGCGGGAAGCAACGCTCCGAGGAGCGGCCACAGGGGGAGGAGGAGGACGGAGGAGGGGGGCCCGCAGGCGTCTCGGTTCACTGAAACTTAGCGGGCCCGCAGGGACGACACTGCCGTCAGCGGGCCTTCGCGGCGATGGCCGCCTCGGGCGGCAGCGGTCGCGACAGGAACAAGGTTCTCTACTATAAGTGGGGTTGTTGCCTGCAGGGTGACGGGTCGAACAACGACAAGATCAAGAAGCTGATGGGGGGGGGCCTGCAGCAATAGCACGGTCAGGGTGGCAAAAGGGCCCCCGACCGCAAAAGTGTCGCTGGAGAAGGTAACGAAGAACAAATGCGAGTTGACGTGGCCAGAGCCAGTTTCGCATGACACCTGCACGCGGCTCATCAAGATTGCGCTGGGCGCCAATTGGAAAGACTATGCGAGCAAGCCTGCGGGGGCGCCAGGGTGCGCGAAATGGGCTGGAACAGCTAACGCCGCAGAAGATGAGCCAGCTGTCGCCGAGGGCCAGGGTGTCGCAGGAGAAACCCTAGAGGAGGCGCTGGGGGAGGTGCTCTTTCCCGCCGCGGACGGGGTCCCGGAGCCTACGCCACCGGCAGCTGCTCGTCGCGGGTCTGCTGGTCCGAGAGCGGTGTCCCACGAGGGTCGTGTGAATCTACTTGCACTGAAGCTCGACGCGGTCGGGCACGCGCGCCAAAACAAACAGAATGGCAAGTGCGAGGACCTGCCGCTCGAGTACGACGTGGAGTGGGAAGGAGGGGAGCTCGGTCAGGCCTCCTTCGGCAAGGTCTACTTGGGCATGCGACGGGGCGACAATACTGGCCTTGCGATCAAGATGCTGCGGGGCGACCCCAGCGATGCGCAGCAGGGGTTCAATACGGATGCCGTCGGAGGGGCTCTGGATGAGGTCACGCGCCACGGCGCCGTGGGCACGCACCCGCGTCTCGTTCGCTTACTCGACGTGGGCCTTTTTTCAGGAGGTTGCGCCCAGGAACTGCAACAGTCCCGAAAGCACACCGAGAACTGCAGCAGTCAGCACCAAGGAGAAATTCGAAATGGACGGAGCACATCGGCCTCGCGCACGAGTTGTTCGAGATCGATGTCCGCCAATTCCTCCAGAAGTCCTCCTTCACGCAGACAGGGATGCGCCGCGTCCTGAACAGCGTTCTCGAAGGGCTCCAGTACATGCACGACAGGGGCCTCATTCACTGCGACATCGAGCCCGCAAACATCCCGATGCGAGGATCGCCGCAGACGCGCGGCTGCTTCGAGAAGCAGGCACTTGTATCACGCGAGCTTGGCGAATGGGATCCCGTCGCGCCGCGCCCAAAGAGCAGGCTGCAGTTCGACTGGCAGATCCCGAGTTCCTTCGAGGCGCTCGTCGTCGACGTCGTCGTCGCCGTCGCCGTCGCCGTCGTCGTCGTCGTCCTCCTCCTCCTCGTCCTCCTCGTCCTTGTCGTCCTCGTCGTCCTCGCCGTCCTCGTCGTCCTCGTCGTCCTCGTCGTCGCCCCCCTCGTCCTCGACGTCGTCGTCCTCGTCGTCCTCGTCATCTTCGTCGTCCTCGTCGTCCTCGTCGTCGTCCTCCTCGTCCTCGTCGTCGTCGTCCTCGTCGTCCCCGTCATCCTCGTCATCCTCGTCGTCGTCATCGTCATCCTCGTCATCCTCGTCGTTCCTTCGACTACCAGATCCCGAGTTGTCAGGGCTCACATGGAGCTCTGACACAGCATGTTAAAGCTCCCAGGGAGCTCTAACCTAGCATGTTAGAGCTCCCAGGGAGCTCTAACATAGCATGTTAGAGCTCCCAGCGAGCTCTAACATGCTATGTTAGAGCTTCCAGGGAGCTCGAACATGCCATGTTAGAGCTCCCTGGGAGCTCTAACCTAGGATGTCAGATCTCCCCAGGGAGCTCTAACCTAGCATGTGAGAGCTCCGATGGAGCTCTAACATAGCGCGTTAGAGCTCCCATGGAGCTCTACCATAGCATGTTAGAGCTCCGACGACGCCCTGATATACGAGGTCAGAGCTCAGCTTACCTCACTAGCCTTCATGTTAGGTCTCACGCTGAGTTCTAACAAGGGAGGTCCCACCCTTCCCCCGAGATGCCGTCGCCGTGCCCTCTATCCCGCCCTTCCCTCCAGGGGGAGCTCAGTCGCCGTCGCTCCCCTCTCCTCCATCCGCCCCTCTCCGCAGGTGGTGCTCGGCGACCTCGGCTGCGTGGAGATGGCGGACCCCCGCGGCAGGTTGAAGAAGAAACTGCGCTACAGCCCGACCTGCGATGACCTCGGAGCACGCACGCCCGCTTACAGAGCGGTAGATGTTTTCTTGGGGAACCAGCGCTACTCAGAGGACCTGGACACGTGGTCCATCGGGTGCCTGATGGCGGAGTTGCACACGCGCGAGGCGCTGTTCCATCCAGAGCCTTGCGGCGCGCTCGGGCATCCAGGGGGGCGCCCGAAAGACTTTGGTTTTCTCCAGGGAGGTCTTGGGGATCCCAGGGAAGGAGCCAGGGTCGGGAGACTTCTACGATTACGAGGACCAGGAACCCGCCCCGTGGCTGGACAACCTGCCTGTCTTTAAGAAGTGGTTCAAGCGGCCGGGCGAGGATTGGCTAAAGGCTGAAACAGCGAAGGCACTCGACGGCCGAGGACGCTGGCCCGTTGCCGAACTTGCAGACTGCCCCCCAGACTTGTTGACGGCCGCCGAGAGCTGCCTGCTTTGGCACGCTGGCGCCAGAGCGACAATCAGCCGTCTAATGGCGCGTCGCTTCCTGCAGCCGGCTGGCGCCCAGCTCGACGTGCGCATCTCCATGGCGCAGGGAAAAAACGGCACGGGCACGATAGCGGAGGCGGAGCTGGACCCAGACTTGCTCCGCTTCTTGCAGAGAGACCCGTGCTGGCAGAACTTGGCCAAGGAGCGCCTGGACACGGGTGCAACCGTCTCCAAATGCGTCCGAGGCGACGAGGCGGCAAAGGGCTTGAAAACAGAGGTCGCAGGCATCGTGGGCGACGAAAGCCCCCCGAAGTGCCGCAGCCTCAACAAGGACGGGAATTTGCAGATCACCCCCTCGCCCCACATGGCCGCCTTCGCGCGAGCGCTGCGGAAGAAGATGCGCCCGTGGCTGCAACAGCTGGGAGACAAAATGCGCGAGGCTGTCAAAGCCGACGGCATGCCACCTGCCATCGTCGAGCAGAACGGAAAGCCCATCATGACAGAGCACTTCGCCGACAACGCGTTCGCGCACGCATCGATCCAGCTCATGCAACCAGGCGCACGGGACGATGGTTGGCACACAGATGGCGGATGCCCCCTGTTGCACGCGGCCGCGACGCTTTGCGGGGCGCGCTCCGCGCAAGTGAGGATCCCAGGGGGAGCACATGATGGGGCGTCACCCTCGAGCACAGCCTCCTGCGGAAGGGTCGTCACCCTCGAGCAAAAGCCTGGGTCCTTCTACATGGGCACCCTGTCCTCCCTCGAGCACAACGTGCACCGCCACGCCTCCGCGGACTGCCAGGACTGTTTCGCGACCCACAACGAGCTGCGACAGCGCTTAGACGACAGCAGGCTGCAGATCGCCGTCATGGTCCGCTCCGACGTCTTCCGGGAGTTCAGGGCGCGCAGGATCGACGCCACGCCTGGCCCGAAGGAGTTCTTTCACGTCGTGAACCACGTCGTGGCCGATCACCTGGCACGGGTCCCCGTGGCGCTGCCCGACCTCACGGAGGTGCTTGACGAAATGCGGTGGCCCGCTTCCACGGAGGCTGTGGTGCTTTCCGATTCCGATTAGGCTGCAACAGTATCCGAATCCGATTAGACTGCCACAGTACTCAGCATCATCATCAGCATCATCATCTTCATCGCCATCACCATCGCAATCATCGGCTTCATCATCATCGTCATCATTATCATCAGCATCCACATGTTCACGCCACCATCATCGTCATGCGGGTCATGATTTAATCATCATCATCACTACATGATGATGACGATGACGAGGAGATGATGATGGATATTATGATGATGACGATGATGAGGGAGATGGTGATGATGATGGCGATGGATCGGACGAAAATGAAGGTCATGACGACGATGATGACGATGATGATGACGATGATGCAAAAACCGAGTGAGTCATTTGAGCTCCAAAACCCCGCCCTAAAGACAGCCAGAAGGCGAACGCCAGGGATGGTGGATTCTCCGTTGTCGTCGTCCCCGACCCAGAGACCCCCTCAGAGTTCGCCCTCGAGCTGCGTGCGACAGAGGACCCTGATGGTGAGTGGAAGCGGTTACGTGGACACCCCTCGTCGACGGCGTACGTAGATTGGATTGGGACTCTTCAGGCTCTAGAGAGATCAGCTCGACGGAGGTTTGCGCCGTCTCATTTCGCGCCGGGCGGAATTTGGCTGGCGCTCATGAGAGCGGTGAGCGCGAGACCCGTGGTGGCGACGGCAGACGGCGCGCCGCTCGTGACGAGGACGAGGCTCGCTCTCCCCCCCACGTTCCTTGTCCTAGACTCGCCGAGAGCATGACAGCGCTGTTCAGGCAGATACGAATGTCGTGTCGCACCCCTGCATGGTGGCATTGGTCGCGCACCTTCCAGCTGGCAAAAGGCAATGACAAAAGGGGCACCAAGGCCGTGCGATTGATCCACTGCGTCTGCCCTTTCGGGAAGGCTTGGTACCGCGGCATGTTCACGCGTCACCAGAAGCAGGAGCTGCCGTACCACGCGCACGGCTACGCCCGGCGACGAGCTCGACAGGAGGCTCAGCTAGTCTCGCGTCTGCACTCGTGGCGACTCAAGAAGCTCAAGGTCTCGCACTTGCAGACGCAGAAGGACATGAGCAATGCCTTCCCGTCCACGAGCCACGAGACACTGGCAGAAGTAGTTGGCGCGATCATCCCCGACCTGCAGGATCAGAAGTTCTTGCTCCAGCGCCACTCTGAGGCGGTGGTGGAGGTTCGTGCGGGAGAGGAGAAGGCCTACTTCGCCCCTGGGTACGGCGCTGGCATGGGCGACGGCAACGCGCGCGAGTTGTTTGTCAGGGCGTTCGTTCGCCCCCTCGAGGACTGGAACCGCACGCTCTTGCAGGAGAACCGTGACACGATCGAGATTAGTGAAGCCGAGGTCCCTCTGGTTGACGCTGCGCGCTCATCGAATGCCCCATTGCAGGGCAGCGCGTCGACCTCTCCATGAGGGACTATGTTGACGATGTTTCACACACGCTGCCGATTGCAGATAACAATCCGTTTCGTGCTGCTGCTCTTGCGCGTACTTCTAATAGCTTCCTCTCCAGCAAGCTCAGAGAGCAAGGGGGTTTCGCACAGAATGCCGGCAAGGAGGTGGTTCTCCCAGTCTTCGTGGGCCCTGGAGGCTATATGTCAACTCGGGCCGTTCTCTCGGGAACGATTTCCTGTTTTCCTGGTGTTCCTCAGGCTCAGGCGGATTACCTAGGCGGTATCGAGCAGTTGTCGGGGGTGTGTGGAGCTGAGATCCGGGCTCGTATCGACGCGACTCGTTCGGCGTGGTGCAAGTTGGGGAGGTTCTGGAATCAGCACACGGCCTTAAAGTTCAAGCGGATGGCTTTCTCGGGCGTTGTACATAGCGCGGCCTACTCGGGCCTCGAGACCTACATCCTGGGGAAGAGGGGCTATGTTAGGCTGGATAAGGTTATCTTGGGGTTCGCCAAAGTTGCCCTTAGTGGAGTTGCTACCAGGCACGGCGAAGGCGGGCATGAGCAGGTCAGGGCCCCCAAGGCCTGGATGTTGCGGAAGAGGCTACACATCGGTGGTGCACGCACGGAGCTGCGAGTCCGCAGGGTACGCTACTGGCAGAATCTGGCGCTTCACCCTGAAGCGAGTGTGCAGGTGACAGCAGCTCTGTTTGGTCATTTCTCTGCACTGCAAGATCGACTTGTGTTCCTGGAAAATGGCTGGATTCATCCAAATGCGAACCCCTGGGCTCTCCAGATGCAAGAAGATATCATGACGCTTCGCGTGACACCGCATGGCCGCCACTTCCTCGACCAGGGGCACTCGATTAGGGGCATCTT
>CAUYUJ010004769.1:282911-297911 GCA_963575745.1 Prorocentrum cordatum | reverse complement strand
CTGCTGCAGGTGCTCCTCCTGGTGTTGCTTCAGGCGGGGCAGGCAGCGGCGAGCACATTGCCGCCACTGCAGGCGACGGCGATGACATCGATATGGACTTGCTGGGAGGAGAAGACTTCGACGAGCGCAAGGCAGCCTTTGACAAGGCCGCCCAGGAGCTCAAGGAGGCCAAAGGAGGAAGTCAGGAGCAGCTGGACGCCGCCAAGCGCAAGTACCTTGAGGCTGCGGAGGCCATTGGGGTCAAGCGTGCTCGTCAGTCGTGCTCCTGATTTGGACGCTGGCTCGGAGGGTCCTCCCCCAAGCAGCGGCGTCGAGGAGCAGTCCAGCTTGGATGCCTTCCTGCGGTGCAACATAATAGGCTACGACTGGGAGCAGGCCACGGGCTTCGTTGTGCCAGTCTTGCGGGACGACCTCCTGTTCGACTCGATGCAGTTTCGCCAGCTTGACGGGACATTGATTGAGTTGGACGTGAAGGAGTGGCCTGAGCTCAGTTCCGCCTCGGCGAGGAGCTCACCTTCGCGTCGATTGGGCAAGGGGGGGGGATTCGGCCCCTCACCGTCACACTCCCTTGCCCGCATCATCGATGGCTTCCAGTTCGAGCACGGTGGCTTCGGCATCTTCGACGCAGCCCCAACTGGCCCGCTCCTTGGGGTTGGGGGCAAGTGCAGCGCTGAGGCATATGCCCCAACTGGCCCGCTCCTCGGGGTTGGGGACACGTACGGCACAAAGGCTACCGCCCCAACTGGCCCGCTCTTCGGGTTTGGGGACAGCTCCAAGCTGCGAGGCCAGTTCGTCTTCGTTGGTGGCATGCGCGTCGACGCTGACGGCTACTGCGGCTACATCGGGCACCACGCCCCCCGAAGGTACGCACTGCTCAGCTCTGGCAGCAGGCCATCGGGGCGCTAGCGGGCACCGGCCTTCGGCAGGGGCCGTTGGCACGCACGGCGCAGTGCCCCTGGGCCAGGCTGTAGGAGAGCCAGAGGGCACCGACCTTCGGGGGAAGCCCTCGTCGCCTGGCGGCTCGGAAGCCGCTCGCCCTCCCCCCCATGTTGAGCTGGGCGCTATCTCGAAAAGTTGTCGGTCAGGACCCGACGGAGGGCTGCACGTAGCGGCCTCCGCTCGTAATCTTCTTGCGGACGAACGTGACCCTGGTGTGGCTCGGGGCTCTGCTGAATGCCGTCTCGCGTCAGTTCCTGAGAGCGCTGACGGGGCTGGTGCGATGTTGCAGGGGCCTTTTCGTAATTTCGCGCAGGCTGCTGCCCCATGTGAATTCGTGAAGGCGTTCGATGTGTATGACGAGGGCAATGCGACAGTCGTGGCCATCGACGGGCCCGAGCCCAAGCCGGCTGTGGCGAAGAGCTTTGCTGCCACGGAGGCGCGGCTGCAACCTCAGTCAGTGGCGGTTGGCAGGCTCGTCATCGCAGGCATGAATGTCAATGTCTGGAGCACGTTTGAATCGGTGATGGAGTGGATAGCTGACGAGTCCAAGGCTGGCGGTGCCCTTCCGCTCCCTCAGGTCTGCTGCATCCAAGAGACGCGCATTAAGAGTGACACCGAGCAGGTCTCCGCGATGAACTGGGGGCGTAGGCACGGGTATCACTTCTCTGTTGGAATGGCTCATAGTACGGGGCCATCGTTGCAGCAGAGCAGCTCAGGTGTGGCAGTCGGAGTTTGCGCATCGTTAGGCTCGACGCCAACAGCGACCACGATATTTGAGGATTGCTCTAGCAGGGTGGCGGCCAGGATCGTCAATGTGGGGTTCCCAAAGGGCCTGGTCGTCATCAGTGTGTGCTTTGTGACGGGCAAGGACCTCTCAGGACCCAATCTGGACCTCTTGCAGACGGTCGGGGCCTACATCATGGCCCAAGAGAGGCCCTGGGTGCTCCAGGGGGACTTCAACTTTGAGCCTGAGGCGCTTCTGGGCTCTGGGTGGTTACAGAAGGTTCGAGGGGTCATGGTGGCTCCAGCGACCCCAACTTGCAGGACGTCGAACCCCCAGGAGGCTCAACTTGTACCTCGGAAGGACTCGCAGGGCACCTTGGACGACTGGGTCATCTTGGGTGAAGCAGCTGGGTCAGTCCAAGCTGCCGATGATAGTAGGATCTTCGATTCCTTTGTGGTTGCGGAGGCGTTGGCCATGCGTGTTGAGGAGATCTCGGTCATGGACCAGGCTCCGCTCTACCCGCACGCGCCTGTCGTCTTAAAGCTTAAGGATCTGAGCCATGTGTCGACGATCAACCAGCAAGTGCGCTTCAAAGCCTTCCCAATGGAGCTCTTAAGTCCCATGCAGGCCCCAGTTGAGTACAATTGGTCTTGGGATGTGGGTGCCCCAGCGGATCTTAACCTCATGGTAAAGGGGTGGTTTGAGTTATCGGAGCGGCGCCTGATCCAGATCCACGGGATAGACCCTCAGTGCTCCAGGGCCCTTGTGGGCAGGGCTGCAGGACCGAAATCAAAGACCAGAGGCGCAGATTTTCTCGGTCGACGACGGCTTGGATTTCTCATGTTGCACTTTGCAGGCGCACCTGTCAGACTCGAGTAGGTGAAGTCGGCCGCAAGGGCCGAATGCTCCTCGATCAGTGGTCCAGGGACCTGAAGGCCATGGTCGCCGACATGGGCCCGTTTACTGCTGATGCCGAGCTCTCGCCCAGTTGTTTGAGAACTTTCGCAGATGTTGTCACCGCGGGCGATGAGCCCGTCCACGAGGAGGTGGACAGCAGGAGACGGGAGGACTCAAAGTTATTGCTGAAGGAGTGGAGGACCTGGGCGGTTGAGAATGTAAAAGGAGGAGGGAAGACAAGCCCGACGGCGGCGCGCGCCCCATCGGCCTCCTCTGCCTGGTGCTGCGCTTGCGGTCGCGGCTTCGCCAGCCATACTGTCAGGCATGGGAGAAGAAGCACGCAGAGGCCTTCTATTGGGGCACGGGACCACACAACACTTGTGAGAGAGCCGGCTGGGTCCACAATCTCTTGGGAGGTTTCTGCAAGGAGGTTGGGTTTCAGAGCGGGTCCGTCTTGGTCGACTTGAGCCGCTTCTACGAGCACATTAGGCATCTTGATCTCAGAGCTGCTGGGCTCCAGTATGGGTTCTCCATCAAGGTCCTCAGAGGGTACTGCACGATCTATGCTGGATATAAAGCTCTGATGTATGGAGGTGCCGTTTCGTCGGCCTGCTTGGCGAATGCAGCTGTGGTGGCAGGATGCTCAGGAGCGACGACTCTGGCTAAGTTATTGTTGCTCCGTCCGCTCCTTCTCACACAGCAAGGTAGGCCGAATCCATTGATCCGCAATGTTGTAGATGATGGTGCACTTCAGGCGTGTGGTCGGCCAGTTCAGGTAGCTCAGGTGCTATCGAGTGCCGTCAGTCAGCTCTTCTCGTGCTTTGAGGAGCTCCACTTGCCTGTGAACATCAAGAAAACGAAGTACCTGTGCACGCGAGAGGTTCAGGCTCACGTTGCTGGCTCTTGGTGTCTGCCTGGTACGTCTCGGGTCGAGCATGCGCGTAACCTTGGCACGGATGCGACGACGGGCTCACGACGACGTGTTGGAGTGCAGCGAGCGAGGTTCACGCTCGAAGCGACTTCGACTACTGAGGGGGGCTGGGGCTGATGTGGCTCTTGCACAGGGAATGGGGGCCACGGCATCGGCCCTCTGGGGCAGCAGTGTCTTGGGGATTTCGCCGACGGCCATGCGTGGCCTGAGGCTCTCGGCGGCCCACGCTTTAGGACGTCATCCCAAAGGGGCCTCCCTGGGAATTCGGTTGCACTCTTTCCGTTTACCCTTTTGTGGCCTATGCTGGCCATGTGGCCTTTCAATGGGCCACCGCTGTCTGGGGCAGTTTTCCCAAGGTCTCGATTTTGAATGCGACGGCCGACGCGGCCATAGCTCGAGCAAATTCGAAACAACACCCGTGGCAAGGAGCTGCGACGCCTGCGGATGTGGCAGTGCTCAGTCTCGCTTGTGTGGGCTGGACTTTTCGTGATTTTCGAACGGTCGAAACTGACCTCGGGCAGGTCTGGAATCTCTCTCAGATTGCGCCTGTGGAGTTCCGGTTGCAGGTCCGAGCTGCGGCCGTCAGAGCGTCGGACAGGCAGGCGCTGATGCAGGTAGGTGATGAGCTCCAAGGGTACCCTCTGTTCTGGGATGCCGTGAAGCTTCTCCTTCGATCCTCCTCCTCCTCTTGGAAGCCCCAGCATCAGAGGTCACCCAGGAGCCTTATGAGCAATGTGCACTGGCCTCAAGCAAGAGTGCACAGGCATGGGTATCACAGTTGCTGCAAGTGTAGGCTGTGTCAGGAGGAGGCGGGGAGCTTGTTTCACAGGCAATATCGTTGCTCGGCCCACGCTGTGCGCAGGCGGGACATGGTCTCGCCGCAGCTTGCCAGACGGGCGGCTCGCGTGCTTGTAGGAGGGGGGGAGCTGGCTGAGAGATTCGCGCGCGCGATCTGTCCGTCGCCGTTGGCGCTCTTTCCTGCCCAGGAGCTTGAACAGACCGTGTTCTGGATTAACAGGCCTGAGTCAGGCCGCCTCAGCGGTTTAATTTTTTCGGATGGGTCCGCTTTTTGGCCGGGGATTCCTGGGCTTTCGAGGGCTCGTTGGGCCTTAGTCCAGGTCGATCCTCTGGGCAACGTCATCTCGGCTTGTTACGGACCCGTCCCTTTTTCCCATGGGCCACGCCAAACGGCCAAGGATGGGGGAGACTTTGCTGTGTACATGCTGAATCTGTGTGCGATGGCGCCGTTTGATTTATATTGTGACTGCCAGGGAACTCTGGACGTCCTCTGGGGTGGCCAGGGGGCGGGGGCCTCTGCTGGAGGGCCCTGGGCCCACCTGTGGGCCCCCTTCTGGTCCAGTTTCTCTCCGGGGGATTTCACGGCGTTTAAGACGGCAACTCACTGCTCGATGTCTGATGTCCACAGTGGCAAGACGACCCTGTGGGAGAAGCGAGCCAATGATTCGGTAGACTCTTATGCGAAGATGGGCGCGGCAAAGCACCAACTTAGCCAGCAGGACGTGGACTTGTACAGAGGTCTCAAGTGTCTTGTGAAAGAGTCTGCAAAGTGGGCTGCAATTTTAGAGGTGCACTTGCAAGGCCAGTCCGAAAAGCGTCCTGACACGGTTGGCTTTGAAGCTTCGGAAAAGTGCGCACCTGACTCTCACGAGTTGCCGCCTCAGCCTGATCCTGAGATTGAAGAATCTGCGGGCGGGGAGGGGGTGGACTTTGGGGGGTCGGACGGGCTCGATTGGGAAGAGTTTGCCACCAGCGCGTTTTACTTGAACGGGCATGCCCTGATGAGATGCGAGATCGACTCGCCTCAAAAATCAGGAATGCCGTTTGTGTATTGTGTCAAATGCGGTGCTGATTGTGAGGATTTCCGCCCTGGTGTGCTTCTGTTGGACGGCTGCTTGCATAGGCCGAGGTCCCCACAAGTGAAGCATCAGCTGAAGCGAATTCGCGATGGGAAACACCCGCGCGGTCGAGCCTCGTCGAAGCTTCTGACCCTTTTGTCCGCTCGCGGCCTTTCTCAGGCTGAGCGGGATTTGCCGGCTGTCCGTTGTGCCCCTGCTGCCGCCGCGCCCGCAGGGAGGCCCACTGCCCGTGCGAGGTTGGGGTACGCCTCGAAGGAGGATGTCCTCAGCGCTTTCGGGCTGGCCGACGATGACCTGCAAGAGGTCAGAGAGCTCGGGCAGGCCGCGGGTAGGCCCCACCAGGAGGACGAGGATGAGGGGTCCTCTGATTCTGACGGTTTTTTAATAAGAAAAGGTTTCCTTGACTTTAGGTCGCTCCACAACAACCTCCTCACCACCACCACCACCCACCAGACCAACCCAACCCGAAGGCTTCAATTTGCCATCCATTTCCAGTGGGGGGGGGGGCCGGGGAACGTCGAAAACACACATGGAACCCGTGCCCCCCCCATCCCGAAATTCGGATATTCGGGTTGGGTTGGGGTGGTCTGGTAGGTAGTCATCTCCGCCCCCGCCCCCCCCGCCGCCGAGCCGATCCTCAATCCCCGACCCCGCCCTGTCCTCGGCGCGGGGCCGCGGCCACCGGCCTCGAGGAGGAGGAGGAGGAGGAGGAAGAGGAGGAGGAGGAGGAGGAGGAGGAGAAGAGGAGGAGGAGGAGGAGAAGAGGAGGAGGAGGAGGAGGGAGGAGGACAACGAGGGGGAGGCGGGCCGCCGCTTGCCTCCAGGACCCGCCTCGCCTCGGACGTCGGCTCCGGCAAGAAGACGTTCTCAGGCACTCTCTGTCGTCGTCGTCGACGTCGCCGTCGTCAGCGCAGTCGTCGTCGTCGATCGTCGTCGTCGTCGTCGGCGCAGTCGTCGTCGTCGATGTCGTCGTCGTCGGCGCAGTCGTCGTCGTCGAGGTCGTCGTCGTCGGCGAGACGTCGTCGTTGCCGCCAGCGTCAGCCGCGAAGCCGACGTCGTCGCCAGGGGGCGAGGAGCCGGCGAGGGAGGCGGGGGCGCAGCCGCTGCTCTGGCCCAGAGCAGGCCTCCGTCGGGCAGCGGTGCAGTGCCGGGCAGGGGCCAGGGCGAGGAGGCATAGGTATGTTTCCTCACCGCCCACCGAGCTTCCCCAACCCAGCCCGAAGGCCCCGATTTGCCCTCCATTTCCTATTTCCAGTGGGGGGGGGGGCGAGGAGCATTGAAAAAAGACATGTGGAACCGTACCCCCCCCCAACCCGAAATTCGGGCGAAATTCTGGTCTTCGGATTGGGTTGGGGTGATCTAGTAGGTAATGTAGTCGTTCCCAGAGCTCGAAAAAGGAAAAAAAAAAAAAAAAAAAAAACGGCATACACATAAATTTTTGGAGCTCCGCGCGGATTTTTTGGATCGGCGCAGGGCCCCCCCTGGCGGCGCCTCCGGCGCCGCCCCTGGCGCGCCCCGTTCTCCAGGGAGGGGGATCCAGGGCAGATCCGAGAAACCCGCGAGAGCGCAAACAGTTTACGTTCATGTTTTTGTTCCCAACCATCCTGTGGAGTTGGGTCCTCGTTTTGAAGAGACGGTCCCCGCGTTCCTCTCCTCTTCTCCTCCTCTTCTCCCTCCTCCTCCCTCCTCCCTCTTCCATGCGTTTCACCCACCCAGTACAGCGTTTCGTGGCCCCATATGGGGCTCCACCGAAGGTCCCAGTGGCACCGCCCGCACGCGTCCGCCACCACCCAGCACAGCCCTTGTTCCCTGCGTTTCACCCACCCAGTACAGCGTTTCGTGGTCCCACAGGGAGCTCCACCGAAGGTCCCAGTGGCACCGCCCGCACGCGTCCGCCACCACCCAGCACAGCCCTTGCTCCCTCGTCGATTTGGCGTCGACTAGCATCGACTCGCAAAAGCCGACAAGATGGTATGGGAGGCTCCCATGAGTCGCCACCGAACCCTCCCCCCTCTCGCCACCTTTCAATCACCACGAAGGAGCTCTCCTCTTCCTGGCCCCCTCTGGACCCTCGCCATGCTGGTGCGCGAAACCCCCTCCTCTTGCAGGCCCCACTCGTCGGCGAGCCCGGAGGGTTATACCTCGGGCAACCGCCGACGCCAAGGGGAAGGGTGCTGGGGGAAATGGCTATTGAGCGTTTGTCACGGTATTCGGACTCTTTGGGAGCCCTTCTTCCATCCGCCCCCGGATTTTTCTGGAGGCCCCGACGGCGAACAACAAATCAAGCAATTCTAGTCTCGATCGTTTGTCCTCGGTCGTATGCCTCCAGAAGGCTCCAGAAGCGTCTGGAGCGTCCTGGGAGGTTCTCAGGAGGAACAACGATACAACAAACACACGTCGCGATCACATTCGTCCTTGATCCATGCGGGGAGGACGGGGACGACGACTCGTCGTCAGTTTCGTCCTCATTGTCCTCCCGGTCTTCCAGAGGAAAGAACAGGACATAGGAGGAGAATATGGGGAAGAGCGGGGGAGAAAAAAGAGGATTTGGGAGGGGGGAGGAGGAGAAGAGGAGGAGGAGGAGGAGAAGGAGGAGGAGGAGGGAGGAGGGAGGAGGAGCAGAAAGGAGGGAGGAGGGGAGGAGGAGAGGAGGAGGAGGAGGAAGACGAGGAGGAGGGGTGGAGGAGAAAAAGGAGAACACAGGAGGAGAAAACAAGGAGAGAGGATGTCTAGCTGAGGAGGAGGAGGAGGAGGAGGAGGAGGAGAAGCGGGTGTAGGAGGAGGAGGAGGAGGAGGAGGAGGAGGAGGAGGAGAGGAGCAGGAGATGCAGGGGCAAGAAGACAGCTGCAAGGAGGAGGACGAGGAATGACGAGGAGGAGGAGGAGGAGGAGGGAGGAGAGGAGGAGAAAGAGGAGCAGGAGATGCAGGGGCAAGAGGACAAGCTGCAATGAAGGAGGAGGAGGGGAGGAGGAGGAGGAGCAGGACGAGGAGGAGGGGAGGAGAGGAGGAGGAGGATGGAGGAGAGGAGGAGGAGGAGGAGATGCAGGGGCAAGAGGACAACTGCAAGGAGGAGGAGGAGGAGGAGGCGGAGGAGCACGAGGAGGAGGAGGAGGAGGAGAATATGGCGGAGGAAGCGCACGCTCCTCCTGCCACATCTTCCCTCCTGGCCGTCCCCCTCCTGGCAGCCCGGGCGCAAGGCCTCGGGGACTGCATCACGAAGACCATGAAGGGCCCGGGCGGCTTCATGGCGCTCTACACGGGCCGCGCAGGGGGACGAGACGAGAGAACGCCAGGAGGAGGAGGAGGAGGAGGAGGGAGGAGGAGGAGGAGGAGGAGGTAGGAGAGGAGGAGGGGGACGGGGACGGGGAGGGGGAGTGGGAGGAGGAGGAGGAGGAGGAGGAGGAGAGGAGGAGGAAGAGGAGTGAGGAGAGGGGGAAGGAGAGGAGGAGGGAGGAGGAGGAGGAGGAGAGGAGGAGGAGGATGAGGAGGAGGAGGAGGAGGAGGAGGAGGGGGGGAGGAAGGAAGGAAGGAGGAGGGGGGGCACGAGTCGGAGAGAACAAAGTTAATCAAGCAAACTTTTGGCGCTCCGCGCAGATTTCTTGGATCGGCGCTGCCCCCCCCCCCCCCCGGCGACGCCTCTGGCGCCGCCCCTGGCCCGCCCCGCGCGCCAAGGAGGGGGGGTCCAGCGCGGATCCAAGACATCCGCGCGGAGCGGACGCGGCCGGCTGGCGGACGCGGCAGTGCCGCCGGCAGGCCGGTCAGCGGATTGGGGCGGGCGGCGGCCTGGCAGATAGGGCGACGCACGCATTGGCAGCAGCCGGGCGGCGGGCCGGTGGCCCGCAGCCCGGCCCATGCGTCAAGCAGTGGCGAAGCGTCCCGGCTCGCGCATAGCCCCACCAAACAATGTTCTAAGAACCTTTTCTGGTTCCCACGAAATGTTCTTAGAACATTTCTGGCTGGGACTGTCGTGTTTTAACACATCGGGCTCATGTTCTAAGACAACTGTTCTTGTTCTTGGAACTTGTTTGGGTTCTAAGAACATCCCGTGATATGACTAGAGGAATGCCGGGACGGTCGGTCCCTGCTCAAATGCAGTGGCCCAGCTGCAGCTCCCCAGCCCGCCCCGGGGTCCAGCCGGCCTGGCCTCGGCGGCCTGGTGCCCAGCCCCGCCCAGATCTCGAGGCCCGGCGGCTGCGGGCCCGCCGGCTGGGGAGGGGGGGGGGGCGCCCGTCTGGCGGCCTGCGGCCAGGGCAGGGGAGCGGCCGCCCGCCCGCAAGGATGCGCGACAAGCTATGAACCCAGAGATCCGATGTCGCGATTGTGTTAAATGCGCGGTCGCCCGAAGTCTCGACCCATTCCCTAGGAACGGTTTGTCATCCTGAGTCGTTTTTTGACGGTCCCGGGGCCCGGCGAGGGCCCCCCAGAGGCCGAAGATTGAGAAACATGTCCGTCTTGATGTTGTTCAAGACGTTGGATCTCTGGGAGCGTGTCGAAGAGAAAGAGATCTGAAATCAATAATCTCCTTGTCGACGGGGAACACCTGCAGCAAGAGCCGCTCCTGTATCCCCGCGGCGAGCCCCGGGGGGAGAGGCCAACGGAGGTTCCGATGTGCCACTCCGGCGACCTTGCAAAAGCAGGCCGGCCACAACTGGGGGAGCTGTGGTCCTCACCCCCCTGGGGGACCCATCGATTTCGACACCCCTCTCGAGAGATCCTCGATGCGATGGGTTCCCCCCGGGGGATAAGGACCACAGCTCCCCCCAGTCATGGCTGGTCGGAAAAGCTCTTCTCGGAATCCCGGCCTCCGCCGCTCGGCGGGGGCCCGGGCATCCCCGGGCCGGGGAGGGGGGAAATCCCGAGTCTTGTGGCGGAGCCCGCGGGCGCAGCGGGTCCGAGGCTCAGACGGCCCGAGCGGGGCCGCAGCTCGGGCGCGAGGGTGCGGGGGGGGGGGGGGGGGGCGAGCGGGGGCGCGGGGGAGAGGCGGGGGGAGACGACGAGGAGGGGGGCGAGGGGTCCCTGGCGTCGCTCGGACGTGTGCATGTTTTCCTCGGCGAGGACCCTGGAGGAGCATCCTGGAGCATCCTGCGAAAAAAAGCACACGCACGAAACCAACAAACACACAGGGTATGGACGTCCGAGCGATGGCCAGGGAAACGGCGGAGGGGGGGGGTCGAGGCGGAGTGGGTGGAGGCGGAGGCAGAGGGTGCAGGGGAGGAAAGGAGCGGGGAGGATCAGGAGCTGCGACGAGGAGAAGGAAGGAAGGAAGGAAGGAGGCGCGAGCCGTGGCCACAAGAGTTGTTTCGTTCCTCGATCTGTTTGTGGTCGCATTATTAGGTCGGGCGTGTCCCTCTACAGGACGAATATTCAAGAATAGTGACAAACATAGTCAGGGGACGATATTTTTTATATGTTTGATTATTTTTGAGTGTTGTTGAGTATTCATATTTGTTGTCCAAAATCCGCCTGTAGGGGGACATACCCGACCTGTTGGTAGCACGATGTCTGCATGACCATTCTCGAGCGGCTGTTGGCCATTCGAAGTGCATTTGCCGCGATGTCGCGTTGCCGCCGAGAAGGAAGGGTTGGCGGAACCACGGCTCGTTTGGACACAATGCATGGGAGGTTCAATTGAGCAGCGGCGCTGGTAGATCCGTGATCAAATCCGCTCACTCCTGAACTTCCTCCGCTCGAACCTGGCCTGGTAGCTCCTGCATCGCGCTTACTTGCCCACAGTCGTTCTCACGAAGACGTCCCAGGAGTTGGTTCCTGGGACTCGGCCCGGTTCCGCCGTTTACCAGCCTGGAACATATCCCTATCCCTATGTTGGGCACCTCCTCATCACGATGCCAATCTTAGGGATTCCCTTATTTTTTGAGGGCGGATCCCTAAGATTGTCATCGCCTTTTGGCGTGTCAATCTTAGGGATAGGGATACGTTCGAGGCTGGTAAGCCGTCCCCTTGCTGCAAAGCTTCGCCCACCCACCCCCCCATGCAGGGATTCCTTCCCGCCGGCGCGGGGGAGCCGGCGCAGAAGCCTCTGGGCAGCGCCTGGTCTCGTTGTGTTCCTCTTCCTCCTCCTCCTCCTCCTCCTCCTCCCTCCTCATCCTCCTCCTCCTCCTCCTTCTCCTCCTCCTCCTCAGTACTTCGTCAATGACCGCCGCATCCTTGAGGATGGGGTTTTTAGAAGTCAAGCCTACAGCGCGCCTGGACCTTTGTGATGTTGGCATGTGCAGGGAGACCTAAGTCTGGGTTGCTTGTTTATGCACTCACGGGTTGGTTTAGCCTTGGTCGTAGACGTATACTTCAAACGTAAATCGGGGCTGATGTATCCTCTTCCCTCCCTTCCTCCCTCCCCCGCCATCCCTGCCTCTGCCTTCCCCTCTTGAGCATGGATTGGCCGTCCTGGCACTCTTGTAGGCCTACCACGACATGATGTTAGAACCCTAACATGTTGACGTGAAACAAAGCAGTTGTTTCAGAACGCATTCCCGATGTGCTAAAACAAAACGGTCTCGACCAGGAATGCTCCAAAAGCATTTCGTGCAGGCCACAAAAGGTTCATAGAACATGATTTGGTGGGCCTAGGGCCTACAGGCGAGCCAGGACGCTTCGCCACTGCTTGACCCTCCTCCCTCCCTCCTCCGCCTCCCCCTCCCCCGGCCTTCCCCACGGGGCACGGGTATTTCTTCGCTGCCCGGCACAGGGCGCCGCTGCGCTCCGCTCTTGTTTCTCGTTTTGCTCCCCCGCTTCCCTCCTCGTCCCCTCCCCTCGTCCCTGCTTGCTGTTCCTCCGCCCTTCCTCCCCGCCTGCCTCATCCTCCTTCTCCTTCCCCTCCTCCTCCCTGCCCCCTCTCTCCTCCTCCTCCTCCTCCTCCTCCTCCTCCTCCTCCTCCTCCTCCTCCTCCTCCTCCTCCTCCTCCTCACTCCCCTTCCTCCTCCTCCCCTCCCTCACCTCCTCCTTCCCCTCCTGGCTCCTCCTCCTTGCCTCCTCCTCCTCCTTCCCCTCCTCCTTCCGTTCCCTGCCGCCCCGCTGGAAGAAACCTCTCAAAGGCCCTGCGCTGTCGCGGAGTTCCCCCTCTTCCAGTCCCGTCTACACGTCCCCTTGTTATTTTCCCTCTCCCTTCTATCCCGCGTCGTCGTCGCTCCTTGCAGGGAGTCACCAGTACTGAGCTCCAGCATTGAAAAGTGGCTCTGGGAGAGCTTGCACGAAGAGGTTGTCGGCCGCATCCTCGCAAAGCGCATGCGAGCAGGACGTGCATCACTAGTTTGATAGCGTTGGTCTCCTGACACCAAGAATCGCACCGCCCGCGCCCCCAAGAGCAGCCAACATGGCGCTGCCAGTCTCAGACTCTTTCCTTCCTCCCCCTCTCCCTCCCCCATCGCCTGCGTTTCTCCTTCCTGCCAAAAAAACAACAACATCAACAACAACACCACCACCACGAACAACAACAAACCAACAACAATACTAACAACAACCACCACCACCACCACCACTACCACCAAAGCGGGGATGCCTGAATGGCCGGCCCGTGGCGCCTCGTCCTTCCAGGTTGCATCCACTTAGTGGAAGTGCATCCTCGCAAGAGACGCGTGGGGGTGGGGCTTGGGATGGGAGCGTGTGCACTACGGCCTTGCTGATGCATCCTGAGCTTAAGAAGGACAGGGGACCTGGCCGGGGCGTTCCCCAGGATCGGCTCTTCCCCCCGAGTGTGTGTGTGTGTCAGTTTCCCACAGTGTGTGTTTTTTCCACTTGCTGAGCTGCTGCTGGCCCTTCCTCCCAGGAGATACGTTCCGCTCCGATCGGTCCGATTCGGTCTCGGTTCTGGCCGAATGGGGCTCCGGCATGCTAACGATGCGATGCGGCCCGTGATGTTCGTGCGGCGCTGTTGCGCTTCTTGGCGCGGCCGATTCGTTTCGGTTTTGATTCCGCACCGATGCGGCCCGATTCGACTCACATTCTGACTCGAAGAAGTGTGCCATCATCATCATCATCATCATCATCATCATCATCATCATCATCATCGTCATCGTCATCGTCATCGTCATCGTCGTCGTCGTCGTCATCATCATCATCAGCATCACCATCATCACCATCACCATCATCATTATCACTATCAATCCGATTTCCCAACCCGGGGTTGATCTAATTCGCCTCCTCGTCTGTCGTCCCAGTCTTGTCGGTGGGCTGCCTGGCCGCAGCGGAGCTCGGGGGCCCGCGTGGGCGGCGAGCGAAGCCACGGAAGGCTTCGGCGTCTCCGTCGTTGGCATCGTGGGCTACCGTGGCCTGCAGCTGGGCTGCTTTGACACCATCACCGGCCTGAACCCGTACAAGAAGGACGCTCGCCAAGAAGTCGCCATGAAGGAAATGGGTCCCTGGGGGAAGCGGATCTGGAGGTTATTGGCAGTGTTCGTCACCGCCCATCATCAAACCACCCAATCCCAACCCGAAGGCCTCGATTTGCCCTCCATTTCCGGCGGGGGTGGGGTCGGGGAACAGGGAAAAAACACGTATGAAGCCCGTACCCCCCCCCCCAACCCGAAACTCGGGTCTTTGGATTGGGTTGGGGTGGTCTGGTAGGTGGTCAGTTCGGGCTCCCGGGCCGCATGAGCGTCAGGCGCTGCTCAGGATGCATTGGGGTGGTGCCCGGGGAGAGCCCTCGGCTCCAGGATCCGTTTCCCTCAGGGCCCGCTTCTTTCATGGCAAGGGTAGGGGGGGGGATGGGAAGAATCAGGAGGGGAAGAATCACACAGACACAGGTAGTCGTCGATTCCCCAGGAACATCTGGGAAAGTATGGGAGGTGGGGGGGAGGACAACAGCCCAGAGAACATGTGGGCAAATGTGGGGAATCCTTTTATTTGTGTGGGAAAATGTGGGGGGATGCGAAGAATCAGGAGGGAAAGAAACACACAGACACAGGTAATCGCCGACTCCCCAGGAGCATGTGGGAAAAAATGGGAGGTGGGGGGGAGGACAACAGCCCAGAGAACAGATGGGCAAATGTGGGGAGTCCTTCTATTTGTGTGTATTTGTTTGTGTGTCCCAGGGCCCCATTCAAAGAAGGGGGGCTGCATCGGCCCCGAGTCGCCCACTGCTCGCCGAGAGGGGGAAGACCACAACCCAGAAAACATGGGAAAATGTAGGGAATCCTTTTATTTGTGTGTCCCAGGACCGAAACGGTTTGCTCTCGTTCTGTGTTCCTTTGTGCTCCGCCTGTTTTCCTGTACCCCCCTGCCGAAACGAAAAGCATAACAGAGCCGAGGTCCAGCAAAACATCCTTTCTAGGGGAACAACAAATGACATAAACATAATTACTCCGACGGAAGGACCCCACATGAGAATCTCTTTAGCTTGCATGGGGGTATCCTCCTGCCCCTTCCCTTCTCCCACCTAACCTTGCCTCCTCGTTCTCCTCCTGTCTGCTCCTCCTCATGCCTCAACCCCTGCCTCTTCCTCCTCTTCTTGCCTCCTCCACCTCCTCCCCCTCCCCCTCGTTATGCTTCCTCCCCCCCATTCCCCCTGCCCCTCCTGCCTCCTGCCTCCTCCTCCTGCTCTCCCTTTCCCTTCTCCTCCTCCTCCTCCTCCTCCTCATCCCCTGTCCTCCTCCTCTCCCTCATCCGCTTCCTCCTCCTCC
>CAUYUJ010004769.1:246652-282811 GCA_963575745.1 Prorocentrum cordatum | reverse complement strand
CTGCCCTCCCGTGGCGTGCGCCCGCGGGAGCCCGGCCAACTCAAAAACCCGGAGATCAGTCACGCTGAGCAGGATCCCGCAAGATCCTGCAAGATCCTGTACTCCAGATTTCGTAATAAAAGGGAGGGGGTCTCATTTCGGGGGGGGTCTCTTCCAGGCTATCTTGGAGGGCCTGGGGGGGTCTGGGGACAGAGTTTTGGAGGGTTCTCCCACGGGGGAGGTCTGAAATGGCTTGTCTTGGAGGGTCCAGACCCCCTCCCTTTTATTACGAAAACTGGAGTACCCAAACCTGGGTGAGTGCGCCCCTGGCTCGGCAGGATCCAGCAAGAGCCGGCGCTCTGACTGCCTCCGGTTCCGGGTGCTGCTGGAAGTGCCCATGGCCCAAGGTGCCCCCAGGATTTCCAAGGAGGCCCCCACGGCCTCCAGACCACACCTCACGAGGCCCAGAGGGCCCCAGGGGCTCCAGAATGGATCGAACAGCTGAGGGGCACCCTGGGCCGGGGGCACCTGTAGCCACCCCCGACCGCTTGCACTGACCTAGGTCGGGCACGTCCTCCGACAGGCAGGTGCTGGAAGAGAAGCGAAACACGACCAAAAACATCTTCCAACATGGTCAATCAAACAGTCGAAACATCGTCCCTGTCGAGGGACATGCCCAACCTGAGCACTGATCCCCGCCTCCAGGCTCCCGAGAGACGCCCCGAGAGCTGGCCTCCGCCGGGGCCCCAGGCGGACACCAGGCCGCAGCCTCCGGCGCCGGCGGCGGTGCCTCACGGTGGCGCGGGCGCGCTGCGCGCAGGGCGGGGGCGGGGGGGGGGGACAGGAGGGGAGAGCTCGAGGGCAGAGTCGGCGGCGAGCGAGGGGGGGAAGCGAGCAGGAGGGGGCCTGCTCGGAAGAGGCCCCCCGGCCTTCCGAGGAGTTCTCTGTGGAGCCTTCCCCGGAGAGGCGGAGAGAACTTCTCGGGAGGCGCGGAGGTTTCTGAGAAGTCCCGCCGCCTTCTCCTCCTCCCCCTCCTCCTCCTCCAGCTCCTTGTCCTCCTCCTCCTCCTTCTCCTCCTCCTCCTCCTCGTCCTCCTCCTTCTCCTCCTCCTTCTGAGAAGGCCTTCCCCTTCTCGCTGCCCCCAATCCCCCCATCGCTCGCCGCCGACGGAGCGGAGGAGGGTCGAGGACCAAGGAGAGAGGAGGGAGCAAGGATGTCTCGAGGGTCGAGGAGGATCGAGGCTTCGAGTAGGGGATCAACTGCAGCATGTGTGCACCCCAAATGAAACGTGCCCGCCGAATCTGCGAACATACGCCGGGCGATATCTACGAGCATTCCACGCACTTTTCGCAGTCCGACGGAAAGCCAATTCAGGGATAAACCAATTCTGTAGTCGATCCTCTACTCGAAGGATCAAGGGGGATCGAGGATCGGGGGGGGGGGAACAGAGGAGGGAAGAGGGAGGATCCAAGAGGGGGGAAGAGGTGGAGTCGAGTGCTGAGCCGCCGACTGCTAGATGCACGATTACCGCGGAAGGCAAAGGCTATAATTCTTAGTATCAAACAACGAATAACTAGATGCGGAATCGTCGATCCTCGATCCTCAAACGTCGAATCGTCGATCCTCGATCGTTGATCCTCGAATCGACGTTAGATTATCGCTGGAAAAAAGGACTCCTGCCCACACCCGAATGGAACCTGGGGCGCTCGCCGCCATCCGCGGCTCGAGCGTGCGCGCGGCATGTCAATGCCAGGGTCGAATACCGGTCGTGCTGAACAGTGGAGGAGAATCGAGGAGGATGAATATCGAAGATCGAAGGAACGGGGGAGGAAAGAGATCGATGAGGGGGAACATCGAGGAGGCGGGGAAAATGGAGTATGGGAGTCGCTATCTCGCCGCCACGGTGTAGATTGCAAGATCTCAACTTGCTTGTTATCCACCACGCTTGCAGCGGTGTGTGTGTGTGTGTGTTTGTGTGTGCGTGTGTTTGTGTGTACGTGTGTGTACGTGTGTGTCTTTGTGTGTACGAGAATACGTGTGTGTGTGCGTGTGTGCGTGTGTGAGTGCGTGTGCGTGTGCGTGTGCGTGTGCGTGTGCGTGTGCGTGTGCGTGTGCGTGTGCGTGTGTGCCTGTGTGCCTGTGCGTGTGTGCCTGTGCCTGTGCCTGTGCCTGTGCCTGTGCGTGTGCGTGTGCGTGTGCGTGTGCGTGTGCGTGTGCGTGTGCGTGTGCGTGTGCGTGTGCGTGGTTTGTGTCGTGCGCGTGCAGCGTGCGCTGCGCGGCCGCCGGCGCGTTGCGCGTGCGCGGCGCGTGCCGCGTGCGCGTGCGCTGCGCGGCGCGTGCGCGTGCGCGTGCGCGTGCCGTGCGCGTGCGCGGTGCGTTGTGTGGTGGTGTGTTTGTGTGTGTGTGTGTGTGTGTGTGTGTGTGTGTGTGTGTGTGTGTGTGTGTGTGTGTGCGTGTGCGTGCGCCGACCATGCTCCCGGGGGGTCCCAAGACGACCATGGCGCCTCCATGGGGCTCTCCAAGGCTTCCGTGACGGCCCTGGAGGCCCCCAAGACGATCCAAGAGGGCCCCGAGTCGCCGAGCGATCGCTCGAAGACGCCCAAGATGGCCTCAAGATAACGCAGAAGGCTTCCAAGGCGCCCCAAGAGGCCTCCAAAGTCTCCCAAGAGGGCCCCCAGATGCTGACATGATGGATGTTCCAACCTGTTTGAAGGATTTGGGCGTTCTCGCCTTTTCGACGTTTCCCGTGCTCCAAGACGGCCAAAGAGGCCCCCTAAGACCACCCCCAAACGGCCAAAGAGCCCTCCAAGAGGGTCCCAAGACGGCCTGAGAGCGCCCCAAGGCGGCCCAAGAGGCGCCCAAGACGGCCCAAAAATGAGCCCCAGAAAGGGCACACGAACCGAAAATCCGATCCTTCCGCCCCAAGGGGCCCCAAGAGAAGAGGCCATCAAGAGGCCCCCAGCACGCCCCAAGAGGCCCCAAAGAGGCCCCCAAGAGGCCCCAAAGCGGCCTACAAGAGTCCTCCCACGAGATCTCAATGGGCGTGTCCTCGGGTCCCTCGTTGTCGTCATTAGCCCTCTGGAGTAATGATTCGTAATAAAAGGCCTGGTCCTGAAGCTCTTAAATGTCCCGCGGTCCAGGGCGACTTGTCGGATGACTATTTCGTGCCTGGGAGGGCCCCCAGACGGGCCAAGTGAGCTCCAAGAGGCCAGCACGACGATCCGAGACGGCCCCGAGTCGCCGAACGATCGGTCCAAGACGCCCAAGATGGCCTCCAGACTGCACAAGAGGCTTCCAGGACGCCCCAAGAGGAACCCGAGAGGCCTCCCAAGAGGACCCCCCAGAGGCAACAGTAAATGATTACCATATGGTTTTTGATTGTGTTTGGCGCTCTCGCCTTTTCGGCCTCCCGACGCTCTAAGAGGCGCCCAAGATGGCCCCACGACAGCCCAAAAGGCCTCCAACATGGCCCCGAAAAAGAGAGCCTCAAGAGGCCTCCAAAACGGCACAAGCGGCCCCAAACACGGCTCCAAGAGAGGGCCCAGACGGGGGACCCGAACGGACATGTCGAGCCCTCGGCCCCAAGAAGCCACCAGGAGGCCCCAAGAGGTCCCCAAGAGGCCCCTAAGCCGCCCCAAGATGCCCCCAAGAGGCCTCCAAGAGGCCTTCAAGAGGCTCCAGCTGCAGCCACATCAACTGCCTGTGGTGCGTGCGAGGGTTTCTTGGATCGGCGCTGGGCCAATATCCCCCGACGCACTCCGCGCGCCAGGACGAAATCCGCGTGCACCTCCGACCATTGATGTTTATGCCGCTTGCATAGTCTTCGAAGCCAACAACATGAAAGCACGCACGATGCCGTAACCGGGGTCCGAGTGGAAATTACCGTACTGCTCGCCTGTACCCTTCTGTTGCTGTGGACGAGGAGGACCAAGCGGCATGCAACAAGGAGGAAGACAAGGAGGAGGATGACGAGGTGGAGAAGGAGGACGACGACGGGCTGAACAATGAGAATGATGAGGATGAAGAGGAGGAGGAGGAAACGGAGGAGGAAGAGGAGAAGGAGGAGGAGGAGGACGAGGAGAAGTACCCTCACCCTCTGGGCTGAGGCGGTGAACGGGGTGGAGAAGGACGAGGACGAAAAAGAACCAGGAACCTCAGAGGACTAGAAACCAGCATACACAGAAATGTTCGGAGCAGCTCCGAGCTGATTTCCTTGATCTGCGGTAAACCCCCCCTCCCTGGCGCGAGGAGCGCGCCAAAGGGGGTCCAGCGCAGATCCAGGAGATCCGCGCGCAGCTCCGAAAGCTGATGTGTCTGCACGTGTTTTTGCGATTGCCGGAGGACTTGGAAGAAAGAGCAGGAGGAACACAGAGACGAGGGTGGGGAAGGATGCAGAAGGGCTTGGGGAGGAAAGGATGGGAAGGATTGGGGGGAACGGGGGAGGATGAGCAAGGAACGAGGAAGGAACGGGGAAGGATGAAGAAGGATGGGAAGGACGAGGAGAGCAAGACCAGAAGGAATGGGGAAGAATGGGGAAGGACCGCGCGCGGGCTGGGCGCGCTGCCGGGACCCCACGCGCCCAGGCTCGCGCCCTGCGGCTGCCTTGGTCCTGGGCGGGGAAGAGGGGAGGGGGAGGAGCGAGGAAGTGGAGGAAAGGGGAGAGGGGAGGGGGAGGAGCGAAGGATCGGGGATGGACCGACCCCCCTTAAGGAAACCGTGGTTTAGTGAAAACGACCTGAGGCCCAAAACCTGGCGGGCGCACAGCCTGGAAAAGAACGGCCACGGCGCCCTCTCGAGAACCGAACACGGACAGTTCACGAATCGACGTGTCACTCCTTTATTTTCTGTCCCACGTACCCCTGCACTGCAGAGCGAGTCGAGGTAGCGAGGGAGACGCCCGCGAATGGTACGGATTAGAGTAAGGAGAGGGAGGTAGGGTGAGGAAAAAAGGGTGGGGGAGGAGAGGATGAGGATTAGTATGAGGACGAGTATGATGAGGATGAGTAGATGATGATTAGATGATGATGAGTAAGGGAGGTGCGATGATGATTAGTAGGAGGTGAGAGGAGGAGGTGATTATTGAGGGAGTATGGAGGATTGGAGGTAGGAGGTGATTTGAGGGGCAAAAAAGATTTGTAAAGGAGGGGAGGAGCGAGGGAGCGAAGGGCGGGGCGGCGAAGGCGGCGGGGCCCGCACGCGCGGAGCTCGCGAGCGCGGAGCTCGCACGCGCGGCTCTCACACGCACCGGAGCTCTCGCGACGCGAAACTCGCACGACGCGAAACTCGCACGACGCGAAACTCACAGAGAGTAGGAGTCGCACAGAGGGAACTCGCACTCGGCGGAGCTCGTCTGGACAGAGCTCGCACGCGCGGAGGTCGCCCGCATGAAATTGCTCGCGGTCTGAAGCTTACCCGTGCGCGAGTTCCGCTGGTGCGAGATCTGTCCATACAAATCACTTCCACGCGAGTTGTGTCCATGCAAGCTCCGCCCGTTCGCACTCAGTCGGTGTGAGTTGCGAACTCACTCGCTTGACCCTTTCCTTTAACTCCACCTCCGACAAACTGTGGTAGCCTCCAACATGCTGCGGGTCCACGCCGTGGCCGATTTCAACGCAAGGGGCGCCCTGGGAGCAAGGAGTCTGACAACATCCGACCACCCTCAAATCACTGCGCGGCACGGAGATCGGCACTACTGGTTTACGTTCCCGTGGAAACGACGCGAGAGGGCACTCGAGATAAACTCTGTTGAGACTCACTAGTGGATCCAAGATGCAGAAAATGTCTCTCTCTCTCTCTTTCACCCCCTCTATCTCTCTCTCTCTCTCTATCTCTCTCCGTCTCTGTTGAAAAAGATACACGCGTGGGAGAGAAACGGATAGGCATCCTTGAGCTATCGTGCTCACGTCACCGACTGGGCGCAGATTCATTGCCAGCATCTTGCCGTTCGGGAAGCGCCTGACTTCGAACGTCACGCTCTCGCCTGGGGCCGGGGTGATGACAGACTCGGGGAAACCAGCGAGGGACCAATGCCGCTACTCCGCGGGCATCTCCCGGGGCGCGTCCCGACCAGGGGTTCGAGGCGAACCGAGCGTTGGCGACGAAGGCCCCCCAGGAGGCTCCAAAAAGGGGAAGCGCGATGGAAGAGTAGCGGCATGGGCGCCCCTCCCTCCTCGAGACTAGACGCCGGGCAACTTGGCCGAACGAGCACGCCGAACTCTGCTTTCCCCTCCGAGCGTGACGCAGAGAGCTTGTGAACGCAGCACCTGCCGCGTTCAGGTGCCCATCTGCCCACGTGAATCCCACCAGCCCTCTGGGCGTCGGAGGTTTAGGGAGTTTCCTCTTCCACCCCTCCTTCTTCCCCTTCGGGGAAGGGTTTATCATTGTTCCCTATTGTTTACACCCCCTCCCCCAGGCGACTGGGAGCCAACCAGGGTCAATGCGCCCCCCCCCCCATCATCCCTTGTAAAAAGAGGCACCAAAGATATTCGAACAACTGAGGCGGTCGCCCGTCCAGGCTTCGAAGTGCCCCCTGCTGGAGCAAACGATGATGTATAGATTTGCTGGGGAAGCGTCCGGAACAAGGCGCATGGCGCGAAGCACCAATGCAGTCTTGTATGTGTGTATATAGATATACATACAAATACATACAGAAAGAGAGGCAGAAAGAGAGAAACAGAGAGAGAGAGAGAGACATCGATTGAGACACTTCGCAGACGGATATGTACTTCATATATATATAGAGAGAGAGAGAGAGAGCGAGAGAAAGAGAGAGAGAGAGAGAGAAAGGGAGAAATATATATATATATAGAGAGAGAGAGAGAGAGAGAGAAAAAAAAAAAAGGACACACACAGAGAGAGAGAGAGAGAGGCTGGTAGTCCTCAGTTCTCTTGTCCCTCTCCTTGGAGGGCAAAGGCCCTGAGCGCTCGCCGGCCTGCAAGGTCCGACGTGTGCAGCTGCTGCGGGATGCTGTCCTTGGAGAAAGCCGCCGGCCCAGTAGACCCGAGCTCGCTTGATAGCGCCCTCAGTTACTCCAGATTTCGTAATCAAAGGGAGGGGGTCTCAACCCTCCAAGACAAGCCATTTCAGACCCCCCCCCTGTGGGAGAACCCTCCAAAACATCTTCCCCAGACCCCCCCAGGCCCTCCAAGATAGCCTGGCAGAGACCCCCCCCCGAAATGAGACCCCCCTCCCTTTATTACGAAATCTGGAGTAGAAACAGTCGGGGTGGCTTTATTTGAGTTGCTGAACACAAACTTCAGAGGGTTGACCTAAACTTAACGAGCCCCTGCTCGCGTCGATCGCGAGCCTGGCCCTGGGCTCGGCAGGCAGCGCTGGCCGCCGACAACTGGAGGCACCACTGTGCGACATGCATGCCTGAACTGCGGGGGAGTGCAGCGGACACATGCAACCGTTAGTAAAACGCATGCGCAGAGCACGGAAAAGTCTCTCCCGAGAATGGGTGACGAGCTGGTGAACAACTTCAGAGCAGATGGGCATCCTCTGGTAAAACCTCGGGCAATCGCGCACTGATCCGCTCCCCCTCAGCATGACGTGAGCATCGGAACACAAGCGCCACATGACCGCGTCGAGCGCGTGCTGTCGGCAACATCCTCCAGTGCCAGGGTACGGAAAAGCTGGCAATGTACAAGCATATGGTTCCTGAACTACCAATACTTTCTCACGAACGCGTATACCCTTGAGATCAGATTCGCCTCGTCTGAATGGCCACATTGCTCTTCTCCGGCCTCTTCTGCTCCTCCACATCCTGCCATTCCTCCTGCTGCTGGTGGAGTCCTGCGCACCAATCGTCCTGTCTCCCTCCTCGTTCTCGGTCTCGCCATCCTCCTCCCTCCCGTCAAACCCTCATCTGCGTCTCAGCATCCTTGCACTGCACCGTACACTTCAAGCTCATGTCCGTCTGAGACCCTCCCCAAACTCCGCGCGGCGGCTGGGACCCGCCTCGGCCCTCGCAGGCGGTCACTTTGCGGCCACCGCGCATGCGCGCCTGCACACGCCACCGTCCCACATGTCCGCCTGACTCGTCGTGGATCGTGCCTTGCTCTCCCCCCCCATCCCTCACGCTCTCTGCCAGGTCGGGGGCGCGCTCAAGCATCTGATCGATCAGAGTGTCAGTGCGGGGGCCTGCGGACCGCAGGGCCGAAAGGCCGCATGGGATACAGCTCCCCGAGGCCGGGCGACAGAATGAAGCCGAAGCCCTTCTTGTTGTAGCTCTTGACGAGGCCTGCGGGGCAGCACAAGGCGTGACACGGCTCGCCCCTTCCCGCCCGGCCCCCCTCCCTTCTCCGATCCCTCGAGCGAGGTGGGGAGGCTCCTCCTCCTCCTCCTCCTCCTCCTCCTCCTCCTCCTCCTCCTCCTCCTCCTCCTCCTGTATCAGTTTATCTTTGGCCAGGATTGGGAGTTTCTGGCAGAAATCGTCAGGTGCTGGTTGCGTTAGCTTCTTTCCTTCATGGGCTTGCAGACCCTTGGTTGGTTATTGGCGACTGGAATATTTCACCAACTTCATTGGAAGGATCTGGGTGGCCCGATAAAATTGGGGGCACAGTCATTCTACCTGCGGACGTCAGCACCACGTGCGATAAAGGGCAGGAGGGCTCCCTCATTGATTTCGCAATGGCCAAGTACGGAAGATCATCCAGATACCGAGTTCGGTCGCAGACTCAGGTCCCGTGGAAGACGCATTGTGCACTGCAGGTTGACGTCCACGATGGCATGCGCAGATGGTGGTACCAGAAACTTTTGTTACCTGAACCGTTTCCAAAGGTAGCCAGACCCAAGCTCGCTTCGGACCCTAGCAGCAAGAGGTCCATACTTCGAGCCCAACGGCAAGAGCAAGAACGGGCACGCGTACCACCCGATCTGCTGGAAGACTACGATGCACTACACCCCTCAAGGAGCACGTTGGATCCTGGGTCCCAGGTCTCTTTTCACATTCCTTCAGACCTGTGGGAAGAGCAGCCCTCCATTGAGAGGCTCAGCTCTCAATGTTGCAGTGCTGTCGAGTCTGAGTTGTTGGGCCATATTAACGCACTTGGCCTTGGTGCCGTCACCAGACAGTACGCGCGGTGGTCCTCAGGAGTGGAACGTGCTTTCGCACTTCATCATCAACTCGACCTTCGACAACGGGCTCCACGCGCAGCTGGGTTTTCTTTACAATGGATGCAGACCAGAGCTACCCCAGGGCGAGTGCACATGACGGATGGAGCTGGAGAATGGTGGGGAACTGTGCTAAACCTTGGGGCAAAGAATCATGGCTCTTCTACGACATGGCAAGGATCCTCGCCAGATAGCGATTTGTACCGCAGCTCTTGGTCGCTACACCAACGACGCCAGCAGCTTCGACCCATCGGATTTCTTCGGTCCAGGCTCTGAGGGCACCGCTAATCAGCAGCGGTGGATCTCCTGGTCGCGCGCATTTGCTTGCGCCACTGAGATGGAGCGCGATGATTTCGCTTACTTAACTGAGAAGCTGGCCTGTCGTTCTCAGGCAAGATGTTTGACCTTGAGGCGGCATTCGTTCATCCGTTGGGCCAAGGGAGTGTGGACGTCTAAGCCAGGACTGCTCCACTCATTGGTGAAGGAACCCAAGGCGGTCTCTCCCGACCCCTTAGTGGATGGGCGAGTCGTTGGAGACCCAACTATCAGGATGGAACATACCGGATCCACCTGGGAGAGACTCTGGCACGACCCAGTCGACTCTCAGGCCGACATCCTCGCCATGTTCAAGCGCCCGCACGCGCAGAGCCGCGAGGAGGAGCTCGATCCAGTCAGCATCGAGCAGGTGGACAATGTTATCAGGGTCTTAGGCACCAAGGCATGCGGAGTTGACTCCATCACACCGCTGGACATCCAGCGACTCCCGCTCGAAGGTCGGTGTGATTACTGCAGGCTTCTCAACAGTATTGAAGAACATGGAGTGTGGCCTGCTCAGATCTTGGCACCTATTGGAGCATTATTACCCAAACCCAAAGGAGGAGAGAGGGTCATTGGATTACTTCCAGAGACGGCAAAGATATGGTCCCGCGTGAGAGCAGGCGTCACGTCCACACGGACTAAGGAGCTCTCTGATTTCTGGGACACTGCAGTGGCGGGCAGCAGCTCGCTTCGAGCGAGACTCTTGCGAGCGCTGCTCGATGAATCCGCAGTGGCGCTAGGCATCTCGGCGGCGACCCTCCTCCTGGACATCGAGAAGTTCTACGACTCGTTGTCCTGGATCCTCATCGGCCAGGCTGCACTCGACCTCAAGTTCCCAGCGATTGTGGTGTTACTGGAGTTGGAGATGTGCGCTGGGCCGCGGTTCCTGCGTGGCTCTCTTGGCGTTACAGACGCCATCTACGCCACCAGGTCACTTGTTGCAGGATCCCCGCATGGGGTAAGGATTGCCAAGTTGTTTTTACATGCATTGATGGAGGCGGCACATCGCAGAGCGAGTTTCAGCACCTTCTGGACCTTCATCGATGACACTGTGGCCCGCGCAGAGGGCACGCAGGCCAAGGTCCAGACAGAGATCCTTCACGCTACGGTCACGCTGGCCGACCTCGCCAAGCAATTCCGTCTCAAGCTTTCGGACAAGTCTGTGCTCATTGCCACCGTTCCGCAGGACGGGAGGAGGACAGCCGCTCAATTGCAGAAGCGGGGTATCCCTGTACGGTTCGGTCTTCGCGGCACGGATCCCGGCATCGACGCAGCCTCTGGCAAACGGCGCGCAGTCGCTAAGGCCAGAATGAGGTTGGCTGCCGGCAGGAAGAGGGCGGCTCGCATTGCCCGCATACGCAGACATGCTCCTCTACGGCGTGAAGCTCAGGGTCTTTGGACCACAGGCGCAGCTCCTCAAGGCTCCTACGGGCACCAGGCCCATGGCATGTCACCGTCCAACGTCCTCGCCGTCAGGCGGCAGGCAGCCTTGGCTGGAGCTGGGCCCATGAAGGGCAGGTGTCTTACGACAACACTGGCGGTCCTTTACGGTCTCAAGGATCCAGCCCTGGAGTTACGACGAGGCCTTCTTTCAGAATTTCTCTGTCTCTGGAAGACCGACACCAGCATTCACCATCGAGTTGAAAATGCTTGGACTGTTATTCATCGGCGGCTTCGCGCAGTTGGCGCCAACAAAAGATGGGGACTGGTCAAAGGACCGATTGGAGCTGTCATTGCGACCTTGCTTGACGCGGGATGGGAAGTACCCTTAGTTCTACGTTGGAGGAGGCCCACTGTCGGAGGAATCGAGGAGTGGCTGATCCCAACAGCACGACGTGCAGGCTACGACCCCACTGGGTTCGACATCTCCGAGCTGCTGGACGACGTGGTCACTGATTTTCGCTCTCAGCTTTGGAGCAATGCGTCGAAGCACATGGCAGGTGATGGCCTGGCTGAGGGAGCGGACCTCTATTGGGCCAGGCTGGAGCTCAGCCACTTCGCCAAGAAGGGGGAGCTCGACCTGTTCGGCCTCAACTTGCGCGTGGTCACGGGCGCCCAGTGGACGATGGACAGGCAGCACCCTCTGAGTGAGGCCGCTGACCGCCTGTGTCCGCGATGCCAGCAGGAGGAAGAAACTCTTGCGCATCGCATCTGGCATTGCCCCTGCAATAAAGATCACAGCGATTTCACGTCTACTGATCATTTGATTCCGCAAGCGTTAGCGTCTGTTGAATCTGAACCAAGCCTTTGGCTGAGAGGTGTTCCGCCTACCCGTGTCACCCACCCTGTTTTCAGAGAGCCGTTGGAGAGCCTTAGCAGAGCCCAACTTGGTGAGGTCCCTCTTGGAGCCTGCTCTAGAGACCCTGGCAGCAGCCCGTTGGTCGGCTTCGGGGACGGATCTGGAGGACGCTTTTCGTCCGACCCTCGTCGCCGTCGTTGTGGCTCCGCTGTAGTTGTGGTCAGGGACGCGCGACCTGGGGAGGGACCTTTGCGTTGGGCCGTCTTGGGGGGCATCTCCGAGATTTTGCGAGGCCCCTCGCAAACGGTGCCCAGGTCGGAGCTACAGGCTTTCGCTCTTTTTCTGGAAAGCACTACTGGTCCTGTCCATTTTGTGACGGACCACAAGCCTCTCATGACGGGGTGGAGTCGGGGCCGACCTTGGAGCTTGGGGGGGAGGAACAGCGATTTGTGGCTGCGAATTCGCTGCGCCATCGACGACCGAGGCCCAGGGCACGTCTCGGTCGAATGGACGCCCTCGCACCTGTCCCCTGACGACTCCTCTCTCTCCCATCACGAAGTTTTTCTTGCCAGTGGTAATCAGTTAGCCGACGAAGCGGCTTCCGGAGCCGCTGAACGAGCCTGGACTTTGGCCGCCCAGGTCGTCCCCGCCACAGACGCCTGGGACCTCACCGCTGCCCTGGTGCGTCGAAGGGCTCGGCGGGCTTTGGCGGACGCCTCTTCGGCGGACCCCAAGCGTGCCAAGGCCCCGACGGAGATCGAGCGGCCTAGGCCGAAGACCGCCGAGACCCGACGCCTCGAGCACGCGGCCAGGGCCAGCTCTCACAGATTTATTCCTGTCGGGTCCCGTTTCAGGTGCCAACTGTGCTCTGTTCTTTCGTCCCGACAGGGCCTCTTAGAGGCCCTGAAGACGGAGTGCTTTTCGCCGCTGGTCGTCCCTCCTGGATTCCCTCGGGACGTGGTGGCCGCGGCTCGTTGTGGCGTCGCTGTTGGTGGGCTGGAGCTCGACCCCTCCCACCGTCTGGGATTCTGGGACTTGCATTCCTTGCATTTTTGTTTCAGATGTGGTCGGACCGCGACCGTTGACGGTCGCCATTTGGCCGAAGGTTGCGGGCCCCCCACTCGCAAAGGCCGAGAGAATCTCGGCCGAATTAACCGCGGGCTGTTTCCGAGCTATGCGGGGCCTTCTAAGGCCCTCGTGCAACAAATAAAAAAAAAAAGAAAAGAAATTTCAAGAAAGAAAAAAAGGAAGAAAAAAAATGAAGACAAAAAAAAAAGATCATAAAAACTTCAAAAAAAAAGTAAATAAAAAAAACATAACCATGGCAGTATTAAGAAAAAAAAAAACATTCCGTAAAAAGTAAAAATTCAAAAACGACAAATATATATAAAAAATAAAAAATAATAAAATTAAAAAAACCAAAAAAAAAAAAAAACCTCATTTAAATAAAAAAAGACAAAAAAACATTAGAAATCCGCAGATAGACAAAAAATAAATAAAAAAAAAAAAAGAAAAAATCTACTATGTATAACAGAATTTAGTTCCCTTTCCAAACTACTGAATTTTCTACACATAACCCACCCCCCCACAACCTATTATCTTCACCATCAGACGCCAACACAATACCTTCCCCCCCCTCCCTACATCTCTTTTCGCATGCGAGGTTAGTGGACGCGTGCGTCGCCGGGGAGACAGCACAGCGTGCCAGGAGGGCAAGCCCTGTACCCTCCCACGCGCCCTCCTCCCCTTGCGGGGAGGATGAGGCGCTGGGGGTGGCTGCTACGGAGTAGCCACCTTGGGTGCAGGTGCTTGGCCTCCTCCCTCTGTTTTCCCCTCCTCCCTCTTTTAGCACGCTGTGCTGTGCAAAAGGTCCAAAGGTCCTCTTCGGGGGGAGGGAAAAAAGGGGGACGAGGCAGGAGGGGCAAGGACGGGGAGCAGGAGGGCCAGGGTAAGCCAACGATGTGTGAGCGGTACTGCGGTACTCCCTCCCGTCCCCCCACACGACCGCCCGCCCGCACACGTCATCCTTTTCACTGCAAGACGTGCCCCCCCTGGAGCGACTGGAACCGTTGGGCCTGCCATTATGGCGGAGGCCTCACATTGAGAAGGAACTGCCTTGCGTTTTTTTTTTGGCACGCAGTCAGGAACGCGAAAGAACGATGATCTTACAATTCAACGGCGTGTCCAACGACCTCTCGAAAATGGAGCGCCCCTCCCCCCATCCGTGTAACTGTTGTAGAACGTTGTCATTGTTGTCACGAGCTTCGAAGAACACTCAAATGAAAACTCCATGTTGGAAAGGCGCCGCCATGCATCCGTGCAGCGCTGCATGTTGAATCGCAGGGTCCTTACACCCCAAGAAGTCTCAAGCAATGAAGCCATTCTGGAAAAAAAGGCAATCATCTATCCTGCTGAACGATGCGCTAAACAAAAAACACGCGGCGCCGAAACGAGAACCCCATTTTGAAAAAGGACCACCCTCCACCCGTGACGCTGATTCACACGTTTGACAAGACAATGCGAGTCATCGATGCGAGACCATCATTTTGAAAACGATCCCCCTTCCATCCACGAAACTGCTGTGAGCGTTTCAAGCGCATGTGCGCACCGCTGGGGCGAGAACCTAGGTTTGAAAGCGGGCCCCCCTTCCATCCGTGAAACTGCCACAGACGTGTTGGACAAATGTGCGCGACGCCGGGGCGATAACCAAGCATTGAAAACGACACCCTCAATCCGTGAAGCAGCTTAGCCAACGTTCAAGAAGGAACGTGCGCGGCGCCAAGGCGAGCCCAAACTTTTGAAAAAGATGGAACGCCTCCCGCCCGCGATACTGTTGCAGACATGTAAAGCGAATGCGCGCGTCGCTGGGACGAGACCTCATTTTAGCATGCCCCACCCCCCTTCCATCCATCAGTGAAACTGTTGAAGCAACTTTTAAAACACATGGTCGCGGGCAAAAACGAGAACCACACTCTGAAAAGGAACCGCTCCCCAGCCGCGAAACTGCTGCAAAAAAAGAAGGACGCATCGCTGAAACGAGAACCCATTTTGAAAACGAACCGCCTTCCATCCGTGAAGCTGAAGAATACATTTGAAGACGAATGCGCGCGGCGCTGGGGCCAAAAGCAAACATCACCTTTCGAAAACCACCCCTCGATCGGTGAAACCGACGCAAACTGTTAAACAGACTGTGTGGCGTTGAAGCGGAAATTGCACTTGAAAACAACCCCACATCCGTTAAACAAGCTGCTGCAAATCCCAAATTTCAAAATCAGAAATGGTGCGGAAATCTTCCCGCTGGCCCACCCCGTAAATAGAACTATTTCAGAAGAGCGTAAGACTCGGGTTGGGGGGACTCGGGTTGACCTGACAGGGCCGTCAGGAAAACGACGAGACCCAATCTGAAATTTGACACGAGCTCCAGCTGCGAGCGAACATCCCACGAAAACTGAACGTTCAAAATTCAGGAAGGGATCGTCAACAAGTGTGGACCAATCTAAGTCCTGGCGAACTCGAGTCTCATGTTTGTGAGCGTTTTCTTCTTCGGCGTTTCGACATTGAGCGAACAGGGGGGAGGGGGGAGTCTGGCTCCTGACCTCTGCTTAGTGCGACTGTTTGCGACAGTGCGTCCTGTGGGGGAGAAACTCCACCTGTTCGAAACAGGCGCCACAAAAAGTCAAGATCTACTCCATGAGTGGGAGGAGGGGGGGCCGCGAGGGCCCGCGCCGATCGGCAAAACAATGAATCGGAAAACAATAACTTTTCCTTGTCGTTGAAAAGGAAAAAGGAACGGAGGGAGGGTGGTGGGGCCAGAAGAGAGAATGGGAGCGACGCGGGGGCGGCCGAGGAAGTGAAGCCAGACCACTGGCAGCCAACGTCGAGACGACGCTCTGCAACTCTTCTGGTGCCGACAGTAGCACGACGATGACGAGCAGGACGGGAAGCAGGGAGAAAGACGACGACGAGGGATGAGAAGGAAGACGACCGAGGAAAAACAAAAACGTCATAAGCACAATCCGTCCGAGTTCCGCGTGGACTTCTGGAAACGGTGCTGGACCCCCCCCCCCCTCCGGCGCGCGGAGCGCCGCGCTGGGGGCGGCGCCGGAGGCGCCACCAGGGCGGCCCAGCGCCGGTCCAAGAAATCCGCGCGGGTTCCTGAGCAATTATGCGTATGTCGTTTGGCGCGCTCCGAGACAAGGCCGACGACGAGGGGCTCCAAGTCGGCTCACAGACCCCTACTGGACCCACCCGGAGGCCCCCACTGACCAGGACACTTCGGGTAGGGGCTCGACTACAGAATTGCTTTGCCCCAGGCTTGATGTGCTCGCCGAGTCCACGAGACATGCGTGGAATGTCGGGAGATCTACGGGCACTCTACGCATGGCCCGACGAGAATATCAAAGTGGGGGTCAAATGAAGGGGCCCTGGGACACACAAATAAATAGACGCAGATCCATGGATTCCCCATATTTTTCCATATGTTCTGGGTGCTCGTCTTCCCCCCCACTCCCCATGTCTGCCCATCTCTTCCTAGGAGTCGACGATTCAATGTGTCTGTGTGCTTCTTCCCCTCCTGATCTCGGGAGCGGCCAAGAGGGGGGTGTCCAAGAGGGGGGGGTGCAAATCATGGCCGGCGGCATGTGCGCGGCCCAGAGGGGGGGCCAGGACCGCACTGAAACAAGAAGGGGCGCCATGAGGTCCGCGGAAACATCGTGCCCCCCGCCATGAGATCCCCCCCCCCCCTAGTCACCACCCCCCCCTCTTTTCCGCCCCAGATGATCAAACCGAGCCCCCCAGCGCCGCAGCCCGGGGACCCCGAGCATCCTCGCAGGCCTATAGAGGTTGACACCAACACCAAGATCGGCGGTGTGCCTCCACCGAGGGAAGACGATCCCGATCTCGGTGATGGTGGTAACATTCTGGTTTCCAGGGTGACCGAAGTAGTACCACCAACACCGAAATCTAGGATCATCGTCCCCCTGTGGAGGCAAACCCCTGTGCTGGTGTTGGTGCCAATTTCCAGGTCTCCGAGCATCCCGCCCGGGAGCGCGCACGAAGCACGGAGGACGCCTCGACCCTCGACCCACGGCCGCAGCCGCGGGCGCGCCCGCGCCCTGGTGATTGTGCAGGCGGCCTCCCCGCCCGGGCGGGCCCCGACGCTCCTGGCCGGACGACGTGCGATAGACCACAAGGCTTCTGTCGGGCGTGTCCCCCTACAGGGCGATCTTCGACGAAGAATTCAAAATACCCGAAAAACACACACAAAAAAAAAGCCAAAGAAATACTCAAAACATAGTCCCCAGACTATTTTTGATTTTTTTTTTGCTATTTTTGAGCATTGTTTGATTTTTCGTCGAGAACCCCCTGTAGGGGGACGGGCCCGACTTGACACAAGGCGTGATAAACACAGTGTGACAACAAAAACAGATGCTCGGTCTTTGTTTTATCACACCTGATCTCGCCCCGGGTCGATTCTCGACCTCCCCCCCCCAGCTCGAAGCACGAAGCGGGGGGCCCCAGGGTTACGTCGGGACTGCCCCCCTACAGGGGGATTGTCGACGAAAGATACAAAATACCCCAAACATAATCAAAACATAGTCCAAACATAATCAAAATTACGTCGGGCGTGTCCCCCTGTAGGGGGACACGCCCGACATAACCCCAGGGACCCAAACTCGCAAGAGCGCAGCCGCCGGCGCTTGCCCGACGACGAGCCCGCCGAGAGGGGCACGAAGACCGGAGCCGAGCCTGCAGACGGCGACGGCGACGCGACCGCGACGGCGACGAGACCCCGTCGGCGACGGCGCTGCCGACGACACTGCTGGAAGATGATCTAATTACAGGGCAGGCTTTACTACACAGGATTTTTGAGACCATCGGATTGTTAATACACGATTGATTTACGAAAAGATTTATGCATGAACTCATCGCCGCTTTTCATACCGAATCCCTGCATCTTCAGTACATGACCCGCACGCGGAGCATGTATTAAAAACGGCATTGTAATTGGTGCGGTGACAGACCGTGCAGTGACCTCGGGACCCCAAGATACCTCACCGCACGGCCCGTCACCGCACGGTCTCGGGAGCCTGGAGGCTCCTGTCGCCCAAGACATCCTCGGAGAGGGACTCGAGTCCCGAAACCGTGCGGTGACCCCGAATCCCCACCGACTCACCACACGGTGTGGTCACCACCCCGTTTGGGGGCCCCGAAAGACTCTGAACTTAGGTCCGCAGGTCCTTCCCGGCAAGAGCCCCCCCCCCCCCCAGAGGCCGAACACTGCCACGCACCAAGGCCTTGGGGAAACGGACAGATAATTACCGACACCGCTCCTCCCTAGGCCTCTCCTGGAGTGCGCTCTCTGACCACGGCTTCGAGGCGACTCCGGCTGTGGTGGAGATGGAAGGGTAGTGGCGTATCGGTACCTCTTCCTCCTGTGTCGGTGGCGAGAGAGGGGGGCAAGTGAGGAGAAGGCCGTTTCAGAAGGCTCGGAAGTCCCCCTGCCTCGTGAGAAGTATTCTGAGCCCTCCCCGAAGACACAGCACACTTCTCAGAAGGCGCACGGGGCTCCTGAGAAGTCCCGCCAACTTCCGAGAAGGCCTTCTCCTTTTCACTTCCCCCCCTCGCTCGCCGCCGACTGTGGGTAGAGAAAGAGTGCGGGACGGGAAAATGACCACAGCCACTTCTTGTTTGCGCCGCCTTCCAGCCGGCCGAAAAAGAAGCAGTGGCTGCGGTCATTTCCCTGGCGCCGAGCTCAACGAAAATGACCACAACCACTGCTTTGTCTCTGCGGGCTGAAGGCGGCAACAAAAGGAAAGCAGTGGCTGTGGTCGTTTTCACGCCCGGTAAAGAGACTGCAGAAGCATCATACGTTCGGAGGACTGCGCATCTTCCCCGCATCGGCGCCGACGACACCCTCCCCTGGCGCGCGCTCCGCGCGCGCCAGCGGTGGCGCCCGAGGCACCGCCGGGGGGGGGCCTCCAGCGACCGCGGCCGGGACGGCGACCGAAGCCGAAGCCGAACCCGAGGACCGCGACGGCGCCGAGACCAACGCCGACCAGCGACGGCGATTGCGACCAGAGCCAAACCTGAGGAGAAAGCCGTTGGACAGCTAGGACCACGACGCCGCCGAGGGCTCCAACAACAACGCGGCCGTGACGGCGACCGAGGCCGAAGCCGAACCCGAGGACCGCGACGACGACGAGACCAACGCCGACCGCCGACGGCGACTGCGAGCAGATCCAAACCTGAGGAACAAGCCGTTGGATGTCTAGAAACATGACGCCGTCAACGGTGTCGCTGCTCATCCTCGTGCCGCTCCTGGGGCTCCTCCTCGCGCTCGTCCTCGCCCCTCCCTCCCCCCTCCTCGCTCCGTCCCCCCCTCCTCGCTGCTCCTCATTGCTCCTCGCTGGGATCTGGGACAGATGGGAATGCAGCGAGAAGGATGTTTGCAGTGCACCGCGCACCGCTGACACCCATGCTCCAAGGGCAGAGGACTGCAAAGGACTGACCGCCAGGGCAGGAAATTGAATCGGAGGACCCCCCACGAGAGCCCAGAATCAATTGGATAAGTCCGATCGGCGATCGACATGAATCGGATCGGCGGAAATCGGCAACCGAGTCGGGGAAGGTCGACTCGGCGGAAATCGGCAGGCTACTATGCGTCCAATGAAACAATCGGAGCCCACATCGGCATCCCAAATCGAATCGAATCGCAATCGGAGTCCATCAAACTCGAATCGACGCGAATCCGGGGAATCAAAACGAGCCCTGTCCAATGCGAAGTGATCGCGCTGTCCACCGCCATGTCACGAGTTTTGGATCCTCTCTTCTCGCTGAGCCGGCGCAGGCCGGTCTTCATCTTAAGTAGCTCCAGTCATTGAGCAACCTAAGTAATCCTCAGCCATTTGTCTGCTGCTCATCGGGCTTGTCATGGCATTCACCCGGGCGGAAGAAAGAAAAGAAACGAGCCCTGACTCCCGAAATCCCCTGGACAACGAAGGAGGGGCTGCTCGTCCGAACACCCGCCTCCGGGCCTTTCACCACGCCCAGAAAATGGCCCGAGCAGTGGCAGGCTCGGCAGGCGCGCGGCGAAGGCGCAGCATCCTCGAAGAAAAGAGAATCCTCCTCCACCACCACAGCGAGGAGTGCAAACGAGGAGGAGGATGAGGATGGATGAGGATGAGGATGATGCTGATGCTGATGATGCTGATGATGCTGATGATGATGATGAAGATGATGAAGATGATGAAGATGATGAAGATGATAATGATGATGAAGATGAAGATGAAGATGAAGAAGATGATGATGATGATGCTGATGATGATGATGATGATGTTGATGATGATGATGGTGATGGTGATGGTGATGGTGGTGATGATGATGATAATCATGTTGAGGAGGAGGAGGAGGAGGAGGAGGAGAACAAGGAGGAGGAAGAGGAGAAGGAGGAGGAAGAGGAGGAGGAGGCTGGAGAGTAGAGGGGAACGATAGGAGGAGGAGGCATGAGGAGGAGAGGAGGAGGAGGTAGGAGGAGGGTAAGGAGGAGGAGGAGGAGGTGGAGGAGAAGCGGGGGAGACGGTGAGCGGCGGCGAGGCCGACGACCGCCGCGCCGCGCGGCCTGTCTTGCGGCCCCTCTCGTCGCCCGCCATGCTGCCCGACGCCGCGTCGGCGGGCGCGGCTCCCCCACCGCGTGGGGCAAGAGGGACCTCGCCGGCGGCGCGGGGGCGGGCGGGGGAGGGAGGGGCGGTGAGCAGCCACGTGGAACACCCTGCCACTCCAGCCCGAGTCTACGCCATCTGCGGGGTTTGGGGGTGGAGGACGAGGATCGGGGACAGGAGCAGGGAGGAGCAGGGAGGACGGCGGCGGAGAGGACACGCCCTCGCCCTCGCCCTCGTGCCCCTCCTCGCCCTCGCCCTCGGCCCCTGCCCCTCTCCCCGCGCCCTCCTATCGGGCAGCTGTGCCGTCGCGGAGGCACTCGCTTCACTCGTGCGCCGAAGCTGCGCCGAGCGTCCGTCGGCTCGAATCGAACTCGGGTCGAACTAGAGCCGAGCTGCAGTCGGCCATATCCGTTGCGTAGGCCCCCCGTTCCAGCAAACCTCTGCTGCACCACCACCGACCCTCGTCGTCGTCATCCTCGTCGTCCTCCCGACTCCCCTCGTCCTGCTGCAGCCCATCGCTGCTCCCCCATATCCTCTCCAAGGGGGGCGGAGGAGGATGAAACAGCAGGAGAGGGGGGGCGAGCAGAAGACAGAAGGCACGGAGTAGGAGGAGAGGGGGGCAGGAACCAGGAGGGTGGAGGACGTAGGGAAGGACGAGAAACAAAAGAAATGGATGACCCAGACATGCGATGTTATGTTTTTTCGATGCCGCGTCCCGAGAGGTGTTTGTTGACGGCCCTGGGGCCTCCGCGAAGACCCCCCCATGGGCCGAAAGCGGCCAAAAACCTCCCGTCGTGATTCTTGTGTTCCGAAGCGAGCATGTCCGGGGAGGGAGAGGACGAGAGAGGGAGGCGGGGAGAAGTCGGGGCACAAGAAACGGGGGTCAATTCAAACAAGGGCCAGTCAGAGCGCTGGATCTCAAAGAATCCTGCAGAACTAAGGGTGCATTTACCCGGGCTTGCGTGCAAGATCTTGCATAATCCTGTAGCATCGTGCAAGATCCTGCAAAGCCCGTCTGGCCCAGGCCTGTATTGACCTGGGCCAATTTCCCCCAGGAGAGAAAGAGAGAGCGAGCGGCCAGTCGCTGGGCCCCGGGGCTGACCCGCAGGCTGCCATGCTGCGCCGCCGCCCCCGCCGCCCTCGGCCGCCAGCCTGGCGCGAAAGGGGAGGCCCGGGGAGCAACCTGGCCACGCCTTTCCCGCCTCCCGGCTGTGCTCATCCAGTGGGGGAGGAAGAGAGAGAGGAGGCGAGGATGAGTGGAGAGTAGGAGTAGGAGAGGGATGAGGAGGCAGGGGAAGGAGGAGGAGGAGGAGGAGGAGGAGGAGGCAGGAGGAGGAAGGAGTAGGGGAGGAGGAGGAGGGGATGGGGAGGGGGGGGAGGAGGGGGAGGTTGAGGGGGAGGAGAGAGAATGGAGCAGGGAAGGGCGCCCGCGCGTCTCCTGTCGCGACCGCAGCAGGCCCCCCGCGCCAAACCGCGTCATGGGCGCGCGCGCGGGGGCAGGGGCGGGTCGGCGCCCGCGGCAGGCTCGAATGCCGGTGGCGGCGGAGCGGATATGGCCGATCGCCTCCCCTCGCTCGTGGTGCGTGTTCCTCCCTCCTCCTCCTCCTCCCTCCTCCTCCTCCTCCCTCCTCACTTCAAAACTCCTCCCTCTCCCTCCTTTCCTCCTCTCCTCCTCCACTCAACCTCGCCTACCCCTCTCTCTCTTCCTCCTCTTCCTCCTCCTCCTCCTCCTCCTCCTCCTCCTCCTCCTCCTCCGCCTCCTGGCCCTATAAATGATCTCTCCTTGTCGCACCCCGAGGCAAGCTTTTAGGGCGGGCCGGGCGTTTCGCCTGAGACTTCCTCACTAGTTATGACTCTGAAGCTGAAAATTGGCAACAGCTTCATGGATGGAGGGCGTTTTGAAAATGTGGCTCTCGCCCTAGCGCGGCGTACATTCGTTTCAAATATTTGCAAGAGCTTCAGGGATTGAGGGCGGTTCCTGTTCAAAATGAGCGTTTCGCCTTAGCGCGACGCACATTCGTTTTAAAAGTTTGCCAGAGCTTCACAGATTGAGGGAGGTTCCTGTTCAAACTGTTGCTCACGCCTTAGCGTCGCGCACATTCGTTTACAAAATGTGCAAGAGTTTCACGAACTCACATCATGAATGTATCAAGAATTATGTTTTGAACGGGTTCCGGATTATGCGGGTGCAACAATTGTGTTGATTCACTGCGTAAAAGTCCCGACAATGGCGTTTTGACAATATTCTGGATCGTCAAGACGCAACAGTCAGGTTGATCCGTGGCGTAGGAAACCCGAAAACAATGTGTTGGCATGCTTCAGGGCTTTCAATCGGTTGTCGTCCAACGAAGCAGCTCCCCGAATGGGCATTAACATTTGTCGGAGCTTATGAAGCTGGAGCTTGAAGGGAGGGCTTATTCCAACATCGTTGATGAGTTTAGGGTTTGCACTGGTCCTCATCCTCCTCCTCCTTCTCCTCTTCCTCTCCCTCCTCCTCGTCCCACTCAAACTCCTGTCCCTCCTCCTCCTCCTTTCCCTCCTCCTCCTCCTCCTCCTCCTCCTCCTGCTGCTCCTCCTCCTTGTCCTCTTCCTCCTCCTCCTCCTCCTCCTCCTCCTCCACATCCTGGTCCTCCTCGTCCTCGTCGTCCTCCTCGTCATCCTCCATTTCTTCCTCCTCCTCCTCTTCCTCCTCCCTCGTTATCCTCCCCATCGTCTCCCATCCTCCTCCTCCTCTTCCTCCTCCTCCTCCTGATCCTCCTCCTCCTCGTCCTGGTCCTCCTCCTGGTTCTCCTCCTCCTCTTCCTCCTCCTCCTCCTTTTCCTTTCCCTCCTGCGCCTCCTTGTCCTTTTCCTCCTCCTCTTCCTCCTCCTCCTCCTTTTTCTCCTCTTGGTGTACCTCCCGGTGCTCCTCCTCCTCCTCCTCCTCCTTCTGCTCCTCCTCCTGTTTCTCCTCCTCCTCCTCCATTTTCTCCTCCCCCTCCTCCTCCTCCTTTTCCTCCTCCTTTTTCTCCTCCTCTTCCTCCTCATCCTCCTCTTCCTCCTCCTCTTCCTCCTCCTCCTCATCCTTCTCCTCGTCGTCGTTGTTCTCATCCAAGAGACCCCAAGCTGAACGACCTGCCCTTCGACTGGAGGACGCGCCGTGCGTGCATCATCGAGCAAATGGTGCAGGAGCTGTCCAACTTTGCAGAGCAGACGCTGCTTCAAGACCAGAGCATCGGCCCCGCAAAACCAGTGGTAGGAGCCGAGGTCTCCCTCGGTAATATCTGGTCCCGTGACGACCATATCACTCTTCCGGCAGCCACCACAACGTGGCCCGGCGCGCACGGCCTCTTGGAGCAGGCCGCCGTGGCTGCGTCCGCCCACCCGGGGGCTCGCGGCAAGGCGAAGCTGGTGCAGTGGACGAGGCAGCTACAGGAGACGGCGACAGGGCCCGCTGGAAATCCGCGGGTTCCGACGCACCTCTGGCGCTGGCGCCCGGCGGCCTCCTTGGCGCCGCTGGGCAAAAGGCGCGCGTAGGGGCGGCCAGCTGCCGCCGCGCCGCCGCAGGGCCCGCGACGCCGCTGATGCCGCCACCTTGAGAGTCCGCTGAATAGCTGCGCCGACTAAAAGACGCACCCAGGGAGAAGTTCACTATTTGCCTGAGTTCGCATGTTGACTCTGCAGTTTTCGTAGTGTGAGTGTCGATGTGGCCGGAAAGAGTTTGCAAATTGATTCTGGCAGGTCCTATCTGCTGCGCCCAACGAAAGGGCTCGACGCCCGCTGGCACGCCGCCGCAAACAGGGCACCGAACATCCACGGCAGCCGCTGGGTCCCAGAATTCGAATCGCGCAACGAACATCAACGGCAGAGGCAACAGGAGCAGTCGCGACGTCGAGACAGATATGGACAAATGGAAGAGGGCGAGGGCCGACGTTCCCTCCTGCACAGGAGGGCGGCGGGTGGAGGTGCACAGGAGGAAATTGATCTTATGACGGCGGCGTCGGGGCCATCGCAGGATCCGCGCGACCGGCTGAGTGAAACATCGGGACATCAATGCAAAGCTTAATCCCTCGGGCGCGAGCACGCAGCCGCGGCGCTCGGCGATGCGCGCGCCGACGCTTCCGCGGCCTTCGCCCAAATAGATCCAGCGCATCCTGGGTTCTGTCCTCTCAGTTCTTTCAGACCCATATCAAGCAGTCGGAGAATCGGCGGTCTCATTTGGAGCACTTGCGGCCGCGTTGCACGCAGGGCAGAATGCTGCGGGCTAAACTTGATCAACTCATCACGCAAGATGTCTCCCTTCAGCCTGCCAATTGTCGGGCAAAACAACACTCGGACACATGAAACATGGCGCTATTGATCGCACTTTCCGCCGCGGCATTATAGTCGCACAGCTCGTCGGCGAGTGCTTTCCCAAACGGAGTCATATGTCCAACGGCGGCAGCTTCGCCTGAACGGCGGGCCATCTTCTTATGCTGGATTGTCTTCGTGGACAAGGTGCGCAGCCGATCCGCATCTGTGTTTCGCTCGCGCCAAAAGCTTGGGCGACCCCGCCGATCGTCGCAATGAACTGCGCGCGGTGCGCCAGCAATTGTTTCAATTGCGACGGCCTGGAATCCAGATGCCCCGCCCAATCTGCCGCCGCGCCCGATGTTTACAGCATGCAGACAATTTATCGGCCAAACACATTGGTCAACCCATGGCGTTGACATCGTGGGATTGACGTTGGCGCCGCTGGCCAATTGCGCCTTCGCGCGCCTGGTTGCCCGCCGCGGCACAGCGCTGCAAACGCGTCCGGGTCGGAAGACCCGGGCGGGGGCGGCGCGCAAAAAGTAGCCGCCTCAGGCGTGCAGCTGTCGCGCGAGCGATCGCTCGCAGCTGCGCGCCGCGCGCGAGCTCACTTGCCTGCGACGGCTGGTTCTCCCACCACTGCCCCGACTTGCCGCGGCGCCCCGCTGCGTCTCCAGCAGCATCCCAATATTTTTGCTGAACTGCGGGAACCCGAAAACATGCTTCCAGCGCGCTCAATCTGCGCGCAAGCGCACCAGTGCTGATCAGTAGCCTAGATCCCCCCCCAGTCTTCGTGGACCTCATAACATCAGACATCCAGCACCTTCCGCCGCAGCGGGGGGCGAGCCAGCGGCCAACCCGCGCAAAACACTAGGGAAACGCGTCGAACATGTCGTACCACGAGTTCGTGCTCAATGGAAAACATCATTAATCCAGTGACAGGCGCGCGCGCCGCGTGCTCCTCCGGCGCCATGGGCCGCCTAGGCAAGTTCAAGCGAACGAGTTCGACTGTCTGACCGCGGACCCACTGGCGCGGGGCGCCGTCTGCTCGCGAACCAGCTGGAATCAGCGAGGCAATTGCACGCGCGAAACGAAGCGCCGCGCGCGCCCCGCCCCCACTTTATCAGAGCCGCTGGCGCCCCCCCAGACTCCCATGGAGCCGCGTTTCAGCAGCTGGGCGACATTCTCGCGAGGCGCGCTGAAAACTACAATTTCTTTCCTCTCGCGCACGCGCGTCTTGCCTCAACAACGGACTTCCGCGAGTCGTGGTGGCGGTCGCAAGCTGCCTCGAAGAAACTGCCCCCGAAGCCTCCTGGAAATATTGCCGCCAACGTTGGCCCCAGAGCTGGTTTCTCCACGCAGCCCACTCCTCGGCGGTCTTCTGCGCGGGCGTCGCCCAAGAGCGACCGCGCTTGTCCCCGGGTCAGCGCGTTGCCCGTCGGCAGCGCGCCCACGCATGCCTCCCAATTCGCGCCGGGAGGAAGGGTCGGCAGCGCGGATGCGCCGATTGCGCTCGCCAAGCACATCGGCCCCTTCAAAGCGGGAGGGCTGGCGCAGCTGAGTTTGAGAAGCGGCCACTGCGGAGGGGACCGCCGAACTGCCCATGTCACATGCCCTCCCACAGAAGGGGGCGAGCAACATGCCCGCCCCCGCCCCCCACCCCCCGGCCGGCCCCGGACGATCATTATCTCGTCCTCTTGTGCGCCCGCTGCCCAGGAGCTCAAGTCTGAACAAAACGATTGCAATTGAGCGCCCCGCTGCGCACCCCCGCCGCCGCCCTCGCAGTTGGGCGATGGGCTGCATGGGCTGCATGGGCTGCATGGGCTGCGTGGCCTGCGCAGGAAGGGCGATGGGCTGCATGGGCAACTGAGTTCACCAACGCACTCGCGCGCTCGAGGTCGCCAATGGCAAATATTCTAACTTCGAGCTGCTCCTCTGCGAATCGCATTCCCAATAAGCGAACGCTGGGCCCTCGAGGCAGTGCGGCCGCTGGGGGCGTCGCCGACGCCGCCGGAGACGGCCTGGCTGAGGCGTGCCTTGAGAGATCCACCAGGTCCGCCTGCGACAGGGCCGCGGCCAGGGCTGACTACCTACCAAACCACCCCAACCCAACCCGAAGACCCAAATTTCGGGTTGGGGGGGGTACGGACTCCATATGTGTTTTCTCAACGTTCCCCGATCCCCCGCAACTGGAAATGGAGGGCAAATCGGGGCCTTCGGGTTGGGTTGGGGTGGTTTGGTGGGCGGTGAAGGGCCGCTTCTCCCTCCTTACATCTACTTCTCTCCCTCACTGCATTGCCAGTCGGGACGATCCCGGCAGTCCGAGAACGCTCTCGGCGGGGCGCAGCCGCCGGAAGGCATCCCGAGGCCAGCAAACGGCGACTACCCCCGAGGAGCGGCAGGCAGGTCACGGGAGGTGGGCCTCGGCAGCCCGCAGTTTCAGGCCGCTGGGTGCCTCGCAGCCGCGGGCATCGGCATCGGCGAAGAGGACGCCGACGCAGAACACACATCAAAACCACAAAAGAGAGAGAACGACAGGCAACAAGGAGGCCGCCGAAGCAAAGACACTGGCGACAAAGGCGACACGAAGTGCCCAGGGGCCGCGGCTGGTCCTCCTCGGCCGTGCCTGACTGGAGGCCTCCCTGGCGGGGTCCGAACAGAAGCGGTCGGGGGCTCGCCCCGCGTCGCGGATGCATCGATGGTACATCGGCGATGCATCGTCGAGGCGTCGACGATGCGTCGGCGACGTCGGCGGCAATGTCGCAGTGTGGCTCACAGGAACAAGCGGGGAGCGTGATCAAAACAAATGGCCCCCCTGCTCGGGCGAATCGAGGGGGGGCGCGTTGGTGATCAGCCGACGCCCAGCCGACAGCTGGAGGGCGACAGGCGCGAGGCAAGCGGCGCCGCTTCAGCGGGAAGGGGCACCACCGCCTCCTTGATGGCGGGGCGGTACGGCAAAAATGGCTACAGACAGGAAACACAGGCAAGGCGGGGGGGAGAGTCGCTTCAGCTGGCGAGTGGTGCCGACATGGCTACAGTCAACCAGTATTGTACAGATGCGCGAGAAGGGTGCAAGGGCCTTGGACGGCCACGTCGAAGCTTTTCGAGCGGGGAGCGGCCAACGAAAGTGGCCAAGGATGGGCCGAGGAGGCAAGGATGCAAGGGTACCCTTGGGACAGTTGCCCATCCTTACAACCGGGTTGACTGTACGCACTAGTGAAAGAAAAGGTGGAAGAACGGCAGAGGCAGCCGGAGAGGGTCCTTCCTTCTCGTTCTCCACCCCCTCCCCCATTCACCACAATGTATCCTATGACGACAACAACGACGACGGCGACGGCGGACGACGACCCATTGCGAATGCTCCATGGGGGCGAGAGGGGGGCGGCGGTGCTGCGTATGCCCGCTGTCGTCGTCGCCGACGACAACAACGACGACGACTGACGACGACGATGAGGATGACGACGACGACGACCACGACGACGACGCCGACGACTGTGGCACGTCATTAGTCAGCCTGAGAAAAAAAGGAACTTCGCCTCGCATGTTTACGACCCCTATCAAAACTTCTTTTTAAGACTGCCGTGCAGTGCGCGATCCCCTCGGCGGCGCCCGCGACAACGCCCTGGCGCGCCTGATTCAAACATTGTTTCGCGCCCCCAGGGTCTATCCATCCGCCCCAGAAGGGGGGGGGGGAGATCGTCACTCGCTCACCACAGGCTGGCACGCGTCGGCGACGCCAGCCTGGAGAAGATCGGGGTCCGCACCGAGCCGCATCGCCGATGCATCGGCAATGCGGCGCGATCCTCCGGACCCATCTGCTCGGACCTAGGGCGCTGCTCTGGCCCAAGCTGCCCCCCTTGGGGTCTTCAAGGAGGCCACCACGGCCTGCAGAGCACCCCTCACGAGGCCCAGAGGGTCCCACGGGCTCCAAGATGGAGCGAAAAGCTGGGGGCAGAAGGATTGCAAAAAACCCTTCGTTCGAAGGATTGCAAAAAAAAACGAAGGATTGCAAAAAAAACCTTCGTTCGAAGGATTGCAATCCTTCGTTCGAGGGAGCGAACAGCTGGGGGCACCTTGGGCCAGGAGCACCTGCAACAGCCCCCGAAGGCCGCACCTGGGAGTCCTGGGCGAGAGCCGCAGCCGGCCCTCGTCGTCTGTGCCTAGCGGTAGGTCGGGTATGTCCTCCTACCGACGAGTGTTCAGAGAGAACGTATCAAGAACAGAAATGGAAAAAAACAGAGTCAAAACAGACTAGAACACTCCTCCCCATACTATGCCTCCCACATCCAATGTGGAATTGTTGTTTTCTCTGCACACCCCTCCGCGCAGGATCCCTCCTCCTCCTCCCCCTCTGTCTCTCTCTCTCTCTCGCTGTCTTTCTCCCACTTCTCCCTTCGCACACTCACTCAATCACTCACGCGCCATGATCACTCACACTGACCCACTCATCCACTCACTCACGTACCCACTCACGCACGATAGCATCACCATCGTCCTCATCACTCGCACACTCACTCGTTCACACACTCATCATCATCATCATCATCATCATCATCATCATCATCACCATCATCATCATCATCATCATCATCATCATCATCAGCAGCAGCATCATCATCATCATCACATACTCGCCCACTCACTCACCCGCCTACCCACCGACTCATTCACTCATCATCATCATCACCATCATCATCATCCTCAGTCACTCACCCACTCATTGCCTTACCCGCACACCCACACCCGCACTTCAAGAAACCTGTAAGACGTGTGCCAGTTCTGGGCTCCTCAAAATTGCAAATGAAGGAAGCTTTCGGCGGGAGCTTCGTCTGTGAACGAATTGTATAAAAGTCTCAGGCGGGGACCGCATTTCATGTTGGCAATCCGAGCGGGTCGTCGGAAACCTGTAACAGTCGTCGCGCTTGAGCCCCTGAGGCTTGAAAATGGAGGAAGCTTCAAGCAGCGGGAGCTTCGTTTGTGAACGGATAGCGAAACATTTCAGGCGGGAACCCCCTCCGTATGGGGCCCGCATTTCACGTTGGTAATCCGAGCGGGACATCGGAAACTTTGAACTGTTGCCCCTTCTGGGCTCCTCACGGTTGGAAGTGAAGGAAAGATCGGGCGGGAACCTCGTCTGTGAGCGAATTGCAAGGAAGTCGCGGGCGGGAAACCCCCTCCCTATGGGGCCCGCACTTCACGTTGGCAATCCGAGCGGGTCATCGGGAAACTGTAACTGTTGTCACTTTTGGGCTCCTCAGGCTTGAATATTGGGGAAGTCTTAGGCGGGAGCTTCGTTTGTGAGCAAAGTGTAAGGAAGTCTCAGGCGGGGGCCCACTGCCCCGTGGTGCCCGAACTTCATGTTGGTCATCCGAAGTGGTCATCGGAAGCATGTAGCTGTCGTCGTTTTGGGGCCCTTCTGGCTTGAAAGTGGGGGAAGTATCCGGCGGGAGCTCCGTCTGTGAGCGAATTGCGAGGAAGTCTCAGGCGGGAGCCCCCTCCCCATTGGGCCTGCAGCTCATGTAAGAAATTCGAACAGATCATCAAAATCCTGTGAGTGTCTTCACTTTCGGGCCGTTGAGGTCTGACTAGTGGGGAAGTATGAGGCGGGAGCCTTTTCTGTGAGCGAATAGCAGGTAGCCTCGTCCGAGCTGGTCGTCGGCAAATTTGTTGCTGTCATGGGCCCGCGTGCCCGATCAGGCGGGAGTTGCGTCTGTGAGTGAACTGCGAAGAAGTCTCAGGCGGGCGCCCCCTTGACTCGGGAGCGCGCAGCTCACGCTGTGCATCCGGACGGGTCATCCTCGAACTTGTACCTGTCGTCATTTTTGGGTTCCCTCCCACCAGAGGTCTGGTCCGCCTGGGACTGGACATTGGCCTCGGACAACCACGGCGTCCTGGACCCGCGGCACCAGCGCGAGAACTTTCGGCTCGACTACGGCATGGGCATCAGCTGGGACACGCTGGCGAGGTGGATCAACACGCGCGCTCGTCGCGACACGCGGCCCCTCACGGTTGGAAGTGAAAGAAATATCGGGCGGGAGCCTCGTCTGTGAGCGAATTGCAAGGAAGTCGCGGGCGGGAAGCCCCTTCCCTATGGGGCCCGCACTTCACGTTGGCAATCGGAGCGGGTCATCGGGAAACTGTAACTGTTGTCACGTTTGGGCTCCTCAGGCTTGAATATTGGGGAAGTCTTAGGCGGGAGCTTCGTCTGTGAGCGAAGTGTAAGGAAGTCTCAGGCGGGAACCCACTGCCCCGTGGTGCCCGCACCTCATGTTGGTAATCCGAAGTGGTCATCGGAAGCATGTAGTTGTCGTCGTTTTGGGGCTCTTCTGGCTTGAAAGTGGAGGAAATATCCGGCGGGAGCTCCGTCTGTGAGCGAGTTGCGGGGAAGTCTCAGGCGGGAACCCCCTCCCCATTGGGCCTGCAGCTCATGTAAGAAATTTGAACGGATCACCAAAATCCTGTAAGTGTCTTCACTTTCGGGCCGTTGAGGTCTGACTAGTGGGGAAGTATCAGGCGGGAGCCTCGTCTGTGAGCGCATAGCAGGTAGCCTCGTCCGAGCTGGTCGTCGGCAAATTTGTTGCTGCCATGGGCCCACGTGCCCGATCAGGCGGGAGCTGCGTCTGTGAGTGAATTGCGACGAAGTCTCAGGCGGGCGCTCCCCTGACTCAGGAGCGCGCAGCTCATGCTCTGCATCCGAGCGGGTCACCCTCGATCTTGTACCTGTCGTCATTTTTGGTTTCCCTCCCACCAGAGGTCTGGTCCGCCTGGGACTAGACATTGGCCTCGGACAACCACGGCGTCCTGGACCCGCGGCACCAGCGCGAAAACTTTCGGCTCGACTACGACATGGGCATCAACTGGGACACGCTGGCGAGGTGGATCAACACGCGCGCTCGTCGCGACACGCGGCTCCTCACGGTTGGAACTGAAGGAAATATCGGGCGGGAGCCTCGTGTGTGAGCGAATTGCAAGGAAGTCGAGGGCGGGAAGCCCCTTCCCTATGGGGCCCGCACTTCACGTTGGCAATCCGAGCGGGTCATCGGAAAACGGTAACGGTTGTCACTTTTGGGCTCCTCAGGCTTGAATATTGGGGAAGTCTTAGGCGGGAGCTTCGTCTGTGAGCGAAGTGTAACCAGTCCCCCGTGGTGCCCGCACCTCATGTTGGTAGTCCGAAGTGGTCACCGGAAGCATGTAGCTGTCGTCGTGTTGGGGCTCTTCTGGCTTGAAAGTGGGGGAAATATAGTCTCAGGCGGGAGCCCCCTCCCCATTGGGCCTGCAGCTCATGTAAGAAATTCGAGCGGATCACCAAAACCCTGTAAGTGTTTTCACTTTCGGGCCGTTGAGGTCTGACTAGTGGGGAAGTATCAGGCGGGAGCCTCGTCTGTGAGCGAATAGCAGGTAGCCTCGTCCGAGCTGGTCGTCGGCAATTTTGTTGCTGTCATGGGCCCGCGTGCCCGATCAGGCGGGAGCTGCGTCTGTGAGTGAACTGCGACGAAGTCTCAGGCGGGCGCTCCCCTGACCCGGGAGCGCGCAGGGGAGCGCGCAGCTCACGCTCTGCATCCGGGCGGGTCATCCTCGAACTTGTACCTGTCGTCACTTTTGGTTTCCCTCCCACCAGGATCTGGTCCGCCTGGGACTAGACATTGGCCTCAGACAGCCACGGCGTTCTGGACCCGCGGCACCAGCGCGAGAACTTTCGGCTCGACTACGGCACGGGCATCAACTGGGACACGCTGGCGAGGTGGATCAACACGCGCGCTCGTCGCGACACGCGGCGTCTGGGCGTGCCCCGCGTTTTCTTGCAGGCCGTGGACGAGTGCAACACGATTCAGGGCGATCCCAACGCGGGTCGGCGCCTGGTGAATGTCCCGAACATGCACACAGCGGACCAATTCCACTGCGCCTCACTGGCCAATGTCGGCATGGAGGTGAGGCGCGGTTCACGGCCGTGCAGGAAGAGCTGAGGAAGAAGTTGAGGATCGTGCAGGAGCAACGGGCCACCATCGTGTCCTTCGAATTCCACCCCGGTGACGAGTAGCGTGACGAGGATGGCTCGCCAGGCCAGCTCTTTTGTTCCCGCTTCCTACCGCAGGGGATCTGGGATCGAGGAGTCTTCGGTCTACAAGGAGGTTGCCGAGGTGCTGCTACAGGGCGCCGACGGCGCCGACGACGACGGCGAAGAAGAGGCGCGGGCGCGGAGCTTGCTCATGTTCAGGCCCAGTTAGCAGGAGCTCGCGTGGCAGAGCTCGGGGCCGCACGCCGCGCGCCGCTCGGGTTCACCGTGAAGCACGCGGCCTACCTCGCCTCCACGCTGTCGCAGGGACAGACGCTGCGCAAGGGCGTCACCGCCGACTGCGGGAGAGACGACGACGCTGGCCGCACGGGCATGTCGGACGACCAGTGGCGACCGCATCTCTACGTCATGGCTTTCCGCGCCACGTGCGTGCAGAACGTGCTGATCGTGCGGCCGCCGCCGCGAGAGTTCCTGGAGCGCGGGCCGCCGGCGTCCTTGCGGAAGGCGCTCCTGGAGTTCGACGTCAGGGCGGAGAGCTGCAGGGAAGAGGCGGAGCAGCTCGCGGCAAAGCTGGGTTTCGTACTGCCCCCCGCCTGAAGGCGGCGGCGCCCCGCTCGAAGCCCGCGGGGTTGTCCCAACGGCTTGGTCTCGCGCGCCAGCGGCTCGCGGGGTTGTCCCGACGGCATGGCCGGCGGGGCTGTCCCAACGGCTGCGGCGCAATGTGGCAGTTAGAGATTGCGCCCGTGCTGGCCGAGGCGGCGAGGCGCCGAGGAAAATCGGCACGCGCGCTCATGCAGTAAAAAGGGGAGGAGGTGGGGGGAGCGAACAAACAAAAAGGCGAGGAGGGGGCAACGCAGGGAGCGGGAGGAGAGCCTGCGCCAGGGCGAGAAGGAGAGTGATTCGGAGGAGACGGTAAGGGCGCCTCACTTCTCGCGTGGACGACGGTGAGGGTTATTTCAAGATTCGCCGACAGGAATTGCATGTGGGGTCCTACCGCCTACTGTCTGAGTAATTTGACTATTCTTGAATGTTCATCCTGTAGAGGGGCATGCCCGACATAAGCCTACCCAAGGTTTCTTAATAAGCGTCGGGGGGGCGTCACCCCCGCCGACCGCCCCGCATCGACCCCCGTCGCGGGCAGCCACCGCGCGCCGAAGGCGCTCCGACCCCCGTCGCGGCGCGACGACGAGGGGAGGTTGACCCCCGTCGGGGGGGTACCCCCCAACGCTTATTATGGAACCCAGAGTGGCGTTGCCGCTGAGGAGCGCTGCAAGCGCGCGCGCGCGCGCCCCGCGCCGCGCGGCACCTCCTCGGCCGCGGCGGCACCCTCGGCGCCGCCGCCCTCGGCGGCAGCGCCCGCACCGCCCGCGCCGCCCGCAGCAGGCGGCTGCGAGCGGGCGACGACCGCGGCGACGAAGTCGTCGCCGACGTCGTCGTCGTCGTCGTCGTCGTCCTCACTCCTCCTTTCCTCCTCCTACTCCTCCTCCCCCTCCTCCTCCTCCTCCTCCTCCTCCTCCTCCTCCTCCTCCTCCTCCTCCTCCTCCTCCTCCGCCTCCTCCTCCCCTTCCTCCTCCGCCTCCTCCTCCTCCTCTCCTCCTCCTCTCCTACTCCTCCTTCCTCCTCCTCCTCCTCCTCCTCCTCCTCCTCCTCCTCCTCTTCCTCTTCCTCTTGGTCCGTTTCCTCCTCCTCCTCCTCCTCCTCCTCCTCCTCCTCCTCCTCTTCCTCCGCCTTCTTCCTCCCTTCTCCGGGGTCGGCGCTGGCGGCATCCGCCCGCAGGTGAGTCAACGGCCTCGAGCCCGTTCGTGACTACCTACCAGACCACCCCATACCAGGGATTCATATTTGCTTTTCAATGTTCCCCGACCCCCCCAGAAAACAAATGGGGGCCTTCGGGTTGGGTTGGGGTGGTTTGGTTCGCGGATCTACTGTCCCAGGTCACTCCTGGCCCGGGTCAAGTCAGGCCTGCAGGATCCCGCATGATCCTGCCAGGCCCAACCCAAGTCAGAGTAGCCCTGGCTCTGCCAAGTCCTTCTAGATACAGCGCTCTGACTGACCCTCCGTTTGCATTGACCCCGTTTTTCGAGCCCCGAATCATCTCTTCGTCGGTCTCCTGGCTTTGCTGATCACTATTGCCATGCTGTGGGGCCTGGCGATACTCCCTCTCGCGTCGGGCTCGCCTAACAGCTGCATCCGAGACGATCTTCGCTTCGTCTCACACATCGCAATAGCACGCTTCGTCGCCGCCAGGCTCGCCCATTGAACGTTTTTCGTTTCAGCCTCAACGCAGATCCTGCTAGGACATACCAATTGCAGGGCAATGCGTCGAACAACAAAAATGAAGCTGACAAGCCCAGGGCGACCACCATCTTTGGGATGTGCCCTCAAAGCTTGGGAGGGTGGCGCCAATCTTAAGACGGGCAGGACTACGCATCAGGTTGGCAAGTGATGACCGCGCCCCTGGGGGAGCGAAGGAGGTCTCGTCGCGTTGGTTCAGCGTTGGCGTCAGTTGAACGTTGTCTTATTCGGCGTCTCGATGTTGGGCGGAAGGGGAGGGGGGGGAGGGGGGAGTGTCTGTCACAGGACCTTAGTGCAATGCGACTGTTTGCAACAGTGCGTCCTACTTGAAACAGGCGCCCAAGAACCGCCAAGATCTACTCCGTGGGATTGGGGACGAGGGTGCGAGGGCCCGCGCCGATCGGCACACCACCGAATAGGAAAACGATCACCCGGGTCGAAGATCAGGTCGGGCACGTCCTCCCACAGGCGGATTCGGGGACGAAACTCCAACATAGCCAAAGAGTACTCACAAAATAGTCCCCGAAGAAAAATAGCCCCCAGCATTTTTGAAGCTTCCTCCTGCAGAGGGACATGCCCAACTTAAGCCGACGAGGTCGACGACCTGTTCGCCGCCCCTCGGCCACCAGGAGGGGCCCAGGTGCGGGCTCCCTAGGGGGGCCCCGAGGACCGGCGCGAGCTGCCCCTGCGGGGGGGGCCGCGGGCGAAAAAGGGGAAAGGGAGGCGGAGGGGCGGAGTGTGCAGGACGAGGCAGGCATGTGACAGGGGAACAAAAAGTGGCATAAACCTAGAAACTCGAGGCCGCCGGGACTTTTCGGCTCGCGCTGGAACCCCCTTTCCCTGGCGCGCGACGCGCCAGGGGCGGCGCCGAGGCGCCGCCGGGGGGGGTCCAGCGCGGATCCGAGAAATCTGCGCGGACCTCCGAGTTGTTATGTTTATGTCACTGTTTGTTCCCCTATGAGAGGATGTGGCAGGAGGCCGAATGGAGGGGGGGAGGATCCAGATGGAGGAGAAGATCATGAAGGAGGAGGATCAGGGGGGGAGGATCCCGATGGAGGAGCAGGACGAAGGGGGGAGGGTGGAGGATGGATGGAGAGATGGAGGTGGGGTGGAGGATGGGGAAGGCAAACGATGCGGAGGAAGATGACGGAGAGCAAGACTGTGGGGACGAGGGAGGAGATGAGGAGTAAGCCCAGAGAGGAGAAGACGTAGCTCGAAGGGAAGAAAAGGATAAGGTGGGAGAGAGAGGGAGAAGGAGGAGGAAGAAGATG